>JAJKKK010000065.1:0-368831 GCA_022432375.1 Nemania sp. FL0031 | reverse complement strand
TACTATGTTTACTTTTATATTTAAAAAACTTTATAGTAGCTAAAAATTAATATAAAATATAACAATAAAATAGCTAAAATAAACTAAAAATAATATATTAAAGCTAGCTTTATAAAAAGTTATTAATTTAAACTTGTTTTTTTATAATAAACAAATACTTTTGCTTTTTATAAAATTATTATATATATTATATAAATATTTTATTTTTATATTAAAAAAATTTAATATATAGCTTATTATATTATAATAATTTAAATTTTTTTGTTTAATTTTATTATATATTTAATAGTTTTATTTTGTTTATTTATTATTATATATTTTATTTATAATATTAAATTATTTTAAAATAAAAATGTTTATATTATAGCTACTTAAAAATTATAAGGCTTAAAGTTTAAAATATTTATTGTTTAATTTGTAATAATATTATATAATTTATATAAACAATATTAAGCTAGCTAAATGTTTTTAATATTATAAAAAAATAATAAAATTGTTTTAATTAGCTAAAACTAAATAATTATTATTTTTTTATAATATTTTTTATATGCTTTTATACTATTTATTTAAAAAATTTTTATATATATTAATTAATTTTTTTTTTAAAATAAAATTATAAATTAACAATATATAATACTATATATATTTATAGTATAAATAAAAAAGTAATATTATAAAAATAAAGCATATTAATTTAAAAATAACAAATTAACTAAAATAAAATAAAAGTATTATAAAAAAGCAATAGTTATTTTAGTTAGCTAAGCTAAATAATTTATTATTTTTTTTATAATGTTTTTTTGCATATTTTGTGCTATAATATATAATGCTATATATATTTATAATATAATATAAAGTTTAAAAAAAATTAATTGCAAAAATAGTATATATTAGTATATATTAGTAAAATATAATAAACTAACAATAAAAAAATAAACTTATATATACTAATTTATTTTATATACTATAAAAAGCTTTAATTATATATTTAATTTATATAAAGCAGTAAGTTTTAAATATAATAAAATAAAATAACTATATATTTTTAAACTTATATATTATAAAAAGCTTTTATAAAAATATAACAATTATTATATTTTTTTTTAGTTTATATATTGCAATAGTTAAAGCTATACAAGTATAAACTAAAAAAACAATAACTAAAAGTATAATGTTTTAATATAACCTAATATTAAAAAATAGCTAATAAATAACATTTAATATATATATAAAAGTATTATAGGTTGCAAAAAAAAATTAATACTAATGTTTTAATATAAATAAAATATTATAGTTTGTTTATTTAATAAGCTATATTTAAGTTTATATATTATAAATATATATTATAATAAATATTAAATATAATAAAATAACAATTATATATTTTTTAAGCTTATATATTGCAAAAAGTTTTATAAAAATATAACAATTATTATATTTTTTTTAGTTTATATATTATAATAGTTAATTAAGCTATATAAACATAAATTAAAAAACAATAATTAAAAATATAATGTTTTAATTATTGTTAATAATATTTAATATATATATAATAATATAAAGCTTACTAAAAAAAGTTAATACTAATATAATTAATAAATAAAAATAAAATATGCTTATTTAACAAACTGCTTTATAGTATTATATAACTAAAAAAATATTATTTTAATAATTTATAGCAAAATAAAAATATAGCATATTAAAAATATATTTTAATTTAAAGCTAAAAAAATGCTTAAATTTATAACTTATTAAAGCAAAAAAATTTAGCTAAATTATAGTTAAATAAAATAGCTATTTAAAAAATTTTCTATATATAATTGCTAGCAAATATTTTTTTTTTTATTTTTTTAATATTTAAAGTTAGCAATAGTATAAAAGTTATAATTAACATATTATTTATAATGCTATTTTAAAAACTATTTATAATAAACTTGCTATAATTTTATTTAGCTTGTTTTATATTTGTTTTTTATATAAAATAATAAATTAAGCTATAAATTAGCAGCAATAAGCTAGCTACTTTTTTTAATAGTAGTAAAAGCTGTTATTAAACTTTTTATTTTTGCTTAAATTTTAGCCTGTTTTATTTTTTTTTTTTTATTGCTATTTTATTTTTAATTTTATATTTATATTTTATTTTTAACTACTGTTTAATTATTATTATTAACTGCTATTTTAATTTGTTATAATAAATAGCTAAAATGCTAAAAATATAAATAGCTAAAAATAGCTTTAAATAAATTGCTATTATTAATATATAATGTTAATTAATAAAGCTTTTTATAGCTAAACTTTTAAAAAAGTATAAAACTTTATAAAATATATATAAAAAAAGCATAAAAAAAACAAACTATATATAGCGTTAATATTTGTTTTTTAAATATAAAAGCTTTTTTATTTAGTATAAAATATACTAATAAAGTTTATAGTTTGTTTTAGTTTAATTTAATTTTAATATTTTTTTTTTATAGCTATGTTTGCTTTTTTAACTATTGTTAATAATTATACTAAAAAATAAATTGCTTTTTAGCTAGCTTTAACTTTTATTATTAGTATATAATATAAGCTTAGTAGTTAAATAGTTTATGCTATTGCTAAAATTTTTAACGTTGCTTTTAAGCTATAAGCTAATAGTTTATAAGCTAATAGTTTATAAGCTAATAGTTTATATAAAAAATAGGGCATTATATATTAAGCTAGGTAAAAAGCAATAGCTTAAGCATACTAAGTTTTATAACGTTATATTAGTATATAAAGTAGCTATTTTAAAAAAAAGCTTATGCTAGCAAAAAAATATATAATAGTTATTAAAAAGTAAAAAAAATTATATAAAAAGTTATATAATAATATTAATAATATTTTAAAAAATTAATATAGCTTATTTTAATATATATATTATTTAGCTTAAAAACTAGCAAGCATTAAAGCTAAAAACTATTATAAATATATTAAAGTTTATAAATTACTTTTTTATTAACTTTAATTATATAATAAATAGTAAAGTATTTTTAAAAGTAAATATATTTTAATAGTATACTAAATATATAAATATAATAATTATTTAATTTTTATAGCTTAAACAATTATATAGTTTAATAACTAGCTATATATAAATATTTAATTTAATAACTTTTTTAAAGTTAGTTTATACTAGCAGTATAATAGCTTTTATTTATATTATAATTTTTTATATATAAACTTTTATTATATTATTTTTAAACTAACTTAATATAATTTTAGCTATTAAAAGTACTAAAAATATATATTATTTTTTTAAAAAAAAAGCTATAATATTTTAAAATAATACTATTTATATAATTTGTTTTGTTTTATATAAATAAATTGCTTACTTTATGTTAATAGTTTGTTTTATATTAATATAAATATAAACAGTATATTTTGTTTATAATATTTAAAATATGTTTTATTTAGTTATTTATATATTAATAATTATATAAGCTTTTTTAAGTGTTTTTTAACTAATTGTTATAATATTTATATTTAACTTTTAAATATTAGCTTTTATTAAAGTTTATATTATTAAATATAATTATATATATATAGTATAAAACTTTAATAACAATTAGTTTATAATAGCTTATTATTATTTATTAGCTATATAGTTATATTAAAAGCTTTTTTAAAGTTATTATGCTTTAAAGCTATATTTAAAACAAGTATATAAATTATTAAAACAAAAATAAAATATAAAAAATGTATTATATTGCTACGTTATAAAAAATATATATAAAAATAATATAAACTAATTTAACCGATTTTATAATAATAAAACTAGCAGTTATTATATAGAAAAATTTTTTATAAAAAAATATAAAAAAGTAGTTTTTATAATAAAAAAAAAAAAAGCTACTTTATATAATATATTTTATACTATAATTATTATAAAAAGTTTTAACTAGTTAAGTTAATTTAATATATATTATTTATAGCTTGTTTTTATAGCTTTTAAAATAAAAATGCTAATAAACTTATATATATAAATATTTAATAATTATTTTTATATAACTTAAATTAAAATTAAAAAATTTTTTTAATATTATTTTTATGCTTTTTTTGTTTTATATAATATTATTTTTAAATGTTTTAAAAAAGTTTTAACTATTAATCGGCTAATAGTTTTAATAGTTTTTAGCAAACTTAATAGCTACTTTTATTTTTAATAATATAAAGGTTTATAGTAATATAAAGCTATTATTTATTATAAAAAAAGCTAAATTTTATTATAAGCTTTAATTTAAAGGTTTTTTAAGCTTTAAAATTACTATAATTTAAAAGCTTTATAAAGCTAACTTAGCAAAGCTTTATATATGCTATATGTTTTAACTAAGTTATTGCTAAAAGCTTTTATAAAAAAAAGCTATATATTAAGTTTGCTATATTATTTATTATAGCTTTTTATAAAGCTTTAAAATTTAGTGCTTATAATATTTTATAAACTACTTTAATATATTATTTTAGTTAGCTAAAAAAACTAAAAAATTTTTTTTTTACTAATATAAACAAATTTAATACTACTTTATTATAGTATATTTTTATATAACTTATAAATAATTTAAACTTTTATAGTTATTAAGCTTTGTTATATATTTTAATTTTTTAGCTGTTTTATTGTTTTTTTTTTTTTTGCTAATATAATTAAATTTTGTAACTAAATAATAAGTTAATATTTTAAATAGTTTTAATATATTAACCTAAAGCTTTTATTAAAAACTTTTTGTTTAAAATAAATAAAAAAATTTTATTATTATATAAAGCTTTTTAACTTAAATATAAAAATAGCTTTTTTATTTTTATAAACATTTAATAGTTTATAATAGCTTTATTATACTATACTTTTAGTTTAAACTTTAGCATATATAATGTTTAATTGTTTTATATGTTTTTAATTTATTAATTATAATATATTAACTTGTTTGCTATTTAGCTTATTTTTTATTTTAATTTATAGCTTAGTTATTTAAAATAGCTTTTAACTTTTAAATAATATAAATTAAGCTTATAAAAAAAATAACTTTTAATTTTTAAGCAATATAAACCAAGCTTATAAAAAAAATGTTTACTAACTTTTAAGCAATATAAACTAAGCTTACGAAAAAAATGCCTATAAAAATACTAATACTTTAATTATAAAAGCTTAATAAAAAAATCAAGCTTTAAAATAAACTTATATAACTTATAAACAATACTTTTAATTTTAAATAGCTTAATATTTTTAAAAATAATATAAACCTAAAAAACTTTAAATATAAAGCTTTTATTTAGGTTAAGTATATAATTGTTAAGCTAAAAAAAAATAATTAAAAAAACAATATTGTTTAGTTTAATAAAAACAATTGCTTAATTTAAAATAAAAATAGTTATATTTATATTATACGCAAAGTTGCTAGTTTTTATTTTTTTTATTTAGTTTAAATATAGTTTAAAAATATATTGTAAGCTTAAATTTATAAAACTATATATATAAAAATATTAAAAAAAATTTAAAAGCTTAACTTAAAAAAAATATTTTAGCAAAATAGCTAAACTTTTAAAAAGTTTATTAATAGTATTATTAAATATTTGTTTAAGTTTTTCGATAATAGCAAAAAAAATAAATGCTAAAAATTAAATAACTAAACTAAAATTTTATTATAGTTTAATTTAGGTTTTTATAGTTTTTTTTTAAATATAATATATAACTATATAATATTTATTATTATTAGTATTTTTTATAGCTTTATAAATTATATAACTATTAACTTTATATTTACTACTTAATTATTTAATAAAATAAAAAAATAAAAAGTTACTATATTAATACTATTATAAAGTTAATAAATTTATATTTTAAATAATAATAAAAACTTTAAAGCTTAAAAGTTTAACTTAAAGTAGCTATTTAATAATATAATAAACTATATATTATTTTATGTTTTTTTTTATACTTTAAACTTAAACCGTAAAGTATAATTTAAAATATTTAAAAAGCTAATTAGCAGTAGTATAAAAAAGCTTTTTTAGTTTATTAAAACAGTATATTATAGTTTTTTTAATAGTTTTATTTAAAAAAAACTAAATAAATTATATAAATAGTTTAGTTTTTAGCTTAAATTTAAGCTTTTTATGTTTTTTAATAATTATAACTTAAAAAAATATTTTAAACAACTTTTTAAAAAATATAAAATTAGCTAAAAAATATATTATAATATTTATTTAAAGTTTTTTAAAATTATTTATTATTATAGCTATATTTAAAAAAACTTTAAATAGTTTTTAATAATTTTATTAATTAATAATTTTATATAAAAATATTTTTACTTATTTTATTATTAAACTATATTATTTGTTTAATATATATATTATAATATTAATATTTTTTAAAAATAAGTTTAATGGTTAAACTTCGGGTTTATTGCTGCTTAAAGCGGTACGTAAAAAGGAAACTATATTATAAAGAGCCCTAGCTTTTAAAAATAAGTTTATATATAACTAGTAATACTAAAAAATAATTATAATAAATATACTAAAAATTTTAATATATAAAAAATATTACTTTAAAATGTTTAGTTTATAATTTTGTTTATAAACTATACTTAAAGCTATAAAAGCTTTTTTACTTAGGCAAATAAATAAACTATAACTAAATAATTAAGCTAAAGCTTAGCAAGCAAACAAAAAAATAAGCAATAACTTTTCTATATAAAAATAAAAAGCAAGCTATATATAAGCTATATATAGCAAAGCTTTTTATTTATATAACTAATTACTAATTACTATATATTAATAACTATAAATAGCCGCTAAACAACTATTAATATAGCTTTTTAACAATATATATAGCTGCTAATAACTAACTTATTATATATTAGCTATTTTACTGCTTTGTTAATTGTTTTGCTAAGCATAATACTATTGCAAATAAACCGCTAATATAAAAATATAAGCTATTAACAGCTAGCATAAATTAGTATATTATTTAATATACAAAATATAATAAAATATTTTTAACTACTTGTTTTTTATATATAAAGCGCTATAATAAAACAATTTAGTATTTATTACTTTTTTTAAAAACTTAAAAAAGGCCTAAGTTTAAGTAGTTTTTATTATATATAGCTTATAAATATGCTATTAAAGCTTTCTATAATATAGTTTTTTTTTTATATACTATTTTAAGCAGTAATAAACTTAAAGTTTAACTATTAAAACTATAAAAGCTTAAGCAAAAATATTTTTTTAATAAAAAGCATTTTTTTATAAAACAAATTATACAAATTTAATTTAAACTTAAATTAAACTAAATTAGCTTTTTTTTTATTTTATTTGTTAATAATTTAACTAAAATAACTTTTATAAAATATTTTTAATATAGTATTATTATAAAAATAAAATATTAAAAAATTTTAAATAATAAATTTAATATTATATATAGCTAAAAAAAATTATATTTAATAATAAAGTTTATTATTATTATTATTAATTATATATAAAATATATATAATATTAATATTTAAAATAATAAACTATATACTTTTTTAAAGTTTATTTTATTTAATAGTTAAACTTTAGGTTTATTATTGCTTAAAGCAGTATATAAAAAAAAAACTATATTATAAAAAGCTTTAATAGCATATTTATAAAGCTATATATAGTAAAAACTATTTAAACTTAAGCTTTTTTTAAGTTTTTTAAAAAAAGTAATAAAGTTTAATTGTTTTATTATAGTGCTTTATATAAAAAATAAATAGTTAAAAAGTTTTTTTTATGCTTTATATGTTAAATAATATGCTAATTTATATTAGCTATTAACAGCTTATATTTTTATATTAGCAGTTTGTTTATATTAGTATTATATTTAGCAAAGTAATTAACAAAACAATAAAATAGCTAAATATAGTAAATTAATTATTAGCAGTTATATATATTATTAAAAGCTATATTAATAGCTATTAGTAGCTATTTATAGCTGCTAGTATATAGTTATTAAAAATTAGTTATATAAAAAAAAACTAAGCTATATATAGCTTATATATAGCTTGTTTTTTTTTTTGTATAAAAAGGTTATTGTTTATTTTTTTGTTTGTTTACTAAGCTTTAGCTTAGTTATTTAATTATAGTTTATTTATTTGCTTAAGTAGAAAAGTTTATTTTATTTAATAAGCTATTTATTATTTTTTATAATTTAATAAGTAATAAAGTTTAAAAAATAAACTTGTTTTAAAAAAATATATAAGCTTTTATGCTAATATTTTTTTTCGATGTTTTATTTTTTAAACGGCTATAAATTAAAAGTAATAATTATAATTTTAAATATACTAAATATAAAAAGCAATTTTTTTTAGTTAAAGCTTATATTTATTACTTTTATAACTATTATTTAATTTTAAAGCTTAAAAAATTTTAATATATTAAATATTTTAAAAATTTTTTATTAAAAAATATATATTGTTTTTATAAAAAATATATATATTTAAAAAACTTAAAAGCTTATTTTATTAAATATAAAATGTTTTAAAATAATTATTTTTAATATTTAAAAATTAATTACTTTTAATATATAAATAAAATATTGTTTATATTTTAAGTTTATTTAAATTAATATATATATGTTATATATTAACATTTTTAGCTTTATATTTGCAAAAAATATAATAAAGCTTTTTTATATAAAAAATATTTTTTATATTATATTAGCTTAGTTTATAAAAGTTTTAAACTTTTTAAATATTTAAAATATAAGCAATTTTTTTTACTTAAATATTATTATACTAATTATAAAAAGCTTAACTATAAACATAAATATTAAGCAAACAAATATAAGTTATTTTTTATAAAACAAAGTAATTTAAATATATATTATTTATATATTTATTTAATTTTAAAATAGTTTAATATAGTTAAAAAATAACTATTTTAGCTATAGTTTTAGCAATATATATAATATTTTAAATATTTTTTATAAATAAATTTTTTTTAGCATTATTATAAAACTATATATATAAAAGCTATATGTTTACTACTAATATATTGTTAATATTTTAATTATTAAAAAAGTTATAGTATTTTTAAAAGCTTAATAAAGCATTATTAAAAATATTATTTAAACTATTAATATAATAATTATAAAATTTTATTTTTAAATATTAATAATTGTTAAAGCTATAAAAAGTTTTTTTATATTATTAATTATAACTATAGCATAAAAAAAACAAAATAGTAGCTATTTTTTAAATTAATTAAAAAAAGCAAAAAATATTTTTTTTGCAAATATAGTTATACTTTATAAAAAAGTTTTAATAAATATTTATAAAATAAATATTTATTTTGTTTAATATAAAACTACAAAATTTATATTAAATAATTGTTTAATATAAATGTTTATTTTAATATATATAAGTTTTATAAGTATTATAAATTATATATTGCTAATAAATATATATTTTAAGTTTATTTTAATAATAAATATTTATATTGTTTTAAGTATAATAAATAATATTTTTTTATAAATGTTTTTTATAATTATATGCTTAAAAAGTATAAAAAAAATATAAAAATAAACAATAATAATAATAAAAATAAGTTTAAAAATAAAAATAATAATAATAATAATAATAAAAATAATAAAGCTAAAAATAATAAAAATAAGTTTAAAAATAATAAAAATATATTATATATATTAATAATTTAATAATATATAAAGTGCTAATTATAAATTTAAATATTGCTAATTTTTTAATATATATTATAAAAAAAATTTTTAACTTATTTAAATAAGTTTAAAACTTTATATTTATATTGTTTATTAAACTAATTAATATAAATAAAAATAGTTTAAAAAAAGTTTTATTTAACTTTAAATTAATTATATTTAAAAACAAATTTTATTAAAACTATTTAATAAATTTTATTATAAAAGCTTTAAAAAATTACAATTAGCTAATATTTTTAAATTTTAAAAAAAACTAAAAAATATATATATAAAATTTTTAAAATTTGCTTAGTTTTATTAAAAAAAAAAAAAAAAAAACTTTTATATAGCTAATATTTTAATATTATATTAACTGTTTTTTTTTATAATATTTTTAATAAAATTTTTTATAAATTGTTAATTATTTTTGTTTTAAATAATAAGTTTTTTGCTATTTTATAAGCATTTTTAATTAGTGCTAAAAAAAAAAAATCTAGTTTAAAAATATTATTACTAGTTTTTTTTTTTTTTTTTTTTTTATATAAAATTTTAATTTATTAAACTATAGCAATTTATTAAGTTAAAAATAAAACTTTATATATATTTAATTTATTTTTTAATTAAACTTATTATTATAAAACTTTTGCTAGGTTTTAAAAGGTATAAAATTATATATTTAAGCTTAATAATAATTTAAAACTTTTAAAAACTTATATTGCTTTATTTATTAAGTAAGTTAATAGTTAAAAATATAGTTAGTAATATATATATATTATATATTTTATTTTTTATAAAAGTTTATAGCTTTTAATTATATTTAATTAATTAAACTAGCTTAAAAAGCTATATAAAAATATAATAAATATTTTTAAATTTATTATTAAAAAATAGCTTTTTAATATTAAAATAAATAACTTTTTATTAAATGTTTAATATAAGCTTAATAGTAATAAAAACGCTAAAGAAAATAGCATTATTAAAATTTTAAACTTAATAACTAAGTATATAATTAAAAAAAAAAAAAATAATAAGCTTATAATGGTTTAAAAATATAGTTTATTTTTTAAGCTTTTTTATAAAAAAATAACTATAAAACAACTTAATTAGTTGTTAGTAAACAAGTTATTAACAAATAAAGTATTATAAATAAGCAAGTTATAAATAATTAAAACATTTTAAAATTTTGTTTTAACTAGCAAAAAGGGATAAAAAAACAAAAGCTTATTAATAATAAAAAAAAAAAAAGGTTTATTAATAGTAAAAAAAAAAAAAAAAAAAAAGAAAGTTAAAAAAAAAACAAAAAAAGCTATTAAATTTTTACAAAAAATATTAATTGCTTTTTTTTTAAGTGGCATAAAATAAGCTAAAAAAAAAAAACCTAAAAAAAATAAAATAAAAAACAAAAAACTTAAAAAAAATAAAATAAAAAACAAAAAACTAAAATAAATAATAAAGTTAATATTAATATTAAAAGTTTTATAAAGGTATAAAGTCGAATAAATTATATAAAAAGTAAATAATTAATATACTTTTTAATAAAATTAACTTTAATAGTATTTAAATAATTTTAATTTTTTAAAAAGCTAGTTACTTGATTTTACTAACTATTAAATTTATTTTAACTTATTTATATAAACTAAATTAACTATTAAATTAACTAACTGCTAAATTAATTATTAAACTAAATTAACTATTAAATTAATTAATTGCTAAATTAATTATTAAACTAAATTAACTGCTAAATTAACTATTAAATTGTTTTATAAAAATATAAAGTTAAATAAATTATATAAAAAATAACTAGTGTACTTTTTAGTAAAATTAACTTTAGTAATATTTAAATAATTTTATAAAATATTATATTATATAAAAAAAGGTTAAAATAAAACTATTTATATATATAGATTTTTTAAAAAGCTAATCACTTAATTTTATTAATTATAAAATTTATTTTAACCTATTTATACTTAATAAATTAATTAACTATTAAACTAAATTAACTATTAAACTAAATTAATTATTAAACTAAATTAACTACTAAATTAACTAACTATTAAACTAATTAACTAACTATTAAACTAATTAACTTAGCTATATATAGCTTTTTGTTTTTATATTAACTAATTATATTAATTTATTAAATAAGTAAACTAAATAAACAAGCTAAATATAATTAACTATTAAATTAACTAACTATTAAATTAACTATTTACTAAACTAATTGTTTATTAAACTAACTATTAAACTAATTAACTATTAAACTAATTAACTAATTGTTAAACTAATTAACTACTAAATTAATTAACTATTAAACTAAATTAATTATTAAACTAAATTAACTACTAAATATTAAATTAACTAACTAATTGCTAAATTAATTAACTATTAAACTAACTATTTGTTAAACTAAATATAACTAACTACTAAAATGATTAATTATTAAATGACTTAATAATTTAACTTAACTAACTTAATTATAGCTTTTTATATTAATTAACTATATTAATTAATTAAATAAATAAATAAAATTAGCAAATTAAATAAATAAACTAAATAAGTAAATTAAATAAATAAACTAAATAAGCAAACTAATTAAATAAGTAAACAAAATTAGTAAATTAAATAAGCAAACTAAATAAACAAACTAAACTAATTAATTAAACTAGCAAAAAAATAATAAAAGCTAAAAAAAATAACTAGTATATTTTTTAGTTAAAATTAACTTTAGTAGTATTTAAATAATTTTATAAAATATTTATTTTATTTATATATATAGATTTTTTAAAAAGCTAATCACTTGATTTTATTAACTATTAAATTTATTTTAACTTATTTATATATAACAAATTAATTAACTATAAAACTAAATTAACTATTAAATTAACTAACTAATTATTAAACTAATTAACTGCTAAATTAATTAACTATTAAACTAATTAATTGCTAAATTAATTAAATTAACTGCTAAATTAACTAATTAACTAACTAACTAACTATTAAATTAATTAACTACTAAATTAATTAACTAACTATTAAATTAATTAGCTAACTATTAAACTAATTAACTGTTAAATTAATTAACTAACTATTAAATTAATTAGCTATTAAATTAACTAACTATTAAATTAATTAATTATTAAATTAACTAACTATTAAATTAACTAACTACTAAACTAATTAATTATTAAACTAACTAATTGCTAAATTAATTAATTACTAAATTAACTAACTGCTAAATTAATTAACTACTAAATTAATTGTTTGCTAAATTATAGCTTTTTGTTTTTATATTAACTTTTTATATTAACTATTTATATAAATTAATTATATTAATTAATTAATTAAATAAATAAACTAAATAAGCAAACTAATTAATTAATTAAACTAACAAAAAAATAGTAAAAGTTAAGCTTTTAATACTAACTTTATTTAACTAAGTAGTTAGCTTTTAAAAAGTGTTTATTATCGGTTAATAGTAAAAGTTAAGCTTATTTTTAAGTACTTATTTATTAATAACTACTTTTAAAAAATTTAAACCTTTTTTTTTTTTTTTTTTTTTTTTGGTATTAGGTATAAGGTTAGAGCGGTTTTTATGCTCTACTTGTTTGTGCATTGATTATATATGGTTTAGGTTGTTAAGTTTAGGTTGTTGGGTTTAAGTTGTTAGGTTTAGTTAAAGTAAGCTCTTAAGTTGTTAGTAACAAAACAAGGGCAAATTTTAATTTATATACTCTTTAGAAAGATTGCGCAGTACTGCTAAGTTAAAACTATATTTTATTTCTAGTATAATTTATACTTTAGAAGTTATGTTACTAGAACTAGTGGCTACCTGCTATTTTTAGAAAAGTAGGTTTGCGTTTGCTTTGCTTACGGTTGGCGTATAATTGCACCTGTACTATTTTTTACTATGCTTAGCGCAATAGTAGTTGGGTAGACCTACCTCTAGCCTATGAAGGCAAGGAGGGGTGTTCAATTCCGGCCCACTTTACTTTTTTATTTTTTACAGGCTTCTTAAAATATACTTACCCCGGCCGTTTTATTAGGGCCGGGGTAAGAAAGAAAGATATACCTATATGCAAGGCAATGCACTGCAGGGCTCCTAAAACTGGCTTTTAAAACAGGTCTCTAGAGCTGAGATCCTTCCAAAAATGGCAAATCAAGCCTCCAAAAGTTGCGCTCATAAGATTGCTCGATGAGAACAAGCCCCCGCTCGATCCAAGAGCATGGCACCCTGCGATGTTCAAGTATGAGTTCTCGTAAACGGTTCTCATACGTACTGATTCTCTTCCCCAGTCCCCGAGGTCATCCTACAGTCACCATTAGCATGAATTCGAGCAGTACAGTACCTTTTTTGGAATAACCGTACCTGAATAATGCATAAACTATCAATCCAGATATAGTTAATCTGCAATTCTCGCGTTATCTTAATGGCATCTTGGTATAACTTAGGGATAGAATCCCACGGGACGTTTTGTTTCATGCTCAAAATATTCGCCTTGGTTAACTTGAAAGTCTCATTCGCACCCCATCGATGACTAAGAGTCATATACCTACCCTTTGTGCCTTCTTCAGCGTCGATGAGTCTGACTTGACCCTCCTACCTTTTGTTAGAATCTTAGCATGGAGTGTGTATGAGAGGAATCTTTACCGTTAGTTTAAGAAGACGAGTTGGTGACTCTAGATTATGCTTTAGGCAGTGAGAATGCGTTTCATCGCATTTTTTAAGCCAATATTTCAAATGCCCCAAACTCTGACTCGAATCCGTTCTTTGGACAGGTTGGCAACTTCGTGGTAGAAAAGCCTTGCACTTTTTGCCTTCGCACGCTAATGTAGAACTTTGTTCAACAACTTCTGGTTTCAGCACTAAATGAAAAAAGCTGAAAACTTACCCGCAGATAGATCTTGCCAAATATCGAAATGTCTCCAGTGCTCTGAGTGATGTGAAGCGCCAGTGCGAAGGAACCAACCACCTGTTAAACGCTGGGGCGTTTCAACCGTGATCTGAATTTCTTCTTCATCTTCAGCAATCCCGGGCATCATGCGGGTGTCCCCGCTAAGTAAAGCTTGGGCAATGGAGTCCTGCCATACTGACTTGATCGCAGGGATTAGTAGGGCGTTTACTATGGTTAAGCACGTTTGACAGCCCCTTTCCGTCGCGCACCGTCGGTACTGTTTCAAAGACGCGTTGCTAAACCGATCAGCGTATTGGGCTTGCTCGCAGGTGGCTACGTCGCAGCCAAAATGCAGGCTTCGGCACACACAGGCTGCAGAACTATTTTCGTTCATGTTTTAAAACATGGTCTACGAGAATTAAGAATATCGAGTGAAAAATGAGCAGTCGGAGAAGGTGTGCTACTATAAGATGACGAGAAATGCGAAATCAAAGACATATTTGCATGTTTGTTCCCGAGCCGGGAGATACCACTTTTGGTCGTGAAAATAGACGGACCATGATAGCACATGAAAAGGGGTTTAGAGCATGCTCTCTCCAAAGTGATGGGTGCAACTACGGTAAGTGGAAGCCGCACCAATCATTATTCTCTCATATCATTCTATGTAGGATAGAATACAACCCAAAACAGAAATGAGGCGAGCAGCTACGTGTAGTTGGGCGAAAGTAAGCTGTGCATGTCGAAGGATTTCGCCCGATTGTAATAAGATTCTTTGGAGTCGGAAACAAATATGTCAGGGAGTGACAGGGGCCTAATCACATGAATGATAGCGTTGGTTCCTTCAAGAACGCAGCTTTGGCTAGACGGTCCCTTTCTCACGAATGGCGCTCCCCTGGGGAGTTCGGACAATAGAGCAGTGTTAATATTAGGGGACGATTATAAGGAGGGAGAGAATGAGAAAAGGGGGGTTCGCCGTGATTAATCCTATTATATAGGGGCTGATCATTCATTATTACTATAAAACTTAAGCTCCAAGTAGCCGCCTCATAAAGCATATCTAGGCTTTGTCATCTCTACAGCTAGCTAGAGGTCCGCCTGCCCTGACGATCCCCAAGGACGCCTTCGTAATCTCAGAGATGTCCTTGCAACCCGCTAGCTACATACACCGATTAAAGTCGTCATAGAGTATATTCAACGTCTTTTCACAAGAGCAATAATAACAAGACGATTAAAGAATTTAATTGAAATAGTCGAGACTAGGAACCATCGCGCTACTCTCGCTGCCCTAGGTAGGCCCCAAGTCTTGTTCGACCTATGCAGTTGTGCTAGATCCCCCATATGCATTGCTATAAATAAAGCCATAGTAGGGGAATCTTGATAATGATTATTCTTTTGAGAGGGAGAGGAGACTTGCACCATTGAGAATTTTTAAAAGGGGCCGATGACGCGATAATCTATGGTGTCTGGCGTATTAACGATACTATTTCCACCAACGTCGGTTTTTCATCATGTAATAGGTACCTCATCGTGATTGATATGAATAAAGACTAAGCTCTTTTTTTTCAACTCAAATTAAGGGATTGATAAGTTTCTGAAGCTCATCGCCCCGACTACCGAGTATTTCGCTAACGGGGTTTCCTGGTGCCTCCTCAAAGCCGTTCAATTGAGATTCTTACGCTCTAGACGTACGGTGGGTCACAGGATTGTTAATGTTCGTGTGTGAATGGAGCAAGAAAGGGAGGCAAAATCATATGCTTAGAGGAAGCACACAACGACGTCGGTAAACATTGAACAATATGGTACTCTAAGTACTGAGTAAATACGCGGATGTAAAATTTCTGACGATTTCCTATGACTATATGCCGAATATAGGGAGGGCTCGGGTGTATAAGGAAAGTAGACGGACGTATGAAGCAATGTTTTACGGTTATATGTCGGGTTTCGGTCTAGACTAACTAGTTACTTCAATCGCATAAAAGAATCGAGATAGTCTCAACATCAATATAGAAATTATGAACAAAGGTACTACTACTATCAACTAGGGTATTCTATATGTATTCAAATCTTATTCTCGCATTTATTAGCGACTTAGACGAGCTGTGAGTGGTAAGACATGATAACTCTCTTTGAGGATAAACCTAACTTTTGAGGTTGTCAGATGGGAGAAACAATGTCGGCCATGTGGCTAAACAAAGATAATTATCTCTTGAATATTAGATACTTGAGTGCTAATGTTAAAACTCGTATTAAGCCATAAGAACCATGAGACTCATAGCTGTCGTCATGCTATCTAGGTCTCAACAAGTTTCTGTCCGTCTTCTTTATAATTTACTAAGTAGATTGTAGTAGCCTATGCGTTTTCCTCTTACAAGTGTAGTGCCTTGTGAGGGGTTATTTAAATATGAGGGAGAATAGAGAAGTCTGAAGAAGCGACGAGATGCTCAACTGAAGATAAGTCGAGGTAGGGATGAGAGTCGATTCCCGTACACTAGACCAATCGCCCTTGTTAATCGGAGCTCTCCCTGCGTTGGCCTCGACAGAAAGTAGATTTGGACGCCTGGGACTAGTATTGATTCTTTTAGGACCACAATTCCTCTAACACTGTTAGCATAAGTAGGGGGACTACTATAAGCCTATATTGACTAAACTCCATGAAATTAGTATTCCAGTTACCATATGGTCTCCGGTTACAAGATATCTAGTAATATAGTAAATAAGTCCCTGAGAGAATCTATTGATTAATGTAGATTTTAAATATCTGAAAGAAACATTCCCATGAGTCTGAGAGTCACGTTCTCAAAGTCATGCCTCACTCTCGCGGTATGGGCCCTATGAGGATAAGAGGCCAAGTGCATTTAGGCTATGTTCGAACTAACGATTCTATCTAGAAGACCAAGTTCCCGACTGGCCTATATTATGCGGCGACATTCGACCAGTTTAAATCACGTGGGATCCTGAGACCATGCCTAAATTTGTGAGCCTTACAGCTTGCACTCTGGCCGTATAGCATACCGAGGAGCTGGGCCTAACCGTATACGAGTAATGTTATTGTCGAGCGTCATGTGTATAAGCCTGAATATATAGGAAGACACGGAAGGAGACAGAAATATACGAGGAATGGTACAAGAGGGGGAATTTTGCCTTGCTATGGAAATTGCAATAGGAGCTCAGAACGCACTGCTCTCTGAGGAGAGCCTTAAAAGCATAATGTAAGCATAATGTGAGGATGTCTCAGCAGCGGCCTCCTTATTCCTTTAAAGTAGAAGTTAATAATTTAGGTAGGCGTGAGAACTTCTTAAGTAAAAGACGAGAGTAGAGCCCGGTGTGATGCTTTTCTAAAGTGTAAATATTGGTAACTTCTCAACTCATGGAAAATAGTCACTGTCGGAGTGCGAGGTGCATCATACGACTATCAAGATGGTTGATATGATCATAATACTAGACTTTAATTATTAAGGCAACTTATGCGATGTTATGATAACCCGTATCCTCCTATTGTATCCTGCAAGACTACCGTATTAACCTATTGAGGTAAATGCTCCTTTGATAAATCACCTTGTTGTTTAGGGATAGGGGCCCCAGGGGCGAGGACCCCATCGTGGGCCGTAACCCCAGGGGCGGCCTGGGTAACCCCAGGGGGGCGGGGGAGGCCAACGTCCCCAGTTCGCGCCTTTCTTGTCGCCGAATGCCTGACCATCATCCATCTTCATCTCATTCTCAAGGTCGGGCTCCTTTGCAGAATCTTGCGCTTTGGCGGCGCCATTATCGCCTGGCTCGTCCCGCTTCGAAGCGAGGGGGCGGCGACTTGGGGTACTGCCCGCACCACAAGCAGCGGCGCCGCCGGGGGGAGCGACAGGACGGCTAGTAACGCTACCACCAGGACGGCTGGTAACGCTACCAGGGCCGCCAGGGCCGCCAGGGCCAGCAGGACGACTGGTAACGGCACCACCAGGACGACTAGTAGCACTAGCACTAGAGCCACCAGGGCCACCGGGGCCACCGGGACGACTAGTAACACTGCCACCAGGACCACCGGGACCAGCAGGACGACTAACGGGGACGCTGCTAGTACCGGGGCCAGCAGGACGGCTGACAGAACCGCCGCCACTGGGGGGAGTAACAGGACGACTAGGGTTGCCGGGGGGAGTAACGGGGCGGCCGGGATTACCGGGGGGAGAGCCAGGACGGGGACGGGGACGACGGTGCTTAGGGCGGCGTTGACGGGCAGCCAGTGCGCCGCCTCCTTGGTCGGAATCATCGTCAGAATCGTCACTGTCGTCGCCTTGGTCAGAGTTAGGATCAGTTTGACGGGCAGCTAGTGCATTGTCCCCCTCATCGGTGTCGTCACCATCATCGGAATCGTCTGGGTCTGGTTGGAAGCCAACATCCTCTTGACGGGCAACCAACGCATCGGTGCCCTCATCGGAATCGTCACTATCGTCACCCTGGTCGGAGTCGGAATCGTTCTGACGGGCCTTAATGCCGTGATAGCCGCGGCTACGGGCAGCTAGTGCGTCGCTCCCGTCGTCGGAGTCATCATCTTGGCGGGCCTCCACGCTGTGGCGCCCACCACCATGACCACCGCCACCACGGCCTCCGCCACCACGGCCTCCGCCGCCGCGGCCTCCACCGCCGTGACCTCTATGGCCGCCATGGCCACCTCCACGGCCGCCACCGTGGCCGCCACCATGACCACCGCGGTAACGGTCACGCGCAGCCAGCGCGTCGCCGCCCTGGTCGTCGTCATCCTGGCGGGCAAATAGAGCAGCGTTGGTGTCTCCTTCGTCGCCGTCATCGTCGTCGCCATTGTCTTGGCGGCTTTCCACGCTGTGGCGCCCACCGTAGCCGTTGCCGTAGCCGTTGCCGTAGCCGTGGTGGTGGTGGTGATGGTGGCGATGGCGATGGTGTCTGTGGCGGCCGAAGGCGTCCATCTCACCATCGCGCTTGCCGAACTGAGCAGCGGCCTAAGCGTGTTGAAACGTTGCGTTAGCTATATCCCAAGTAGACGCTAGGGGAAAGGGAGGTTTTGAGTTGGTAAATAATGGCCGTTTTCCCCGTGTGAGAGAAAGCTGATGATAGGAGTGTAGACTCACATTAGCTGGCATCGCAACCGGATTGGCGAGGACGGTTGGGCCGAGCATGAGCACGGCGGCCAGGAGAGACTTGGTGATCTGCATCGTGGGCTTGGATAGTCGTGACTAGCACGACTATGTAAATCAAGTAAAGATATATATAGGGACGTCAATGGCAGGTAGCTGTCTGAAGACCCTGCTAGTAGTTTCAGATTAAACTGCCTGATGCAAGCAAAAGAAACGACTCACTTGAGGCTGGTGACGGGCAGTATTTATATTCACAAAGCCTCCCATTGATAGTGATATTGTTCCCCTCCTAAACCGGTAACTTCGCTATACGTTGCTCGTCCCTTGATCTTCCATGAGCTACGTTTTGAGTTCGCTTGACGACAGTCATATCTCATCCATAGACCATAAGTGATGTGGTAATCCGGAAAATACATCATAAATATCCACCACAAAAGGTGGATTTGACAGAGCTTGGCGCTCATATTGGTTCAAGGTTAGTAGGTATGGTGTAATGCGGAGATGAGCTTCTCTGGCCTATATGGAAACGATACTATTATGACGAGAATAGCTCCTCAGCATGCGGGCGGCCAGGCTTGAAGCTTAGACCGGCTTGTTGAGAAGTGAGGATGAGGATATCGTACCCCCTCATACTGCTTCGTATAATTGAATAGTCTCCGATGGGTCTTCTAATTGGGGCTAGGTTCGGTTCCTTTTAGCACTAAGTGATCTTTGCCTTTTAGCACATTTCCTACATGAGGAGGCTCCTATACAAACTGCCCGAACTTGGTTCATTGCACCGTCATCGAGTTAGACACTAACACCAGGGAAGACGCAGGCCCAGGGACGCGGCTCGCTCCAACCAATAGTATTTGGCGGGCTTGCAATGAAGCTTTCCGTAGTTTCCGGTGCGTTGGGTTAGGGACGCAGACGTCAAGTAAGGATCACTTGTCTTGTCTTAGCTGTCGCTTTTGAGTTGTGCGGTGCATAGTACTGCCGTACCCTAGCCGCATACAATAACCATATGTCGTCTGCCCGTCTGTGCTAAGGCTGAGTTTAACGCTTGTGTATGATAAAAGCTTGACTTTACCTGCATGACTGCGGCTACGCATTTGATAGGCTACCGAGAAACATCTAGGTTTTCTTCCCGAGCTGTCATCCGGACAGAACCGGCTTGGTATGCATGCCGCACAAAGTTAAATATCATTGGAACCCTTAGCCATCGAGATTCATGGCGTAGATTCGTTCGAGAATTCAAGGATAGGCAGTGTTTCCGTTGAATAGCTAATTGGATATTGATGTTGTAGTAATGATGGAGAGACCTGGCAACAGTCGTGAGGGGTCCTTGATATGCACTGTGCTTCGTACCTTTCCTGCACTTCTTATACCTCCAATATCATATCAAAACCAGCTGCTTCGTGCTAGCGACTGAGAAGTAATCGTGTGGGGGTATTTTAACAAACAAACAGGCGAGGATGGGAGCTAGAACTAGAGTTGCCTTGAGATCCGTGATTATGAAGTAATCACAAGGAAAAACGAACTAAATAAAGGCTGTATATTAATTACGTGTACTTCTAATACGAACAAGGAATCAAAGTCCGCGTGATGGGGTATCACTGTTAGGGCTAGGGCAATGTCGCCCTAGGCCATGCTGTCTGACGCAGTGCAGAATTGCAAAAAACAACGGAACAGTCCTTTATACTTGCTGGTGGGATGCTGGATGGGTAGCAATTGGTTCTAGGACACCATATAGCCATATACCCTATAGGCGTAGAGCTAATCGGCATCGAAATGTGGTGGAAATGCCCTACCACGGTTGATAAGGTTATGACGTGTACCCATCTAGAGCGCATACCCGTTAACACCAGCGCAGTGCCAGTCACGGACGCCCATTCCTTCCTCAAGTTCGACACACCACCATAGTGCTTCTTTAGCTTTGTCGGTCTGTCCGCTCTCCTCGTGTGCTCTAGCCAGCGCAAACCAGGCATCTGAGTAGTTCCATCCTTTGCCGAGTTTAGTGAGGCCGGATAAGAGCCCATATGCTCGGTCTCGTGCGGCCAGGCGATCAATGAGCGGTAGTGAATCTGCTTTATAAGGAGCCGGGAGCTTATCTGTATTTGTAAGCTCTGGTGTTTCTTGGGTAGGGAGCCTCTTCCCCTGAGTATCTGATGCCACACTGCTCTGATGTATACTAGTTCCAAGTCCTAAAGGTGTAGCCGGTAGAAGGTATGAAGCTTTGGGCTTTTCTGGGGTTGGCTTTTTGGCCTTAGTGGCACCGTTGGAAGTCTCACCTGGGGCTGGTTCCCCGTTTATATTAGGGATTGCGGGAGGCGGCGGAAGGACTTCGCTGTATATGTCTAGGAGAATATTGGATAACCCAACAATGGCGGATGGGTGATCGGGATAATGCATTAGAGCTTCCTCGAAGTAAGCTCTAGAGACGTAAGGCGTACCTTCGTCGGCAGCAAGGAGGCCCATCTATATTGTTATTAGCCCAATGGATAGTGCTCAAGAAAATGGGGATCTCACCTCGGCTTGCACATCGCCTACAAGTTCCTCAAGACATATTTTACCCCCCCAACCTGGGTTCCTCGGAGTTACAGAGCCACTGACATCCTTGGATATTTCGACTTCTAGGTCGTCCACTAGTTTCTTGGCCTCACGGATCGCATCTCTGGCGTCGCTATACATTTTGGAACCTCTATAGAACGAGGCGATCATTATCCATACCTTGACTAGCAGTGTTCGTCGCTGTCGTTCAAGTTGGTCCTCGGGAAACCTTATTACCGGTAAAGGGCTAGGAGAAGACAATGAGTATAGAGCTGGTAGGTCAGATCCGTTTATCGATCCCTTGTTTGAAGAAACGGATGAGTCAAATCGTAAAAGCCCTCGGCCTTTTGAAAACGACTGTTGGCTGGTAGTGCTACTCATACTACTCCATGATCTTAGTTGGGTAGTGGCTGGAGCCCCATCTGCTGTGGGATAAGGTTCGCCATCAATACCGACCGGTTCCCGTAGCACACCGCTACTGCTATGCGCACGTTGTTGATGTGCACTGCCGTCTCGTTTTTTTAAGCTATTTCTGCGAACCGACTCGGGTTGCCGTCCACGGACGCTTGTAGGTCGCGTAGAGCGCGGTGGCTCGCCCGTGCTGCCATTTCCCTTGGTTATTTCTATGGTCGGTGTCATAGAAGCATGATTCCCAACTGTTTGGGGTCTTTCTGATGGAACGCTAGATTTTTCACTGTTGACAGTATTCCTCCTCCTAGGCTGATTAGCGCCTTTGTCTGATTTGTTGCCGAATATACTCCCTCTAATACTTCGAAGAGTACCAGCAGAGCTCTTAGGAACCTCTGATGACGGTTTGGATACTACTGCGAGGGGCTTGAACTGCATTGGTCCAAATAGCCGTGTATACAAAACAAGAAGCTCCTGGCTTGCATTGACTGCAACTTCCGGTCCCTCTAGTAGCTCTAAAAGTGCAAGCTGTGTCATTTTCACTTCGATAACAGCCTGCTTTTCTAAGTCGTCCATGTCATCTACGAGGCCATGAGGATGTGCTCTATCGGTTCGAGCTTCGGCCTCGTTCAGGTGTTCGCTTCGAAATGAGCCCTGTAGTGTTTGGGACCCAAATAATACTTCTGGGTCATTGAATTGCTCGAATGCTGCTTCACATGCACGCGCTGCCATTGTATAGTCTTGCCTAGCGCTGAGAAGTAGTGCTAGAAGATGCCATAGGGGGATAAGGGATATCTCACGCCAATACGGACCAATCCCTCCTATGTGTTCAGCCGTCCTTTTATTAGAAAGTAACGCCGCCTTCACGATGTCGATGGCTGCAGTCAATTCTCTTTGCTCAGCTAGCAATAGGCTTAGAGTAAATAGAGATCTGATATCCGTAGGATTACCGGTTTCCGGCGACAGTGATTTTTGGAGACTTCGAATAGCTTTTGTCTGGAGGTCAATCCTGACAGATGCGTCAAAAGTTACTCGAGACCAGTGAGCTTGTGACAAACCGATGGCTTGCCAGGATAAAGCGTAAACACGAGCAGGCACCCTAGGATGAAGAACGACACCGTTCCCGTTCTCCTCGTCCACCGTAGGAATACTACTGCCTGTATTAGGTAGTGGTGGTCGCAATTTTTGGAGCATTTCTTCCAACTCGGTACCAAGATCACGAGCTATTTCAGCAGCATCGCGAGACCCGTACTTGCATAGGGCGATTATTGCTTGGGAGGCGGTTGTCAGCACCGTTGCATCATCATCAAGACTTGGTTCGGGATGGCCAGTTTTGTCAACGCGGGCTTTCCCCTTTTTTACAATCTCCATATATGAGTCAAACGCATGGAAGGCTAAATCAAATTCGGCAACAGCCAAGTGGACAGTGAAGAGATATCGTAGGATAGCGGTTGAGTGGAAAGTTTTGGTCGCCGCGCGGTATAGAATGTCTAATACGCCACGGCTCAGGCCGTCTTTACCACCCGGTCCGATATCGTGCTCGTGCCAATCACGGCCGACCGAAACATTCCAGTTTCTCATCACAGCAGCAACGAAATTCTCTACTTCCTCTCGTTCTTCGTCGGCTCGAGGAAAGGTCGTCTCACTAAGAAGCAGAGATTCGTACGCCGTCTCAACCTTTTTCAATTCCATCTGGAGCTGATTGCGACTGGAAGACGCACTCGTAACGTTGCCAGTATAGCTTGTGGGAAATGGCAAGTCTTGTTGGAGAATATTCGAAATGGCCGCGTAGTACTCGTTCCAAACCCTTCTGCGTGGTACTGCGCCACGGAATCCGTGCCCACCAACGAGAGGAGCCCCCTGTGTCTTGGTCACTTCCCAGTATTTGGCCCACGAGCGAAAGGGTGCAAGGGATCCATCGTCCTCAAGGGATTTCTCACCCCTCTCCAGAGCCTGGGCTTGTAGCATACAATATTCAGTTAGAAGGAGCTCGGCCCAGAACTGCAGCTGAGCGCGACCTTTTTTGCCATTCCAAACATGTGATAGAGATGCCAGCGCGCCTTGGAAGACCCCGAGAGCCTCAACCGTCCTATTGTCTCGAGAAAGACAATAGGCCTTGAGATATATGGCTTTGAGAGCACAGACACGTGTCCATTCTGATACACCATCGGGCTTGTCTAGTTGGAGCAGCTCTTGTTCTTGGTCGGTTGGTAGCTGGTGCGCTACATGATCGTACTCGCCGACGGTCCAATGCACCCACCCCAGGCAAACTCGGGCCTGGAATCTATCTTGGGGATATGTCTTCTCGGTGTCAACAGCTTCAAGCAGTCTGGGCAACAACCGGCCGGTATCTAGGTCGGTGGTGGAGACGGCAGTCGTCGGGCTCGAACTATTGGACTGCTTCTGGGAAGCTCTAATGACGGCATACTCTACTTCTGCTACGGTGGTGAGGCCTGGGATGACACCGACTCGTCAGCATGCTCTGCTCTCGTGGCGGTGGGTGAATTGAAAGGCGAAATCATCGTACAAGTTCGGTCATTAGCATGCTTGCGCACCTTACGCACCAGCTCCAGGACTTCATCCCATCTCCCTTCGCACCTCGCGTCCTCTAATTTATTCAGGTACTGAGCCGCCTTAATCGGGTTCTGTGGCAAGCGCCAGGTCAGTAGCTAGCTAGCTAGGAGAGAGATAGATGCCCCTATTAGAAGAGGTGCAAACAAACAAGACGAACGTACACTCATCCTGGCAACCGGCTGTCCAGCTAGATCCTCCTAGGTTCTGGACTGTCGCGTTATTGATCAATCGGAGCTTGCGAAACCATCTCCAGCATAAATACGGACGTAGCAGGTCGAACGGTGAAGGCGAGGGGGGGAGGTGTGAATTGTTGGAATCAACAGATGGGAACTTCAGTGTAGCGTACCTAATGCTGTAGAAGTACTGTAGTTAAGTGGATGTATCCATAAACTTAGTACCTACAGAATACCTACCTACACCACGCAGTACACCACGCAAGCAAGCGGCAACGGGAGTGGCAGAGGGCCCCTGTAAATGCACCGACAGGGGCAGAGATCAGGGGGTCTCCGTGCGATGTCATCGTCTAAATTTCCACGTCAGGTCCTCAATTTTGGTATTCTACATATGTAATTGAATGATATAATGCCTAAATAAATTCATATACCTCATCAATGTGATTGCTGTAATTGCATCTATGTATATATCAGAAAGTCACACAAATGATCTAGGAACCAACCAGCCACGTAACGCTAACCTGTAAAGGCTAGGTAGAGATTTATAGCTTGCCGCCTACTCCACAGTACCTATCTAGGTAATGATACCTGAGTTAGAAAATTCAAAAGCTCAAAATCCGATTATATGAGATATACATCCCATTTCTCTATAAAATTCAAGAATCTGGTTCTCATATGTATGGACATATATTTAATATGATCGCACTCAAGAATAAAATTTCGTAACATTACTCTTATGCGCTTTCAAAAATTCAATTTACCGGGGAGTCGGGGCGTTGTCCATCGACGTTATTTTCACTCATTCCGAATACAAGATTTAGACCGTTGGCGTTGGCAAGAATTCTCGGAAATCCACCAGCCTTGAATTTTGACAACCCGAATCCAACCGTATTAGCCACACCCTCGCTCATCAATGGCTCTTGTCTCTTTACCGCCCGAGCTGCGCAGCATCTGCCGTCGATTAACATCAACCAAAGTTGAGCACTTGCCGCCTCTATTACCGATCCTTCTCAAAGATGTAGCGCGCTGCCAGGAACCTCTCTCCCGGCCGTTAGAACCTAAGGCTTCGGAAAGCTCCCCTGAAGCCGCTCTATTGGTTCACACACTGAAGACCCAGATAAACACTCTCCTCACCGGAAGGACGACCCAAGGGCATTTCGTTGGGGCGGCTTTAGTGAAGGCGGTTGTCGAAACCGGAGGTTGGGAGAGCCTTCGAGCATCTGACCCCTGGGTGCGAGGCTTGATTTCTATTATAAAGGTACGGCCTAGAATACATATGTGGTTTGAAGCGGAGAGAACTAACCTCAAATAGAAAAAGGATCCTATCGTCACTAAAGATTTATGTATCGTGACACTCACAAAGATCTATACATTAATGCACGAATACCCAACTCTAGTGAGAGAGATAGTCACGCCCACATTACCTGACTTTGCGAACGCTTGCCTCCAGATACTTAAGCCTCCAGTTTCCAGTAAAGTAGGGAAAGCCCCCTATAGTCTTATTGAAACTATTTTCGAGGCAATATCAACCTTGATCTCACTTCATCCTACTACTCTTAGACAGTTTTCTGCAAAGTTTAGGACTGAAATACGGCCTTTTTTGGTCCCGACTAGTTCAGATAATGTCTTAATCCCAACTCCTTTGCAAGTGAGTAGTCGACGCTTAGCGGTCCGGCTTCACATGACAACGGCGAAAGGTGGGGATTCCGCCGACTGGACTAGGTATGTTGAAGAGCTTGCCAAAACTCTACATTCTACAGCCGACCAAGTCTTCCGTGCTGTACGGGAAACCTGGGAGTCAACAAGTGGTTATAAACCGCAGTCGGTCAACTTCGATGTTGAACCTCAGGGCGGTGGTGATGATCCAAGTCAGCTTCCTCGTTGGGTGGGCGTGCAGGCTGGAGGTGAGCGAATCATTGGTTTGCTGGACTTCATAGGAGAATATCTCCACTGCCACACTCGAGTCGCCGTCACCGTCCCGCTCACTGCGTTAGTTGATCTTACTTCGAGGATATCTTCAATCAGACCGCCAACGTCTAGCAAGGATAAGCTTGATTCCGGCATGAACCCTGCAATTGGGAGAGAGGAACGAGATGAGCTGTGGACGGTGCTAGCTGAAATTCAAGTTGCCGCAATAAAAATGCATATTTCATTGATTCAGAGACTGGAGAAAAACTATATCCCCCTAGCTCAGGAGAGTTTAGATCAGACTCTGCGGATTCTACAATTTACGTATCGACTACCCCAGGCGCGAACGATCATTTTCACGTTGATGAAGGAGATGCTTCGCTTGTGCGGACCGACGTTACCAAAATTTACCGTTGAAAGTCTTGGTCTTCTCATGAAGTGCTGTTGTCGCGATCTGCTAGGAGCAGCCGGCTATCTCCCAAAACCTAAACTACAATCTTCTTCCACATTGCAAAATGGGCAGAAGCCCAAAACGATTTCCCAGAATGCGGATGCATTCCTCCCTGGTAAATCACAGGACGACATGATGTCCGTTTCACTCAGCGCCGAGCACCTCAGCGCAGCCGAGGCATTACTAACTACGCTTTTCAATCACTTGCCACAGCAACACATCCCCTCTTCGCTTCGATCCCAGATGATCAAGACAGCCATCCTCTCTTGCAATAGGGACGCACAGGTAGCAAGCATACTTCATCCCGCTCGAGACCGGAGCGGACGTACACCCCAAGTCATCTTACCCTACCTTACTCAGCAATTCCCCCGAGACGAGAGCGTGGAGATCCTGCGCTTCAACTTCCGGCCAATAGCTACCGGGCCAACTGGCGAATTCATGGAAACAGACGACGCGATGGTCATGGACGAAGATGAACAAACTCAGACGGAATCTAGGTCCAATGGCTTCTCATTTGGACAGGGCTTCGACACCGAGTACTCAAGCGCATTCGCAGCTCCAGCGCCAGCCGCCCAGTTCAAAGCATCCAGTCCTATCCCCATGCGCAGCGCCGAGCCCGTCCAGACCCCGTTCCTCGCCCAGCCACTAGAAACAAAGATCCAGTCCGTATCAGAAGTCACTGTCGTGGAACCACCCTCGGCATCAATAAGCTCTCTGAAGCGTAAAAACGAGGACGCGAGCGCAGAAATCAGCCTCTCGAAACGGGTCGAGATCGAGGCCACCTTCCCCACCACCACCCCGTCTGCGCCGGTGGGAAAAGCGCATGGGGGCGAGGATGAGAGCAGTGACGACGAGAGCGTGCATCTGAACATGGAGCTCGATTCGGACGATGAGGATGAAGACGAGGATGAGGACGAATGAAAAGTACTTCTCGCCAACCTAGCTCGAGATGGTTTGTGGGCGAAGTCGCATCCCGGTATCGATCAATTGACGACCGGTGTAGTTGATGACAGGGAGGTTGAAAATGCAACCGTGGGGGGCTATTACCACCCTGTAACTACTATATACTATATATATGTAACGAATAGGGAACCAGGTAGATTCTAATGTAAAAGCGCATGTCTGTGCGTATTCTGTCTCGTCCGATCTCGTGCGCCATCAATGAGCAACCTTGTAAGGTCGTCATCGGTGATGAATACCTGGTAACGAGCGCTCAAGCTGATGCGCATACCTATGAAAATTGGTTGTACTTACCAGGATACGGAAATCCACTTCACAGTCATCGTGTTTCAGTCTAGATATTTCAATGGGAGCAAGTGAGCTAATCGGGTTATTAATAATTGATTTTAAAACTCAGCGCAAGAATACAGAATACAGTACGTGGGTATAGGTAGTCGTCATCAGGCACGCGGGCCGTGACAGAAATTCAAGCATTTTCATGCAAATCCGTGTGTGCCTCAGCAAAAACCGGGTACCAACCCATACAGCTTTCTCTCTGTGTGTCTCTCTCTTCCAACCACATCTGTATCATACAATCGACTAGACGCGTATACAAAGCGCGTAGTCCAACAACCATGCTCCAGGGCCTGTGGTGGTCCTCAGGATTGCTTAGCTTCTCCCCAGATGCAACCGTCCGCATTCATCGATTCGTTCAGTGAAACACAGCCGCCAACGCCTTTCTCATGCAAATGAAATGCTAGTAACCTACTGTCAGTTGACAAAGTACAAGCCGTAGATGATAAAATGAAAACTCCAGCCGATGAACAAGCAAGATAGTAGAGCTGTGCGGTGGTCGGTTTAGTCACGGAGCCAAGCCCGACGCTTTTCCTCCTTTCTCGCTCGGCGTTTCTCCTTGAAGTGCTTGAGCTCGGACTTGGTGGGTTTCTTGCCGGAGCGCTCAGCCTTCAAGCTGCGCCCATCGTGTGCGTTGGCGGCAGCATCGACGTCGAAGAAGGCATTCATCTGTCGGCGAGACTTGGCCTCGTCGTTGTGACGGTCCGGGTTCTGGTCTTCGCCTTGCCACCGGCCGGTGAAGCGGTTGAAGGAGCCTATAGTAGCATAGGCCGTAGCGGGGTCCATTACGGAAACCTCAGATTCCTCCTCGTCTTGATTATTCTTTGCATACCAGGCATTCGGGTCGTAGTCGCCGTGGATGGCAGGATTGTAGCCACCTGCCGGTAGTCGCTCATCTACGGGGGGCATAGGAGGCACAGCGGTCGCAGGCGGAGTCTGGAGTTGAGTGTTGGTATCGGCAGAAGCGGAGGCGGAAGCGGAGGTGGAGGCCTGAGGTTGAGATTGAGAGGGCACGCGAGGATTTTCCCAAGTCGACTGGTTGGTGATGCGATTATGGAAAAACCAAGCCTGATGCGCTGGGTCCCAATGACAATCCCAGCCATCATCTTGTTCCTGATCTTGTGCGGGAGGGACGGGCTCATCAGGAAGAGGTGGCGCATCGGAGGAATCGGGAGTGGGCTCTGCAGTTGAATCCTTGCTGGGAGCTGAAGTGTTGTCAGATTGAACGGATGCCGGTGCTTGCGCGGGCTTGTCGCTAGAATCAGGCTGTGGAGATTGAGCGTCATCGCTGTGATTATCATGCTGCATATTTCCATCATCTCCTTGGACAACTGTATCGGGCTTGTCGTGGCCATCGGCCTGGTCGGGCACCTCAGCCTCGGGAGTGACTGACTTGGATGTCATGATTGCGGAATAGCTAGAAGAAAGATTAACATGCAAGTCTACGTAGGCAAAGAAAATAGTCGGAGAAACACATGCTGGAGAAGAGTCGCGGGGCGAGAGATTCAACTTAAGGGGGCCGTTGAAAGGTAAGTTGAAGCGCAGGGACTTCTGAGACACACCCAGGCTAGAGGCAGAAGGGGAGGTGGAGAGAGAGTGAGGCGATCGTGAAGGTCCCTTGCGCCGCTGTTGTACATTCCGGGGGGCTCTTGGCTTGGCCTTATCGCGCAGGTGTAGGTAATGTACAGGGTGTAACATACATACAGGGTGTAGCGTAGCGTGCAAGGTGTAGGTAGTAGGGTAGGTAGCGTGAACATGCTGCAGCCAACCACGCTGTACAAAGTATGCGTAGGTAGGCATGCGAAGACGGGTACCTGTCTACCCCTTGGTGTTATCGATTATCGGTTATCGGCATCTGGAAAAACTTCGGTCCATATAATGGGTCTGTTAATGGGTCTAGTTACGGTACGCATTAGGTAGGTACCTACAATAATAAATAATAAGGAGGCATCTAGCCAACTCCTCCCCCCCAAACCTGCGCCAAACCTGAAAGCGGCTCGCAATACAACATCTCCACCAAGATCGGAAAGCGAAGACGATGCAATAATTCTGATGTGTATGCATGTGTGTCTGTGTCTACACAATGCTACGCTCTAGATGATATTCAATCAATCATGGGTACTATCAAGACAAAAGAACAATATAAAAACCAACGCAAAATCAGCAAAGGATAGGTAATAAATAGGTAGGTTCAGAGATGCACATCCCATCTTGACCTACCATTCTCTTGGGTCCATCTTGGATCCATCTTGGAGCCAACGGCGGCTTGAAATCTGAAAACCCAGTCTCAGATCCATGATCATCCTTTCATACATGAACTACAGTATGAACAAGCAGACCGGCCTTTAATTCGGCTCGTGCCGTGCTCTCTCCTGATCGCCTGCCCCTGGATCTCGTTACCTAAACATTCGACTACGGACCCTTTTTTTCCTTCTGTCAGTTTCAGCTGTTTCAAGGGTGGCTTTGTCCTGTCCCACTATCATGTACTCGGTACGATTTATAGGAGCCAATCGCAAAAGATGGCAGTCATCTCAGACATTCATTCATTCGCTTACACTACCTTACCTACATACAGTAGAAGTACCTAGAGCGAGCATCCATCCCCCAGACCTGATCTAAGTATCCGTAGCCTGCTTCAAGCGAAGCAAGCCTTACCTATTATCAAGTTCACCTCCCCATCTTCCGCCCATCTTCATCCATATGGTACGAGGCCTGACCCTGCATTACGGAATTCCTTGTCTCAATCTCATCATTCAATGACGTGCATGTCATGGCAGTCTGGATAGCTATTTTCCCCCAATCCCCGATATCCATTTGTCACAGGCAGGCTAATTAACGTTTAAATTGCAACTTTGTGGCTGGAGATCAGCGGTGCTTGAAAGGTCGAGACTTCAATCTCTGCCCAATGGGAATCAACTCCTGGACGTCGGTTAAACCCCGTACATAGGCTGTATTGATCTAGCCCTGCCCCTACAGCCACTGAACAACCGCGCCCAACTCGGCGCTGCAAGAGAGGTTGCCTCCCGTACATATTAGCTGACGTAGAAGCTAAATATGTCCAGGACCAACCAGTCCCGATGGCAGCCAAGGGACCACAAATCGTACAGCCTTCGTATCATAGGCTGTTCGTATCTCCAATTCCATAAACAGTAACTAGGTTCAGTGCTTGTCAAACCGAAACTATTGCATCTATGCATCATGTATTGAATGTCATATAAGTTACTTGGTTGTCCTTCTTTGTCTTATGTATATCCCTGCTCTGCTCTGCTCAGCTCTTCTATTTTGTTTTTCTTGCGCCTCCCGACACGTGCTATTGTCACGAGACGTTGAGCTTGAATATATTTCGGGCAAGAAAAATCTGTTGTGTTGAACATAGTTTCCCTCGCCTGCATTGCAAGTGCTTCGTGCACTTTGGGCAATACAGATCCACAGAGGCTGCAGGGGGTTAACCAATTGATCAAGTCAGCCCAAAATGGCTAACATATCCCTACAAACGTTGCTCCTCCTTGTTTTTCAGATTCTGAGTCGAGTTGCCTGTTTGGAAGAAGTCAACGACCGACAATGTAACTGCTATGTGACCAACGAAACAAGCCGAAATTATTTTACAACACACAGCTTCTTCGATTTCCGATCACTTTCACAATACGCGAAAGTCCCTTCGCCCATCGAAGATCCGTATGATAGTAGCGATGCCGATGAAACGAGCGACTATTTTCTAGACAATGATTGGGCCCAGGTCTGGGGGATTCAGAGCTGGAATAACAGTGACTCGGTCGACTCAGGAGACGCGCCAGTGCTCCTTGTCAATTCCCCCAATAATGTGTATATCGAGGAGAATACAGATGAGAATGCCTTATCCGACACTTTTCTGACGATGAGGACAATGAGATATAAGGATTATCAGTCGACAGCCGAGTTTGAATCAATTTCCAAAGCATACCATTTCCTCTCCGTTCGGATGCTTGCCAGAACAACTGGTGCACCGGGCGCAGTAACGGCCATGTTTACGTACAGAAACGATGGTGGTCCTACGCAGCTCACCACCGTCCAGGAGTCTGATCTAGAGATCCGTACCATGGATCCCAAGGACAAGATACAATACACGAATCAACCTTCGTATAATTCAAAAGGTTACGATATCCCGCAATCTACTCAAAATGCGACAACACCAGTACAGGCAGATTGGACACAGTGGTCTGTTCATCGGATGGACTGGACCCCAAAAAACACAACCTGGTATATCGATGGCCAACAGGTCGCCTCGATCGCTTTCCAAGTTCCCCGCGACCCGAGTCAGGTCATTTTCAATGCATGGTCGGATGGCGGCGAGTGGTCAGGGAACATGTCAGTTGGCGGCGAAGCGTATCTCCAGATACAATGGATTGAGATCGTCTACAACTCAACAGGCGATGCAAAGACGACCGATAAACGTAACGACGACACCACAACGTTCCTATCGAACGTAAAAAGGGATGATAACAGCTGCCGAAATATATGCAGCATTGATGAAACGCCAACGACCGGGAAACCGGTGTTAGTTCAAGGTGCTGCTTCCAGGATATCGGATCATATTTTGGGTCTTGGCATGACTTATATTTGGATACCCCTATTATTGGCAACTTTTCTCGTCTAAGGGCGCAAGTCGTGGGTTTCGGCCGATAGAATATCTTCAGAGCGTACATATACGCGAGGATATGTGATGGTAGATCAAAATAACAGTGGCCATGCCGGGTGATACCCATGTGTTCAAAGGGATGCGATCCAATGTTTAACTACACCTTATTCTCACACTACTTGTGTATATTTCGGCGTCCGATTCATCGCTGTAGTTCCCCAATTTGAGCTTATCTATGATAATGAATCCTCCCAACGACGGCTATTGTACGTTTCGTTCTTTTATTGTAGATGCCCAACCCGACGTCGCCACACCTACTTAAGATCATCTAACGTAGATGGTTCACAACAACTTTAAGCGTGTCTAAACGCTCCGACTCCAGCCCGATATAATTGACTTCGTTATATAAATATACTAAGCCGACACTAGAATCTCCCATCCTATCTGAATTTCTCGAGATCAAAAATAGTGATAATGGAGCTATAAATAGCCATATACTTCAAACTCGGCTTATGCATAATATCTTCAATACAGAACGTCGATATTAGCCGGCTTAACAACTGTGGAGGAACCTCTATTTGGAGTGTGTATATAAGTTTATGGTCTTAATCATAGTCAATTCTCTTATGTAAGTACGTAGCTACATGGGGGGTAGAAACACCTAGAGTAGAATATGTGCAAGGACAGCGCCGACACGTTCCGTATAAATCATGAGGGTGAATTAGCCAACACCCCCAAGCCAAGGCGTATACACAGCCTCAATCCTTATTCTTATCAGCCTCCTGCCCGGCCAGAATCTGCTCCCAGATATCATCATACGTCTTCGCGACCTTAGCTACAGCAGGCCTATCATGAAGGCGCTTCATCCAAGCCGTGTAATGAACCCACTGCGAAGTGTCCACGTCCTTCGCCATAAGCGACCCCTTCCCGACAGCCTTGAAATAGGGGATTAACATCAGATCAGCATACGTGACTTTGTCACCGACTAGGAAGTCAGTGCCGTTTTTAGCAAGGTGTCCATCGACGACGTCAATGACCCGCTTGACCTCGTTCGTGTACCTCTCGATGGCTGAGGGTATCTTCTCGGCGTGGTGTTGCTCGAACCAGCCGAGTTGCCCGAAGTATGGCCCCTGTCCGCTGACTTGGAAGTACTGCCAGCTGCGCGTCGCGTTCTTTTCCTTGAGCGTGGTGTAATGGAGCTTGGCGTCTTGGTCGTATTCCTCAATTAGGTAGTCGACGATGGCACCGGACTTGGGGTAAACTCGTTAGCCTTGGGTATTGCCGCGCCCTATTATCAGGGGGTAGAAGGAGGTCGCTTACCTCCCAGATAATTATGTCCTTATTCGGATCGGCCAGAGTAGGTACACGGCCGTTGGGGTTCAAGTTTGTATATGGCTCCTTTTTAAGGTCAGACATAGGGATGGACTCGAACTTCCAAGGCAGGCCAAGCTCCTCGAGTACGAACGCCACCTTGTACGGGTTAGGCGCAGGGCCAGATGAATAGACGATTAGAGGCTGCAAGTTCGACATGATGCGAGTAGCTTAAGGGATATTTGAGAGTTATGTGTAGCTTCTGAGGTTATAAATAAGGATTTAGTTCGCAGTGAGTGTCAATGACTTTGTTCCCCAATGCCTACGATACACAGGATATATACATGATTGAAAAGAGTGAAGGGCGTCAACCTAATTTATACTCCTTTAACACCAGGAAACTGGCAGCGACAGTACGGGTGCCGTCGCCGCATGATTGTATAATCAACACTGCCCAATTCATATTCTTGGTCAGCCGTTGCTGTAATCCGGGTCCGGACCACTTAGTCCGACGTCGACCGATAACAACCGCCAAGAATCGGTAAGCCGGAGGATCGTGACCCTGGAAACACGGCCTTCGGACCAGACGGACCAAGACGGACTAAGCCCAAAGGGGGAGACATTGTCCCGGGGAGCATCTGTGGTCCGACGTTGTTGTCTGTCTATGTACTCTTTTCCACCAAAATAATGGAATAAACAACAATATAGGATATACCATCATCGGATTGACCCCCTTGTTATATCACTATAATCAATGGCTAACCCCAACCATCGAACGCATATGAGTGAAGATGATCCCGCAAACCCACCGGTAAGCCCGTGGAGTTGCTTCCCCTGCCGACGGCGGAAAATCCGCTGCGACCGGCGATACCCGTGCTCTCATTGCTTAAAGGGCGATCTCGTCTGTGGGTTCCCGGTATCCGGGCGCACTCCGACGCGAAGACACGATCTTCCGTCATTCACTTCCCGGAAAGAGAAGCAAGATGATCTTCTCGGCCGGCTGCGTAGGCTCGAGGGGTTCGTCGCGAAGCTAGGCACAGAGCTCGACAGTGGTCACCGTGGCGGTGAGGCTTCTTCGCGCGAAGGTTCTCGGGCCCAGGACTTTGAGATGAGGCTAGACGGCGAACCACAAAATAGGCGCCAGAAGACAGATATGGACATAGCTCATGTCACTCGCGAACTTGGGACATTAGTGACGCACGATAATGAAAGCATATACGTTGGAAACTGGCTATGGGGTGTAATTTGCGATGAGGTAGGTCTCTATAATTACTAATTCTATAGTAATTAAGTATGTACTCAACTAACACTGGAGAAGGTGAAGCATATCCGCCAAGCCGTTGAAGATAGCGAGATTGAGTCGGAGTCGCTCGAAAAGAGGATCCTCAGCCCCTCCATTCAGGGAGTGCCTTTCTTTTGGAGACCTGAGAGTGCATCTTCCGATATTTCACAGCCGTTACCGTCGCAAGTCTCTTATATCTGGGAGATATTTGTGGAAAACATCGACCCATTTATCAAGATTCTACATGTCCCTAGTATCAGTAAGGCAATTAGAGAAGCGAAAGGTAAGTCCGCTAAACTCAATAATCTAGTAATTCAAAGTAAAAATGTTCTAAGTATATAAGTATTGATGCCACTGGAGATGCTAATTAGGTCAATGATGGTATAGGCAAGTTCAACCTAATGGCGCGGGGAATGGAGGCCTTAATGTTCGCTATTTCTCTTGCTGCTGTCACTTCACTCCGAGAAGACGAGGTGAGGTACAATCTTAGTATATCGTTTGGCCATCGGACTAACTCTTACTCTTAGGTAGAAGAAAATTTCGGCGAAGATAGGCAAAAGATCCTCACTAGACTCAGACTGGGCACGGAGCAAGCACTCTCCAGGGCTGGAGTTCTTAACACAACCGACATTAGCACTGTCCAGGCGTTCATCATATATCTCGAGATAGTCAAGCAGAACGACGGGCAGAGAGCCACCTGGACGTTAGCTGGGCTCCTCATACGGATAGCATTCGGAATGGGATTACACAGGGATGGATCCCACTTCTCTAACGTTTCCGTTTTCGATGCCGAAATCAGAAGGCGGGTATGGTATCACATATGTCTCCTCGACTGGCATGTAGGAGACTGTCAAGTATTTAACGTGGGTATAACGGAGAGCCTATTCGACACCAAACAGCCATCGAACTTGAACGACGCCGATATCACACCAGATATGGCCTCCTTACCAGAGTCTAAAGACCAGTACACTGACTGCACATTCTGCATCCTGCGGTGTAAGATGTGGCACTTTGCACGTGGATTTCGGCCTTCCATCTCCATCGAGCCCTCATCGAACAAAGCCAACGCAGCCCATCAACTTGAGCTGCTAACGGAAATAAGGAAGAGCATGGCAAAGGATTTGGAACAGTATTTACAGCCGACGGAAAACCCGTTACACCTCCTAATACAGACTGCGGTCGCACTAGAAATATCCAGATACGATCAAGTTATCCACGTCGCAAATAGCTTTCAGTCGTCTCGCGAGGAATCCCGTCCCCACAGGGCCTTCGCGCTCGCCATCACCAGTCTCCACCATGTTTTCCTACTAGCGGAGCAGCCCTCGACTTCACAATGGAGCTGGTATCTCTACAGCTGCATCCAATGGCACACGATGAGCACCGTGTTAGTGAGTCTATCCACGAGCCCCTGGGGCCCCGTGAGCGAAAGGGCTTGGGATTTATCCAAGAAGGCGTTCGCGCAATTATCCGAGGGGACGTATCGGGACCCCATGCGGCAACCTTTGCCGGACCTTATGGGCGCGGTTGCTAGGCACCGCCAACTACAAATCCAAAGGCTACGAGCGAACCCTGCATGGACGAGAAGGCTAGCCGAAATTGGGGCCATGCCAGTTCCAATGTCACCCATCCGCAACTTCTCAGACGGACTAGAAGTTTTCGATACCTCCATTGCCGAGGAGCGCCTTTCGCTAGAGATGAGCATAGCGGATAGCCAGTCAAAGAATCCAGAGGTGACTAGCTCAAGGCTAGTCCTAGCGCCGGGTGGCAGCGCGACAGCAGACATGTGGATAGACATGACGCCGTCATTTATTGGAACTGACGATACTGATGAGATTTTCCTCGGGCCGCATAGCACGCAGGGTTATGAGGGCTCAAGACAGAACCCAGTGCTAAGTTCGGCTGGTAATCAGTATGAAAATATACAACATAGCCAGGACCCCTGGGAGTCGGGAACTTATTCTTACACCTTTCGCGGTGACGAAGGAGCGGGGTGGCTGGATTGGGACGAAATTGTTAGAACAGAAGGTATACCGTGATTCGGTTTGCCTAAAAGTGTTGAACGAATGAAAAGAGCCAAAGGAAAAAAGTAGAGGGGGAGGAAATCGTAGACATTGGGTTTCTCCTACCAAGTTAATTTGAGACATTGAATAACAAGAGCTCCGGACGTATATTTATTTGGTTTGCGTGTATGTCGTAAAATCTTGATTATCTACCAATAACCCTAGACTAGAGTTCTAAGGAAAACGAAGTGGAATCGTTGTAAGCATTTTCATGGCATAAACCTCCAGTCCTTGAGGCTTCCGTACCAAATCTGTTAACGTTACGTTTGTATGCAATATCTAAACTCCGTAGGTACCTAACCCAACCCGAAACTATGCCACTACCTGACGCGAGTGTATAGCAGAAACCTTCTGCTATAATATATTTAATGTTCAAAAAAATCTCCGATCATGGAAAATTGAAATCATGATAATGGGTGAGTCATCTGAAATCCGAAGGATGATACATGACACTGGGGCCTGCCATGTGGACTTGGGAGTGGCCGAGGCCGTACGAACCAAACGTGCTAGACTGATGATGAACCGCCGTTGGAACATTGGAGGAACTATTTTGCCAACAGTCCCAGAGACTGTCTAGATCAAACTCTGAATCCCCATTCAACGTATCGACACCTTGCGCCACCCCAGCAGCGGTTGTCATCCCGCTACTTAGAGATACACTTCCCTCCGGGCTCGGTTGCTGCATACTTGAGGGTATCATTGAGATGGTCGGCATTGGTGGTGGCGCTGTGGCAACCAAAATCGTCTCATCATTGGAAGTCGACACTATGGCTACAGGAATTGTCCCCTGATTCCCTGACCGGAAAAAATTGCCTATTGGGTCAAAGCTACTAGCGGTAGTATGAGAGTGTGTTGCTAGTGTCGGGGTTTTTCGGCCTGGGAGATATGGTCTTTTATCCGTTGATGTCCGTTGTTCGTTTGCTTTGTCGAAGCTCTCTACGATGTATGATACTCGCTCCGCCTGCTTATCATTTTGGGAGCAGAATCTGAGAATCGATATTGCGCTATCAATGGACTTCCGGGCGTCTGGATTATGATAAAGTGACGCAAACTCATTACTCAGCACAATAAGTGCAGCGGCAAAGACACAGTGTCTGCCTCTAATTAGTTATATAATAAGACTGTCGCAGTATGCAGCATTACTTACATAACGAATGGGTTGCACTGTGGCAGGTAATTGTCATCTAAAACGATTTGTGTGAGGAGCAAGATATGCTGTGATGCCTCGACACAGGTCTGGGCGAGATTCTCCATCTTGTGGGTAAGGCGCGATAGCTTAGAGCTGTTCGCTATTAGACCTGCCGCGCTTTTGTTGAGCAAGCAAAGAAAATATGGCCTCGTCAATAACATGACAGAGTAGCAATGAAGAACGTTGGTATGCAATATTGCAATGCCTTCGGTAGGATCTATTGGGTCGTTTATAAGCCTTCTCCAATCAAGGGATTGTGGTAACTCTCTATTCCAGGTTCCTAAGTGAGCCGCAAGTTCCTGGCCCACAGTAGTTGAGATCTTCCTCTTTGAGTACACACGTTTAAGAGTCATCCCTATGACCTGGCAGGTTTTGACCGCGGCTTCGAGGGCTTCTAGGTGCGTCTCCTTGGTGTCCATGTTCACGGGGGAGCTAATGGCCATCTTCGGGTCTTCAAAGGTACTATCAGAGCAGTCCTCTTCGGTTATAGCAGTCGGTCGGCCTAGGCATGCGGAGACAAATCGATCAAAAACGAACAGTGACCGCCACAAGTTCTTGCGTACTAAGCGCTCTTCAGGTTGGAACACTTCCATGCTCTCTTCTCTATGGAGGCCTAATGCAAACCCAGAACGTACTGCCATCCCTAATCGGCGGTGTTAGATCAAAGCTGTCAGAAAGGAAAGGAGAGGTAGGCTTCAATTGAAGCGCCAAGAGTGGCTCAGTGATAGGATCTCTTACCATAATAAGCATAAGACGCGTTTCGCTTGGAAATTGCCAGCATATAAAGAGACATCAAGAGCAGAGCTTGTATAGACCAGAAATCAGCGTCTTCAAAACCGGACACCGGATCAGCAAGACTTTTGGCGCTGCGGAAGAATGATTCTGCCCGATTAGCTCTCTCGGCGCGAAGCTTGTCGATCACCGCAGCCTCATCACTCCCGGGAAAAGGGGCGGCCATGACCAAACCAATAGCGAATACTAAATAAAGCAGGCACAAAAGAGACGGGCTAACGCAAAGTGGGTCCTTATAGCACTCTTCGACTGACTTCAAGAAAGCGTGCTTGTTGAAGACTTCAATGACACCTGCGGTCTGCAATAATAAGCTTACTGTCTCTCACATGACGAATGAAAACGCACATTCGTAAAGAAGGAACTTATCAAGATTTCTGCGGTTCGCTGATCGGGCAAGACCCCAGTTGGCCTTAATTCGTAAGGCAGTGAAATGGCATTCTCCATTATCATATGTCGGCGAGGATCTCCAGTGAAGTCGGAAGGTCCAGATATATTGTCAACAATCATGCGGATCCACTGGAGGTACGAAAGAGTGGCAGAGTCGCCAATATAAACTATAGGTTACGTTAGCCCCTATAACACCATAGGATCATCGCTAGAAAGACTAGATCTTGAGAAATGGGCTATTATATAACAAGGCCATCGTCACAAAGCATGAGAGACACGTTGTATAGATAACGGAGGAAGTCCCATGTTAGGATTGCCCGAGGGATGAGTCGAAAGATGCCGACTTACGAAGTCTTCCGGTCGAGTCCTGAAGCATTCGATTTTGCGGGTAGACCTCGGCCTCTTCAGCAGCTATACTAGCATTACTAAGCTTAGAACGGTTTTCGAAATCGCCATCATTCTGGCCCAAAAGTGGACGAGGCATCCCGTTCTGCCCATGATCATGTTTCATCACCGCGGTCCTGCCGATATTGATCTCCCTGGAGTCGGTAAGATGATTCCACGGCATTAAGGAAGCAGCGCTTCTCGTATTGCATTGTCCAGCCTGGATGGAAGGCTTCAACATATTTGGCGGACCGTCCACATGACGTCGCTTAGTAGGGGGACTATCTTGTGGACCAGCGGGCTCTGCGTTGCTGGGTGTATACTGGCAATCAAGTTGTCGCTTTGTACATGTGTTACATGGCCTTAAGCCGTTGCACTATTCAATCTCAGTTAGTTTGCTAGAAAGATCACAGCATATAAACCCATGGCGCAGATTAACGGTAGCCGCGAAATTTCGGTCGTCATCGGCTGCTTGGTACGTCGAAGCTGGTCGGACAGAGCAAGCCACGAGAAAGCGGGTGACATGCCCCATTCCCTGGCTTCCCGGATACTATCCGAGTAATTAAGAGCACTTGCGGTCTAAGTGAAGGCGCACACAACTCACTACTCCATTTTGTGTACCGCTGCGATGGTTCGGTCTTGGAAAAATAGCAAAGGCCAAAGGGGGACCAAATTCACACAAAAAAGTGTGTTCGAAGAGCACGGATAATGGTCACTGACCTTCTGTTTCCTGCGTTTACATGAGTCGCAAGCCTGAGCAGTACGCTGCCTTTTATCTGGATCAACCTTAGGTCGAGTCATGGTGATTAGGAAGTCAGGTCACATCCGCCATCCGATCACGAGCTACGAAGTAGCGGGATCCTAGTTAGATAGTGTCTCAATGAAGATTCGGGGCCGCGCTGATTTAACGGGATCGCAAATTGATCAGTCTCGGATGCGGATAGAGGAACCATTCAGCCCTATCGGGAGGCAGATGGGGCGTAGGGCTCGAGAGATCTCACGGGAGAGAAGTACTTGCTTGAAATGATAGTCTACTCGGCCTAGTATAATTGTCGGCGTGCATGCAGCATCGGCAGCGGATCCTGGAGTGTAGATAGGTAACAATAATATATCAAGATGAGAGAAGTGAAGAATGTTTCTAAATATGAGCTACAACTAGGTAGTATTAGACCCGGCACTAGATGGACGGGGTACCAACCGTCGAAGGCGCGCGCCAACGATCCGACAGCGACAATAATTGTCAACTTTTCTTTGCCCAGATTGGGCGTCCGAAATAAAAGAGACAAGTTGGGGGTACGGGGGATCGACGACGTGTACCGGAAAGGGGAAGGCAGCAAAGAAGAGGAACACCGATACAAGCAAGCCAAGATCGAGGGCAGAATGCAAGGGCAGAGATTCGGGGAGGTCAAGGGGACCCTGGTCTAGATTGCGTTCGACTGTCCATCATGACTGATGTGACGAGAAATTTTATTAGGCGTGCGATAGATGATACAGGGCTACTGGCTGGGAACGGCCATGATTGGGCAGTGTAGTCGTGGATCAATCAACTGAGACTCTCATCCAGGTTGGGATGGCGGGCTGGTGGCGCCGGACTCGCAGAGGGCGAAACGAAAAGAAAGAAAGGCAGACGTAGTAATAGGTTGGTATCTTAACCTTCATTCTGATTCTCGGTACTGACAACGTGTGTATACCTGTAATTATACCTTGGCTTAGACAGCATGTGACTGATAGAGTATCCAACTCGATGAAGCGAAATGTACTAATAAGCAAAGCACATCACACGCATAACAACCAGAACAACCAAGCCAACACAGCAGAACAGAGGCACAAGCAGAAGCGGAGGCACAAGCAGAGGCAAAAGTACAAGACAGCACATCGGGGCAAGACGCGGCAGGATACAGCAGGATACAGCACAGCACTACCTACATGACACATACACAGGACTCGCTCGCTTGCTGAAGAAAAAGAGAGAGACCGACGGCGTTTGAGGAAATAGTCGGCCTGTCGTATAGAGAGCATAGGGATGGATGGTAGAGCAAGGCATGTTTGCTGTAGGGGTCAGGCGGCATGGTGGATGCAGCTTCAAGGTCGGAGGCGCATGTTGACGTCTGTACTCGTATGCATCTCCCAGTAGGTAGACAGGTTCGATGCACGGTTTCTTGTCAACCGAAGAAAAACAAAAATGCCAGAGTCCAAAAGAGACGAGGTGTTTCCTATAGCAGAGCGATGCATGCGGATGCCGCCAGGTATAGAAAAAAAAACATGGCACAAGTACCGTAGCACAATCGAACAATATGACAATAGGTAACCCAGTGGCGGACCACTAACAGTATCTGCCCACAGAAAGCCCAGTAAGAAAGACGATTGCTCATATATTCCAGATGCTCTGGTAGGTAGCACCGCGGGAAGCAGCCGATTGACTATACTGAATAAGTGCCAACCGTATATATCATATATGTCATCCGTACCAACCTACCTTAACAAGGAAGGTAGATACATATCGACGACCTCCACTACCTCCCTCCCTTGTATATACTTATAAGTATATATATATCTGCCTGGTTCTCGCCTTTTTCCGACGTATATCTGTAATGCAAAAGGGACGAAGACGAACAAACGACAGAGTAATACGTAGACAGAGAGGTCCGATTGGCCAATACGTCTTCACCGGTTGTAATTTGAGTCTTTTCGGTCGTGGTGGTCGGTATAGAAATCATGGATCGACCATATGCATGTGGATGTGCGTGCTGAACTTGCATCCTCGGTGGTCTGGGGACCTCTAGACTCGGTAATAGGTAGGATGGGTGGTAGGATGCGAAGAAAAAGAAGGTGGTGGCGTCTTCTGCATGTAGGTAACGATGTGGATGTACAATGACGGAGCGAGTAGGTGCGGTTCGAGGGGCATGTTAGGAGGGTGGTAAGAGGACCCTTGGGCAGAGCTGGGGCTGGCTAGGGGGGTTACGTTAGCACTCCCACCCTACCTACATACATACATACATGCTCCTGGATGCAGAATACCTACATCGGGCTATGCAGACAGGTACACCTATATCCAAGTTCGCGGGGTTTTTCCTACTGTACTGTCAGTAGAATACAGCAACGTGTACTTCGATCATGCAGCCTCGACCATTAGTGTCTCTGTACCTTACCGTCCCGTCTGCTAAGGATCATCCACTAATGTACCTCATCTAAGGCACAAGAATAAGCCATGTGTAGGTACCGGGGTAAGCGTTTCCAGGTCAGCCGTGCCTCTCCCAGTCTTTTGTACTGTAGGTTCTGCTAATAAGACCTTACGTGGAGTCCGCAGGTTCCTTGGTACTCGCCCTCGCCCAATGGAGAGCTATCCACATTTTGCGGCTCGTTTCATCCTTTCCCCTCGTGACTTCCATGTCGTCCATTGGGATGCTGTCTGACTTCCTAAGTAATACTTCGAGTGCGTATAATCGATAGTATGCTTGCCTTACACAACCCACAACATACAACACACAACACAACACACAACCCATCATCCACGGACTCTCGGAGAGATAGGCAAAAGAAAATTCACCAACCAACATATGTCATCTGCAATGCCCTCCTGACTTCTAAGCATAGGCACCTTCCGCACTAATCAATTCCATGGAGGGGGAACTCATATGTACTGGCCGCCCTGCCGTACCATGTTTCACAGATTTACGTAGAATCTGTACATAGTAATGGAGGAGGAAAGGGCAGCCATGAGCACAGCCATCGCTACAGCCTTCTGTGTGTCTCCGGATAATGCACCCGGCTAGTGGCTTCTCAGGAGATAGGCAGGCGTGACAGCCGTAGTATGCTACTGCAAATAAATATCTTGATCATTCTGGGTATTCGTTGCTGGTTGCTGGGTATTATCTATCTCCCAATTGTTCCGTATATTAAAAGAAAATTTCAACACTCCAACAATTTTCTTTTATCGTATTACTTTCAGCTTCTATCCAAAGCAAGGGGGTCAGTCCCTGGGCCGAACCGCTCTTTGCTGATCACTTTTTCGGTAATCTGTCGGCAATCTGTCTTTGTTCGTGATATCGAAATGACACCTCCTTAGAGATATCCTCCCCTCGCAATATCGGCGATATCCAATATTGTCTTGACAATAAGTGGAGTACTTTGTCGCTCCATGACGGTGAGGATGGCCGGCCGGCATTGCATAATACTGTTAATCCACTTTCGGTCCGTAGTGAAGAGCATCGCATCTCGCTTATTATTGCTCTCAATTTTCTCAACTCATTAATAATGCTCACTCATGACGCATTAGGCTGAGACCCCCCTTGCCTGCTATCGAGATGAGATAAGTAGGCAGGCATCGCCATCCCTTGGCCACGTGATAAATAGGGCACATGATATAAGACATTACTAGTTCGTCGGCGACCACCTATCACGCTCCCTCCGCATTGCTTGCTGCACTACACGCGCTAACATATTTAGCCAATACCACCAAGACCTTTTGACATATTTTCTTTCTCGCCTGCTAGAGGCTGTGCTACGTGTCCAGGGATTGGCATTTCGTGTGTCGGCTTGGACCACCCAAGCCGAGCCTCCTTAGCTTCGTGACATTCGCCCAAGATGCTTACAGCTCTGGTTACTACTGAAAAGATGTATCACCAACCAGCTGACTCGGATGTAAATTTGAAATTTTTTGTTTGCGCATCCGAAACAAAAAAAAAATCCACTTCCGAGTTGCAAGCGGTGAATACACGTACGCATGTCAAGATCATGCGCTGCCTTGTTACGCGGAGCCGAGTGCTGGTTATCAAAACATCGGTGGGATGAGGTGGCGTTGCATCTTTCATGGAGTTTGAAGGCTAGCTCTTAAAGGCAGCTGGTGGCGTACCTTGAAGCAGTCCCCAATCGCCCCTATTCTCTAGGCATATCTTTGTAAAAGCATCTATTCATCGTCATATCTCTAGTTAACATGGCCGTCGGTCAACAGCTGCCAGATCCAGCCCCTATCCTTGGAAAGGTTTCTTATTCTGTAGGCGAGAATGCCCGCCATGCTATAGAGAGCCTGCTCCGGGCTTCTGAGCCGGAGCTACCGGCAGCATTCTCCCGGCATGTTCAAAATGTAGTGTTTAACAGCAACTCTACTACCGGGGATTCGGTTTGTCTACCTTGCCCCTTACGCCAGCAGGAGGCGTGCGCTGCACTTAAGGCTCTCGAAGGATGTGCGGTGGCCGCCATCGCTGATCTTCAACGCAAAGAGTCTCACAGAGAAATCAAGATACATCTTGAACGAGTGACTTGTTTTTTGATGTCTGCCTACATTACAACTCTCGATGGTCTTGATAAATCTAACCCGAAAATCCGTCACAGGCTACCTGGTTTGTCTTCCTTCTTCGCTCCTAGTGGCGTCTATTAATCCGATATTTGCAGATACCGACCTTCACAATGCGCAATCGATCATATATCGTCGATTATCTGCAGGACTATATGAAACGCGGGATCCAGGCATCTTTTACCATATCCACGGGTCTCTAGAGGCTAGTACGACACTTAGTATGATCGGCCTGCCCCCATTCATACCCGGTTTAACCGATTATAATCAATGTATCAAGACCATAGAAAGTGCAGTCAAGAGGTTTTCTGTGGCAGAGCTAGAGTTACTAAATCAGCGTTACCAACAAGCTGGGACTGCTGTGCTTACACAAGAACAGTACGGAGAATCCCCCCACGGTCGCGTTTTGCACAAGCTCCCCCCTTTTACTGTGCGACCTCTTGAGATGTCCACACAGCCAGTCCCGTTCGCTGAAACAGAGGGCGGAGTGGACCGGCTCCAATGTCTTCGTGGCATACGTGTCCTCGAGTTGTGTCGTGTGATTGCTGGCCCAACGATTGGCAGATCACTCGCAGCGCACGGCGCCTCCGTGCTAAAGGTTACCTCGTCTCAGCTCCCAGACGTGCCATTCTTTCAGCTTGACGTAAATGCTGGCAAACACACGACGTCGCTTCACCTCAAAGACCCCGCTGACCGTGCGACTTTCGAGGCTCTTCTTGAGACCGCTGACGTGGTGATTGACGGTTACCGCCCTGGTATGATTGCACGGCTGGGATACTCGCCAGAAGTCCTAGCTGCTAAGGCCACCCAACGAGGCCGCGGGATCGTCTACGTAGCGGAGGACTGCTTCGGGGGGTCAGACGTGCTTGGTGCGGAATGGGCTGATCGCGCGGGCTGGCAGCAAATCGCAGACTGCGTAACGGGCGTGGCATGGGAACAAGGCAGCTTTATGGGACTCGACGAGCCTGTGGTGCCGCCATTCCCCATGTCCGACTATGGCACAGGCAGTCTGGGCACTATTGTAGCACTGGCTGGTCTCTACCGACGGGCCACTGAGGGCGGCTCTTGGATATGCCGGACCAGTCTCTCGCAATACAACCTCTTTCTCCTCTCACTCGGCTTATACCCAGCCGAGGTCCAGGACGATTTACGGCGTCGCCATGACCCCCAGTTCTTCGCGCTGCGACACAGCGACTCGGTCGATGAGGTTGGGAAGCGCGCACTCCATAGCATCCGCAAGCTTCACCCTAGCCTTTTTACCAGCGACTTAATGCAGAGCGCTTACAGCGTCGGTTTTGGTGGTGTCGTCTCGTGGCCAAAGGAAGCGCTTGAGGTACAGGGTCTTAGGATTGGCTACGTGCGCGCTACACGGCCCAATGGCTTTGATACCCCAACATGGGAGGGTTGGGAAGAGGATAAGATGTTGTTGGATGGTTAGTTGTACACTTTCCCTTGTACGCGTTCCCTCACCGGTTATTCTTACAGAGAGGCTACGTCCGACAGCCCTCGGGATCATTTGACTTCCCTAAGTCTCACATTTTCGGTTCCACGGCAGGAGTCAGCGGCATTTCTTGTGCGCCAGGTTCATGCGCAACTTCTAGTTATGCTCAACGCCTCATTTGGTTCGGACCCGTCATGATATGGCGTAAATTATCCATGCAAGTCCTACAGCCAAATTCCCCCATTCTGACATCCGGCACTCAGATGAGAATGTTACTTTTGGATACTAGATGCGGCTGTGGTAGCACGGCGCACGACATACAGCATACGAGGCGTTTCTGACAGGTATTAGACTGGTTCGCTTGGTTGGTGATATAGCAGAGGCCCTCAAAAGACTAGATCTTATGATAGTTTCATGTAGAAGCGCCATCCATAACTTTCAAACCATACGCGTTTAAAGCATAATAAAGCAGGTGAGATACATAAGTGATAGCTAGTATACATCAGAGCACGCAGTGAGAACACGGTAGTACGCCACCTATTCATACACGCCGGCGTAGGCGAAGAACAGGAGTCTACAATAGAACATCACTATTTAGCACTCTAGTTTCTTAATGTTTGATGTGATTAGAGTTTCTATCCACATTAACCACATGGCCACATCACTGACGCCATTGACAAACTCGGGGACCTCGCAACAGCCTTGGCAATAAATACATAGAAACCTCGTATCGTTATGCCTATTTTGTCGCCGGTTTCAAGCCATTATACGCCACGGGAATTTCCATAATTAGCTGCCCACCCACTCCTTCACATAGTTACACCGCCGGGAAAGCCATCCAATATGCTTCACACCATAACCTTAATAAGCAGTGTTTCGAGGCATTACGGATGCAATTGTATTGATCTAGACAAGTCAAATATTAGTCGTGTTCATGATAACAACAAGGAGTGGCGTAATGCGATACCTGCTAGCTATATTTCTTTTGTCTAGCCGTTCTTAGAGGGGGCTCGTAATTCGTTAGCAGTTGGAGATTGCATGTGAATAGTTAAAAGCCAAGCACTATTTAGGTAATACACGTTGAGATCTCAACGCAGCTAGGCGGGACAGTTCCAAGGGTTTATTTGACTATTAAACCCACTACAATTACCATTTAACGTGTAGTCCTATCTTGTTGATCTTAGAAAGTTTTTTTTTTGGAAAAAAAGATCGTATGAACCAATGTAAGATCACACTTATTGAACTTACTATTTATTACACTACTATGCATGGTCAAAATATTTCCATTCTTCTACAGCCTTCTTTACATATGCCATTATGTTAGCTATACCCCTAAACCGCCAGCGGAATTTCGCTCAATCTCGATATGTGCTTACACATAATATGCGGGGTGTTCTGCTTCTACCCCAGACTGATCCAACATGAAAACACGCATAATACAACTGCATAAGTCATGGTAACGACTACCTAGTATTTAATAAGAGAAGTCATGATAGGCGGATAAATCCTTAGATTATTCAGCTATATCATATCACCAGCTTTCAATTTTCAACTCCCTTTCCACCACCCTCTCACCTCAGCCCCGAAAGTCCTCTTCCCCGCGCCACGTTTTCTCACACGACGCCAATGGGTAGTAGAGATCCCCCCACCAAAGACTCACCAGGACCCTTCAACTTCTACGCCCTCCCGCCCGAGGTCCGGCTGCAAATCCTCGAGAGCACCGACCTCCTCACCCCAGCGCGCGAGGTCCACTGGGACCCCGTGACGGGCTACAAGCTACCCTCCCGGGGCGACAAGGGCGCCTGGCAGTCACCCGCCTCCCTCTTCCTCGTGAGCCGGGACGTCTACGCGCGGGCGCGGGAGATCTTCTTCCGGCGCAACCGCCTCGTGCTCTGGGCGCATGTCTCGGCCTTCATCGGGCAGGCACTGCCCGATGCCCCCCTCGACTACGCCGCTACCACTTTCTTCGCGGGGGTCCTGCGCCCGGAGTCAGTGAAATGCCTCAGACATTTGGAGCTGCCTAGCTTTGCGCTCATTGGCGCGAAGGGGAAGGAGAAGGTGGAGGGGGCGCGGAGGAATTGGTTTCGTGCCCTGCGGCGTGCATATGGGGATGGGGACGGGGACGGGGACGGGGGTGGTTTGGATAACCTGCGTTTCCTCCGTATCTCAGGCACGTGGGACGATGCGCCTTCTCGGGACGTCTTCCCGCACGACGGGACTACGGCCGAGCAGGCACGGGATTGCATCGTCGTGCGGAATTTTGTAAAGGAGCATGTCTGGCCAATGATTGAGCCTGAGTACGGGCCGCCTCGTCTCCCGCTGCAGCTACTAGTAGAGATTCAAGGCCCGCAGCTGAATTTGTCGCGATACAGGATCCGGAGGAAGGGAGAGCGGGTGTACGATGTGAATAATCTCGCAGAACGTTTCGGTGAACCTGGCGTGTCACGCTTTATATCATGGAGATTGCGGCATCCTGGCGATTTGAAAGGAAATTGGGTGGCTGAAGAGCAAGACAGCGGCGAGTGGATTGAAGAGGCTTGGATTATCAAGTTAAACCGGCTTGCTTAAAGGTATTCACATATCCTCAAACCCGTATCTTGGATATCGAAAGCTAACGGACATCGGATACTGAAATTGACATCATAGGAATCATCCATTTAAACATTGAAATTGCTGCTATCATATGCAGCTTCTCGCAACCCTCTGTTTGCGGGGAGTAGTGTGGACCGTGATTTGATGAGTGTGCGAAAAGCACAATAATAATCAAAGAGAAGTTAGGATTGAAAAATTGTTAGTTGAGCGAGAACGCGGTTAGCAACAGTCAATGCTGTAGTTAAAGAAAACCATAGACTATTGTACATAGCTTTTATTTAGTAAGGGACTAATTTAGGCTTTCACACCCGCTGGAGAGATGCATTGTTCAATTTTAGAAGACGAGGGTCTTACTCAACCCCAAAACTGTCGTAAATGTTATAAGTCTATAGGTGCATTTCACGTACAAGCATTACAAAACTTATAGGTACAGGATTCCCACCGCCAATCTAGCCAAATTACAGGACCAGGTTGCCTGGCTTAGATTCCAACACGGCTTTCATCCTTTGCAGGAATACCTTAGCTCGCTTCTCTTCGTCCTTAGGCACCGTGAGGCTAAAGAAGTTGGTACCGGTAGAGATACCTGGTTGGGTTGGGGTCTTTCTCGTTTTAGGAGCGGGCTTTTTAGTAGAGCTCGCGAGGAAGTCGATGATGTCCACCTGGACCTTCGGCTTTGGAGCGACACCAGTGAGGCTTGAGGGAGTAAGGGCCGCAATTTGGGGCAGATAGCGGCCTCGCGAGGCCTTGGGCCCTACCTTATCGAGGCCGAGAACTTGGTTGAAGAGCTCGTCAGAGGTAGGCTTGTAGTTAGAGGGCAAGGGTAGGGCGTCGTTAGCGATCTCAGCCGCGCGTTCGAGGAAGGTAGACAGGGGTATAAAGGTACCCAGCGACTCCTCCACCTTGGCTTGCACCTTGATGACGGCGGCTAGCGACACGGGTAGTGACACTAGACGGTTCTCAGGAACCGGAGCCTCTTTGATGACTTTCCCAGTCTTCTTCGGGGCCTCCTTCGGGGCAGCGATCTTAATGTTGGAAAGGTCAAGATGGGCCTTGTGATTGAAGCGCTTCATGATCTCCTCGGGGCGGTTAGGTGACACGCTCCCCAGGTAGGCCAAGACATCACCTTTGAGCAGTCGTCCGCCAGGTCCCGTAGGAGTCATCTCGCTAATTGCCGACTCGCCCAGGCCGTTCTCCTTGATCAGATGTGCTACAGACGGGTAGAGGGGGTATTTCTGGGGTGGTGCTTTCTCTCCGGACTTCCTCGGCTGCTTCTGTGCAGCGGGTTGGTCGGAGCTGGTGGCCTGCTTGGGTTCTTCTTTCGCAGCCGGAGCATCCTGCTTGGCCGCCTGTGCGGGTTTTTCGTCGGCTGGAATCTCCAGTTGGCTGATGTCGTCGCCGGTCTCTGCAATGACGCCTATTCTGGTGCCGACCTGAATACCTTTGCTACCATCGCCCTGCATGATCTTCATGAGAATCCCATCGTCTTGCGCTTCAACATCCATTGAGGCTTTATCGGTCTCGATCTCGAGTAGAACATCACCGGCGGAAAATGAGTCGCCCTCCTTGACCTTCCAATTTGCGATATTTCCCTCCGTCATAGTCGGCGATAGGGCAGGCATGGTGAAGTTCTGGGCGGCGAGCGAGGCGGCCGAGGTGCGGAAGCCTAGAGACAGCAGCATTGTGTAAGAAGCGACACAGTAGCGACATTAAGATGGTTGATAGAATACAAACCTCGAGAAGCGGCATCTTGAGCGACCCGTCGGCTCACCAGCCTAGCAGATAGGCGTGTTGCCGTCGCGAAGGATGCCATTTGTCGGCGGCGGTGGGGAGAAAACAATTGAAGTTCGATTGAACTTTTTCTCGCCCCGTCGACTTTCCCTTTGGATTGATTGATTGATTTAGTTGAGGATTACTAGTCTAGTCGACAGTATAATATTTCGGAGCTTGCGCTGTTTTGGGGGACCCTGCTTATCTCCGTCGCCAGCTTGTTGGGGACACTCCGAACGGAGCCCAATCGGAGCTCTCAAGGACTAGGTCTGCATTCTAATTCGCCGGGAGTCCACCTAGAGCAGCTCACCCACCAAGAGTGGGTAAGTACCTACCTAAGCACCTGTGGTGGGTACCTAGGTACCGAGATACCTCGTCTTCACTTCAGACCCTGGCAATAAAAATCTTGTCGAATCGAATTACAGCGTTATACCGATTGAATGCTGAGCTCTTTGAAGCTCCAACGTCCCTCTTTCTTGTCAATTGTCCCGCCTTAGTATACGCGCCATGCACATTCGACTTCGTGAGGCCCAATGACGTCTCCAATGCCCCGGTGCCGGGGGTTTACCCATCCTTTCGTCCTCCTCGTTCGAAGCACCCTCACACCAAGAAGCAGCTGTCTACAACCCTCCACCCGAGCCACGATACGCACAAGCCCAAGCACACTAGGCTTCCTCCCAAACCCAAATACATCCCGGCACCCTAGATCCTTCTCATCATGCCGCGCTCTCTTTGATAATACCTTTAAGAGAAAAGGGACTGCACCCGCCGACGCAAAACTTGGCTTAACAGTGCATGCCCTCTCCCACTATAGCTATGTCCAGCGCCTGGCCATGAAAGCTCAACCGACCACCTTGTACGAAGCTGCCTCACAGACGGGGTTCCTGATATCTAGTTACGGAGCCGCTTTCTTCTGTCTAAGCTCGGCCGGCATTAATAGTTGGTTCAATGTCTACAACCTCCCTCCCGGCATCTCTTCATGGGTACCAGTAGGGTTCGGCGTCATTAGCTTCGTGTTCGCCGCTCTAGGTACCGTCTTTGCCTTGAGGCCCACCTCTATAATACGATCAATCAAGGTTCTTCCAAGCTCGGCACTGCAACAACAAAAGACCTCCTCAAGTCTCCTAAACCGGCCCGTCATGCTAGAGGTTGCCGCCCGCCGAATTTCCCCCATACCGCTACCACTAAAGCGCATACGGGTAGCCCCAGAACACGTCGTTATGGTAAATCGATTGCAGCATCGGCCTGTGGTGCTCTCTAGGGAGCAGCTGGCCGCGAAGAAACTGCAGGACGCAAAGCGCAGGAAAGAAGAACGCCAGTACGAGATGGACCATCTCATGACTGCGCCTTTTCGGGACGCCGGTAGGGCTTCTGCTACCCTTTTAGGCAATATTCGTCGGGGCCTGACCGGCGAGGGATTTGCGCCCGTGTTTATCAATGGTACCAAGTACAAACTAGACATCGAGGGAGGTTATGCCCTCGAAAATGGTCAGGTCCTAGATCGGATCGTCAAGATCCAGCCTGACCCAGAGTTGGCTCGTTCGCAATCAACGAGTTCAACTAAGAACGCATAAATAAGCATGTATGGCGCAGCGCCTTGTTGGGAATTAGGCCCGGACAGGCCAGGTTGTATAGTAGACATTGCCTCCTAAGTTTATGAGCCATGACATAAGGGGTTTACATATCATCAGCCATAATGATGTATATTCTTGTACAGCTAGTTCAATCTAGGAGACTACCTGCTCCATACTACAAACAATAAATTCTAGAATCACAATCTCCATATTTTAGAGAGCTATGCCCATTATTACCAATCAAGCGCTTAGGTAAGTGAGACCCAATCTCGTCCTCTACGTTTAGGAATGTCACCTCATTTTCGAATGCCTGGTGCCATCAACACTTACCTTAGACATTATAGAGCAGCAATGCATGCTCGTTTTATGTATATAAAAAATCTAAAATTTACACACCTCCTAGGTCTATATATAGCGAGAACAACGTCACCGCTTTCGTGGTACATCTTATAATCGACCATAAAAGTAAGTTTATAACGCTCGGGTCAAGCAACATAGTACCAAACTAGAGCTTGATATTTGCTTCCAGTACTTTTAACCAGGTATGTTGGCAAATTATACCACTACATCCCTCGCCTCCACAGCCGCTATTCGCCTATAAGAACGACGCCGAGTGGGAAAGTCTTTTCTCGATGCCCAGTTCCACGGCCCATATATAATAAATCTTATTTACCTACGATTGTTTCACGAGGATATCTAGCTATTACGACTCCTATTAACCAGTTCTCTCTACGGGACACTTCCTCCATTTGCACACTACTATGGCCTCGACATCTTAATGGAGCAACAGTAAGGAAAATCCCCAGCAGGGACAGTAATACTATTAAGCTGGAGGCTCTAAGCGACCTATGATAGAATTAGGGCAAGGAGTACCAATGTTACAACCACTTCAACCAGTTGGAGCAATACAAATCGTTCTCCTTGAGTCCCAATGTTAAGCTAGAAATATTGGCAACGAATTAGATCCAGAGAGGCATCATCGACGTCTCTACGGAATATCCATAGTAGCTCAATAGTTCCAATTTAGCTAGGCAAGAGACTAGCTAGAAAGTTTTTATTTCTGATGGCCCAAACTGGTCAACTCTCTATGGATGTTTAATACTATAGCCACTTCCAAATAAGCAGGGATCTAACAGCTCTCCACAGGTAGTAGGCAGCGTAGGAGACTATAAATCCGGAACTGGCGTAACATTCTTCACCACTCTTGCGGGCGACCCAACAGCCACGGAGAAATCAGGTATATCCCTCGTGACGACGCTCCCAGCGCCGATAGTGCAGCCCTCTATAAGAGCACGTCAGAAACTAAAACTTGAATGAAAACAATGCTCATGGTTTTTTAGGCCATCAGGGACGTATAGGAGCAATATCTCCGCCAAGATCATAATAAAAAGAAATAAAAAAAAATATATAAAAAAAAAGGGACGAAGAAGCGGGAATACATACTACCTATAGTCACTCCGGCTAAGATGGTCGTGTTGCCCCCGATCCAGCAGTCATCGCCGATGGTGACGGGCTTGGCAAAAAGGATGCCATCTCGGCGTGCCTGTACGTCAGTCTCGTGGGTTGCCGAAAAGATCGAGACGAAGGGCCCGAACTGGACGCGGTTCCCGATGGTTACCAAGCCGCTGTCTAGTATCACGAGACTAGTCGACGGTGAGGAAGTATTTGTTAGCTCATTTCCTAGGTCAAAAATTCAAAGGATTAAAGAGGAGAAAGTGGGAGAGACCTTACTGGAAGTTCGAGTAAAAGTTATTCCCAATCTGTATATTACAGCCATAATCGATGTTGAGTGGAGGCTCAATGTATACGCTTGTGCCAACGCGGCCCATAACCCCCTTCAACATCTCTTCTCTATCCTTAATCAGGGATTCACGTGTGGCGTCTTCCGGGGAGTGGGCGTTGTATTTATTCGAAAATTGCCGCGCCTTAAGTTGGAGCGCTCTCAGCTCCGGTGACCGGGAGCTATACCTATTTTCCCTGTCAGTTCTCATGTTCATGAGAATATTTAGGGCGTAGCCTCAAGGGTCTAAAGGTTCTGTTTGTCTTTGAGGGACTCACGGCATTCCGGAAATCATCTTCTCATATTCCTCACCCCATAGTACGTTGGCGAGGCCCTTGGCCGTCTCGATTGCCGCGGGGTCTTTTTCTGGGCTAGCCATTGTTACCATCGTCGAATACGAAACTTTACAGTAAAAGGGAGTCAATGTGGCGGATTCCGTCGAGGCTCTAGTCAAAGACAAGAGAATAGAAATTTATCTTTTAGATATTTTCCCACAGTCCCGCTATGCGTGATTTGAGCCAGAATTATATACATGAACCACCTCCCTATATATGTACTTTTCATTTTTGCGCCCTTGGCCTCCATAGGGAGACTCTATACCAGTGTATAGCCAGTGTTCGGGTGAAAACGCATCACATTGTCTCATCTATCAATGTTTACCGTAACACCGCAAGGCATATCAAAACTTCAAAGGGCCTATTATAGCAACTGAATCCCGTCTAGTACGCGCCGCCCAGCGCTGGAAACATCCCTCACTTTCCTTGATTGTACAAATATTCTTGTCATACTATACTTGACATCCCTACCATTGACCAGAGCGCTTACTCTTCACAACTGTTAATTGGAGCCCATGGAACAAATAAGGCTCATAATCTAGTATAGCTAGCTATAGGGGCGACCCCTATTTTTGGAGACAATAGGATACGAGTGGCTCCTAGGATGCCTGTTGTCACGATTTCTACGGTACGGGTATCAACGTATAGCTAGGTCCTGAATACTTGTTGACGCACGAGGAGTCCTAACTTTTACTTCCAAGAAGTGGGCATCTATATACAAAAAGGTCCCTTTATTTGTACCTCAAGGGAGGAGAGATGTGGCCACGTGTAGTCCTAGTCTAGTTGGGGTTCTGACAGTTCAAATTTTCAATGTTCTGCAACATGCGTTATTCTACGGTGGCACAGGAAATGTATGGCCATTGTTTGTCGCCAGGCTGACATCAGCGTACTGCTTATAAGCATAGCCGCATTTTTAGACGTGAATATTAGAATAGTTTATTTCTCAGCTACAACATTGTTAAAATATTTCGATCGCTGGCGACATGGTTTATAATGATGCAGTGTATCACGCGGAAAAGTTAGAACTGAAGCGAGCTAGCCGACGCATTGTTAGAATAGCCCCGTTCAGTATTATAAAGATAGGCACACTATTAGCATCTCTAACAACAGCACTTCCAAACACGAGGTCATCCCATTCCCACATAGGTATTACGAAGATTTTAATATTTAAGTTACAGCCTTACATTTATACTAGATTATGTACGTTACCTGTGTGTATTCATTATAGCACAACTAAGTCCGCTGGGGTTTGCTTACGCTGACAATAATGCCAATCAGTAGTTGTTTTGTCAATTCCAGTGTCTTTAAAGTTTAGCTACATAATTGGGCAGACTCACAAGGTTGTGAGATGTATGTACGCTCTACCTGACCTTGAGGTCTTTGTAACTATTCCCGAGCTGTTAGTAGAAAGTTATGAGGAAGAAAAATTGTTGTAATTAACCAAGCTACTTACATATAATGGGGGAAACACAAGGAAACTAATGGGATGTTCTCTTAAGCTCGGTGGGCATAATCTCGGGTACGGCTATTATGATTCTCTTCCTGTAGCCAAGTTTATAAGGTAACCAAACACACCCACTAACAGGTATACATATGGGGGTGAAACCTTCCAGGAAGAAATTGAAATTTCGGTATAACCGATCAGCTCTAGGATAGAAATACGTTAAGCTATATCATGAAACGAAGATTACCAAGTTTGCAAGTGAACATGTCAGCGTTGATACTAACCCCTAGAATTAATAAATAAAGTCTACTGGCCATTGTTTAAAATCGTGTCATCCTTACTATACAGCACAATCCTAAGTTTTGCGCCTCTCAGCATTACGCTCTATGTCATATTACAAAAATATAGTATTTCTCACACCTGTTCACAACTGACTGCTGAATAAGGCATGGTATCTTGGGCCTACTAATCTCGTCTCCATTAAAGAGCATAATATCATTGAAATGAAATGCAACCGCCACGTAAGTAGTGAACCCATCCCCTCTAATCAGTTTCTGCTGTGGCACAATCATTTAGGTCCAAGATTGCTCCTTGGAAAGGGGACACTACAGTGTGACAATAAAGCGTTCGGATGATCAGCTCACGGAGGGCGCGTTGAGCTGATATCAAACCATCATAAGACATCGTTCTATCTAGCGCTACCGTACGGATGAGGCAACAGGTACAAACAGCTGCTTTAACGACGAATTATAGAACAAAAAGAAAAGTACCGTCTTGCTTCAATCTGCTGGTGATTTACAATCGATGAGATTGTGCACACATGTGTCATGTTCATTTTCTGTGAGACGTTGTATCTGAGTATGCAAAAACAGCCTACGGCATTATTAACATCAGACGTGGCAGCGAGACGTGAGACAGGCCGTAGTGATAATTAACGCCTTACATTATCGCCATATCTCCTCGGCCGTATTAGGCATCATGTAGTGCAACAAACGGCTCCCTCATTAAGACTCAACTGCAACCATATACCTAGATTGACTGTGGACCAGGTGCAGTATTCTAGGTAGACTCGCCGTTTCTCGGCTGCTTCGACGTAAGACGATTGGACCTGTATTTGATTCTTGGGATGATGCAAATTATTATGGCTGAGCTTGGCCTTAGCCTGCGGCTATCTTCATATCTATTCATACTATCGGGGGAGAAGTATCGATCGACGTGCGGTCCGATTCTGCTTGTTACGTCTCATTCTTCATTGGATAGATAGGTCCCGATCATCCCAATGGACAACTTGCGACTGAATTTCGAGTCATGCAGTGCTTGCTTGCTGTTGTGCTTCATTTGCCGAACGCGCGGTGCGGTGGAAGTCTTCCCAAGTAAGGCCGAGTCTGAAGATCTCCCTTACGAAAAGGTGGCGCATATTGTAGCGCCGACATATACTGTATGTAATCTACAATGCGAAGTCGCGTGTTGGCGTGTGCTGTAATCGCGGGGAACACTGGGTCTAAAAATCCATCGATGAGTTGCATGCCGCTAGGTATTTCATTCATGCTGAACTTGACTAAATGCGTATATGTTGGTCGGATCTTCTAGAACTCCATGTCAATCAGATGCCAGACTTAGACTAGAGAGAGGAGATGCTGCCGGGAAGTCCCATGCGCCGGTAGGTAGTTCCTAATCTCGCATTTGCCTCATTTTCGGGAGGCGTTTTAATAGACCCAATCAGTCCAATCAGTGGCTGTCGACGTGAGTAGATCAATTGAAGTCTTACATACATACAATACAGGGTCTGTACAGGGCAGCAAGATAATTCGATGTTTGATGCAAGCTGGTTTCTGGATCTGGACACAAGAGATCTACTAGTGAACCTAATCGGGCCTAGATCAGACTAGGCGCGGATGAGGTCGTCGAATAGCAATCCAGAAACGGGGCGAGCTCTTACCTATTTCGACTGATTCGTGTACAGCATACACTTATAATGCACACTTACAATGCAAGTCTCTTTTAGACATGGCTGGCATGGCTTAGATAGGCGCGGTAGTGTGTCTAAGTCTGATCTAAGTATGGGTGATCAACCTTGATAGCCCTTAAGCTTGCTGAGACAAGTAAAGTCCCACTCAAAGATTGAGCTGTGTGACAACCAATGAAGAGCTGCTGTTCTGGTAACAGGTTTTCCCAGCTGGGTGGTATCTCAGTCCTCACCGCCGCTTGGGTATACGGTTCTGCTGCAAGCACTTTACCTTCGGGGGACTAGCGAGCATTGTGGCGACGTAACGCTTCCAGGAATATGCACGTCTCCGTCTCATTCGCAGGACTATGCGCACGCATCTGTCACCCACCTATCACACTATCAGTCTATATCTAGGAGAGTGTCGCAGACCTACAAGCCATAAAGAAAAATTTCCTCCGATACTGCAGCGGCTAGATGTCCATGTCCCTTACTCCGTCTGCTTAGTATGGATGCAAAGCGGTGAGGGTTCTGGACGACAGACGGTTGAATTCTTCAACAACATGGATTGTATTTCTATCAGATGCCAAGCTAACCGCCATGTTTGATGGGTGGCTGGATGACGGAATGTGGGTGCGAGACTAGCGGATCATCGTCAGGAAAACGAGGGGCTGTTTTATGGATGACTTGTGTGTAGTGGCCCTCGACGCGGGTCGAATAATGACATTGTGGAGAATAACCGCAGATAGCGCTGTCGCTACCCAGGTAGGTAGTGTAGTACGTGAAGCGATATAAATGACGATGGTGTTCACGTGTAGTGGCAAACATGGAGTGAACGATCGGAGCCGGAAGGGCATGATTGTCCGCTTGCAGACGGGGCCTGATCATCTGAGCCATGTTAGCCTTGGAGTCACTACGGGAAGCTCCTGTTCATCACCGTTTATCGCTCATCTTGTACGACCGGTTGTTGGAGGCTGCACGATGGTCGGAATACCAAGGTAGCCAGTCGCAATACTTCTAACTACCTACGTAGTTTAACGTTCTCGAACCCCAGGGAAACCGCCAATTCTAGATCTTAGCCCGTTCGTGGGGGAATCCTGTATAACTGCACGGCTCGGTGGTAGTGGTTGGCCGGGATGATATAACATTAACTTCTGGGATATCTCTCATGTGGTGTTACACTCCACGTTGCCGTTATATGTCTTGCATTGCTAGAACATTGCTATTTCAAGGGAGCCGGCAGTCATCTAGCCGAAAAGAGCCAATGAAACCGACATGCTAGGGACAACCACAGGTCTTGGCTCACGTTATCTCCTGTGTTCCATTGGATGTGTGCAGATGCTGCACGTCCACCGCTTTTCGATTTTTGCTTTTCAACTCCAGGCCGATATTGTGAGATTTTAGCTACCGCCCGGGTGAGGCGTTGCAAAATTTCTTCTCCTACTTTGTGGTGAACATTGAGGAATCATATCTTTATTATGTTGTTGACCGGGCATGCGAAGATTGGTTTTCCGTCAAAATCGATGTCACAGGTAATAGACTAACTGGAGTGGAGGGTCTAACTGTTGTCTGGTGGTGTCTGCTATCCATTACTCCTCATCATGCTGTGAGCTCGGTTTGGATGAAAATGAGGGGCTTTCGCCGTGGCTAGATTTGAAAGTCAGTAGCCTCAAATACTACGACGATGCCGCGCAACCCAGCGGTGTGCACTGGAATGCAACCTTCTATCTATGCTGCCTTCCACATAGGACACATAGGTTCCTCTAAATGTGATGTATCATTCTTCGCGTCTGAGTGGAGCGCCTATTCCTAAGGACAATAATACATAGACTAGTGTGTAAAGTATAGGTAGGTAGTTACTGGGTAGTTAATCGTAATCCTGGAGAAACTCCTATCTGAAAGTTGTCTAAGGACTGTGAGATTCTCAGGGTCCTGCGAAGCAAACAAACTTACGTATATGAGATATGACAGAAGTTAGTGTTACCAGAATAAGTGGACGGCAGAGGATACCCGTTCCTCCAAAATTATCTACCTGCCTTATTGGTGCTTGTAGCGCCAGTAGGTATCAAACGTTTCGTCAACTGGTATCGAATGGATGAGCGGTGCCAGACTGCTGCTATTATAGGCCATACGCGGTAAAATGACGCTGTTTGCCTGAGTCGTATGTCAAACAATGGCGGTGATACATGGCGCGATCTGCCAACGGTATTACCCCTCCTTCGACAAGCAGCCGCCTTGTATGTATATCCTCGTGAGCGTACTCGGTGGGTATCGTGAGCAAATGGAATGGTACGAGAACGACTCGCCAGTCTGAAACAATGAGCGAGGGATGTTAAATGGCGGGCAGATGGCGGGGTACTTACTTCCGACCGAGGAACTACACTAACGCGTTTGTAGCTAGGTAAGTATATCCTAGCCAGTCTCTAGCGTCTCTCTAGCGTCTCTAGTGTACACTACAGTACGGTACCGCAGGGATCTTGAACCCAAAATAGCAAGGATAGTTTCTACTCACGGCTGCCACATCCCAATCACAATGGCCATTCATACCAGCTGTGGGGGTATGACGAAATGGCAGTTGAAATCGCGGGTTGGGTAAGTCGAAGGTAAGAAGGGTCCTGCATCACGCCAGATCTGATATTGTAAATATCCCATTTGAAGATCATCTTTCCGAGATTACGCGGGTCGTTCCAGAGCTCTCATTCGATGGGTATACTGCACAGGGCAGCCGGTCGTCCGTCCGAGTCGTAACATACTACATACATATGTACGTAAGGACGAGTAACTTGCTCCATGGCTTGAAGCCCGGGATTATATATGATAGCTGGATGATTTGAAAGGCATGATAGGGGCTCTGTCTGTTTTTTCAGCGCCTAGTTCTCTCTCTCTCTCTCTCTCTCTCTCTTCATTTTCAACTTAATAAATCAATTATCTAGATAAATCCATATACCAGATGAAATACTTTAAACCGCATCGAACAGAGGCATTGTTGTGTGAGAATGTTGTCTTGTTGTCTTGTTGTCTTATCTAATCTATCGGTACGTTAGACCTAACTTACATAAATATACTGGGGGTACCTAAGGTACGTAGTATGTACTCTAAACGCTAGAAACGAACAACATTGCGCCTCTACACTAGCGTGCCGACTTATACGCACAGACTCGACAGTTCGTCAAGGAAACAGGGTTACGGGTTACGGAGGACTTGCAGATCGCACTATGGACCCTGATTCCCTATCTATTCTACATACGCACGCATACGTGGTATCTCGGATCAGAAACTAGGGTTTCTAGAAGGGATTTCCCGGTCCAAGTTTGAATGGTGCGGCCTGGGAAACTGATGGCGCTGTGGTTTAGATAATGGGAGAGGGCGTCGCTGTACCAACAAGCCGCATTATATATGTAATTTCAATTGGACCACTTAGCGAAGCGAATCGGCTGCCGTGATGGAGCTGTAATATCCGGTCCGGTCCACGATACTAACAAGCGTCTCGACTAGGTACCAGGTATACCTGGACGGCAAAGTCAATAAGGCCACCAAGCATAACTATTCGACAAGAAACAATTTCGCCAGGTAAACGCGATTGACAATTGTTTTGCGATGTAAGGACGGCAATACGATAGAGGCGGTCAAGAGTCAAACAGTAATCACGAGACGGAGATTGAGGAGGCACGTGTGATCATCAGAGTGTTGCCCACATCCAACCGAACTGATAGGCGTACGCGACTCGGTTTCGGATTGTGGTTGGCGCTAGTAGCCCACGGGGAGGACTCTGATAGCGGGGAACAAGTTGGCTAGGTATAAGGAAAATCGTTGTACATATGGCGTAAATAGATGTTCGCTTTGCGGGACGGCATATAGGAGAAGACATGCGATGTTTCAAGCGAAGCTATGAATTTGTTAAGATCTTCAGCGACATCTTCCTCAGGTGGACGGAACAACCCGCCACAATATCACGCCTTAAAACAAAACAAAAAGCCCGAGGAGTATAGTTGCGCCAGGAGTGAGACTTTCGGCTGTCCATAAAAGATCACCTGCGATAATGCCGATTTTCGGATTGGGGAGGAATATAAATGTGTATATATATAAGACGAGATGTATGAGCATTAGGCTCAGCTTGTTGTTTAGGAAGGCTAGAGAATGTAGAAGAGTACCTAATAATACGGTCACTGCAGAGCAACGTCAATACAAAAATTACTCGAGCAAAATAGCGATCGAATACATCTGTATTTATGTACCATAACACAAACTACTGTCGGTATGTATGAGGTGCATATCAACCTATTGCTGACATGCTGGCACATACCTGGTGCAAATTGGGCGGATGCAGGCCATAACTGTAGTAAGTATGTATCGAGGGGTATATGGCGTAGTGTATCTGTACGGCAGTGTACGCATGCCTGATGCAGCAGCACATGGATATGGCAGGACAGCACGCAATAATTGGATGGAGATGCAGCTGATCAGACGAGTGGTTGTTCGATTGGTTGGCCAAGAGGACCCTTTCGGCGATGCCATCTGACACTTTGCCGCCCATCAGTCGAGTCCGTGGAATCCTCATGGCGGCCTCCACACACATATGGAAACGAAAGGGTGTATATCTGCGTGGATGTAATTGTTCTGTTGAGATGTACCTCCCATGTAGATACTGCGTCTAGATATGAAGACATATCGTGGAATGTCTAACGCCTCCGGAGAAACAGTCTCCCCACGTGGTGAACGAGGACGGCAAGGGAGCGAATGATAGGTTAATTGGCGATTGGCAAGAATTCAGCTACAGTGCAAGCGTTTCGCATTGTTTACATGGACAGTTACGTACATACACTAAGTACACCGTACAAGTAGGCATTACGCTAGCAATCATGGGCTGAGCTGGACGCCGAGCCCCATGGAAATACAGTTTTGCTTTCACTGTACGTTGGAACCAGTATGATACCTACCTCCTATGTGTACCTAAGGAGGTTTAGTAGGGAGTGCAAGTAATGAACCCTGCTAAATTCGCTGCCTCTGATAGGAGATTGGATACTTGTTGAAGCGCACCACTCGATATCTAATGCATCTTCAAGCCAGCGAGAAAAAATGATATACACCAAGAGAAATGCTTCAGTAAACACCGTAGTGCGTATTTCAGTGTGTTTAAGGTATAAGAATTCTCTATAAACTTACCTGAAGCTTCCCCTCAGGTCAGGTTAGATGTAATTTGTATCTCGCGCCATCCTTATCGCTTCCTTCCGTTGTTCAGGTGACCGAGACGGGACTGACTAAAATAACTAGGGCGACTGATAATCTCTAAATGTGTGTGACCACGGACCAGTAGCGTACCCAACCATGGCTACCGTACTAATATAGTGTATGTAGGTATGTTAAGTAGTGTGACAAGTATCTATAACTTTCCTTACCCCAAGCTGCTCAACAATCGCACTGTGAACCCTGCACACCAACGCCCGAGCCCCCCTATGTAGGCAGACTGGAGTTGCTGTAGGTTATTTCCCCTACGCTGCATACCACCTATCTGCCACCTACCCTCCTACATAAACACAGTACATACCTGCGCATAACTGCACAGGTGATAGGTGATGGTGTTGCTTCTCCCTGTGCCATGATGCATGTCGAATTAGTCGCATCCACACTTACCCACCGTGGCCCCTCCATGTTGCCGATCTAACCACATCCCTGATCATATTCCTCTTCATCCTGACCAGCATCCCGACCAAGCATCCCGACCCTTCTGGGCTTGGCACTCTTCTCTCTTTTACAAAGTACTACTAGTATTCTCATAGCGTGGGCCCCACGCTGAGGTCCCTTTCACCAAGCAAGCACCCGAGCCGAGCAAAGCACCAAGCAAGGGTTGCGACTCTGCCACGGACCCCAGCTTGTTTAGTATATCTCAGGCCAGGCCGCAGCCTTCTGCAAATACTGCTTGTATTTGTTCTTCCTGCCTACTTGCCTCCTCCTCGGTGTTCACACCCTACCATCCCATCACCACGTCTTTCGTGGGTGCAGTGCGATTCGTCGAGGCCTGGGGATAGCCTCGTCTTCGCTCCCCCTTCCTTCCTCCTCTCTTTCCGCCCTCCTATCCTATCTAATCTCTTCACACTCGCTTGTGTGTGTGTTTCGAGCGCGGGTCTGGTGCTTATCGGTGGCTCGAGGAGCGTAGAAAAAAAAATCTCGGAATATTGGGATTCACCTGGGTATGTTTTGACAAAACCATTTCCTTTCTTATATTTTCTGTCGTCTTGCGCAGTTATATCTCTTCTACAATATCACCAGCTAGGCACCCGGTTCCCCGAGCCAACCACTACACTGCGTGTGTCACTTTCGTTTATGTACTTGGGGCTGTGAATTTATCTGTGCTTCAAGCTGTTTACCGCGTTGCCTTGTCACTATGCCTTGTGCTGCTTGACTATATATGTGATTGTACCTACGTGATCGAGATACTCGCAAGCTTACATGGGCTGCCTGGTTACTACCGACTCGCCTTGTTTCTGAGCGGCTTGACTTGAAAGTGCTCAATGTAAGGTAGCTGAGTCGCCCGACTTGCGATACCAACTCTTGCGAGTCATGGCTAGCACGAGTCCCCTATCGCTTGTTTCAAGCCCGTGTTAGCAGTTGATCACCTTCCTTCTAGGCCTTCTCGACCTCGCTAGCAGCTTAACCAGGCAGAGATAGAGCGACCCGACAACGGTCATGCTAGATACTTGTATTGACGCTAACATATCATCTCTTCATAGGGTTATTGAATCCGCGGTCGATATAAGCCAGGCCTCCAGGCAGATATCGTATCGAATTGTCGAAACACTCTCTCCAAAATACACTCAAAAATCACCCTTCCTCGATACTCCTCCCCTCTTATAGACCTTGGCCCTGTCGGCCTCCATGTATACGTAGTATTACAAGATGGATTCCGAAGACGGGGAGCTGTTTGTTAAGGTATCATCAAGAACCCGAACTTTCCTTGCGACAAACAACTAATGTTTTCTAGCAACTGGCCACCTTTGTGCGCACGCACGAGAAGGCGCTGGCTAACGCCTTGCAAATGCGAAGACAACCTCGCCATGGACCCAGTCAAAGTGTATCTACCATACAAACCTCTCAATCTACAACCGCCCTCCCGCTCCCCGAACGCCCCTCCACGTCGGCGTCGACGTCTAGTGCTTTAGCCACAGCCTTATCCCTAGGTTCGCTAAGTTTTGCATCCCACAGCCCTAAGTCGACTAGACTTGCTCTTACTCCTCACCACCTGTTCTATCTGTTGTCCCGGTTTGAAGAATTAGGCATCAATGTTGGCCCCATGAAAGTGCGCCTAGAGAATTTACGCGACAATACTACTTCAGCCAACTATGTTTCCTTCTTGAGTCCGTCTCAGCGCACCAAGAGTCGTGGATCCGATGCAGTCTCGATAAGGTCGGTCTCAAGCATACGAAGCGTTATGTCTGGTATGTCGGCCTTATGGAATAGCTTTGGTATCGGGTCGAGCATAGCCGCCGCCCGCAACGAAAAGCAAAAGGCTGCTATCCAGGCTGATCTTAAATATTTGTATTCTGCATTCACCAAGATACCGTGCTTACGCCTGGCGCACGACTGGCGTGCAAAATGGATTCGTGGATATGAAGAGTTTCCCTTTGACTCGGCGGTTCCTCTCTATGTCTTCAAAAATCTTCAAGCTTTGGAGATTAGCGGCATCGATTTTAGGCAGTTCTTTGGATGGGATCGATTAGCCGAGCAGATACGCTCTCTAACTCTTAAGAATGCGAGCATCGAGGACCCAGCTGACATTTTGATTGATATTGTTTTGGATGACATGGATAGGAGACGCCGCCGCTCAGCAAAAGCCCAGACTACGCCGACTGGTATATATGCTCATGCATCTAGCCCAAAGCGAAGTCCTACCACTTCAGAGTTGCATCGGCCCGGACTGGTGCCTACAACCCCCGAGCGCCGTAATACAGTCCACGATCTAAATATAGGCTCCATCGGGAATGAATCAGCCGAGAGCCTATCACCACATGGCAGCCGCCGAGCATCGGTTGCTCGAGGTGAAGCTGAAGAGCCAGGGTTTTCTTACCAGTCAGGCCGGCCAAGAAGTCACTCTCCTAAGCGTCCAGCAAGCTCTCGTCATCATTCCACGAACACGAGGGGGCTGCACAAGGTCAAACGCTCGGGGTCCGGCAGTTCTCATTCCAGTTTATCTGACTCCTGGCATAACCCAAGAAATAGCGCTTCAAATCTGCTTGCCATGGGCGTCTTGCCTTCTTCAAAGTGGCGTTTCTTGAAACATCTCAGCCTGGCGGACAACTCGTTGACCATTGTACCAGCAGCAAGCTTAATGCCTCTAGCCAATACCCTCAACTCCTTAGACCTATCAACGAACCTTTTCACCCAAATACCCGACAGCCTGGCAACATTAACAGCCCTTAGAGCACTTAATCTCTCCCATTGCATGATAGACTCTTTGCACTCTCTATTGCGAAATCCCTTGCCCGCCATTAGCGCTTTGAATCTACGTTCTAATCGTCTTTCGTCAATTGCTGGTATTGAAAAGCTTTATCCACTTGAACGACTTGACCTCCGAGACAATCGTCTAACTGACCCTACGGAGATTGCTCGGCTCACCGGTATACCTGATATCCGCGAGATCTGGGTCGAGGGAAACCCATTTACACGAACCCACCGGGACTATCGCATCACCATATTCAATCTCTTCCGTCAGACGCCTGGGTTTACCGAGGATATCATAATAGACGCCTCGGGGCCAACATCAACGGAGAGAAGGTATCTCGTAGACCGAGTTGCCGTACCAGCTGCGGTCCCTGTTGTAAAGCCGACGGCACCAGAGTTGCCTGTAGTAGACGTTAGTAAGCCAACCGTTATTCACGATGGACCACGACAACCAGCTGTGCTACGCAAAGAGCGGCCAGCCCGCCCGATCCCTAAAGCAGTCACGAGCGAGATAAACACATCGTCCACTCGCAGACGCCGCACGCCCAAACGCCGTATTGTTGATCTCGCAACAAATGAGCGTATTATCACGGATCCCGCGGAGTCTGCCACCGCAGATGTTTCATTGGAAACTAATACCGCCCCTACCAGTCCGAACAACAATTATCGCATCTCCCACCCACCCGAAAAGCAAGAATTACCTGCCAAGTTGCTCGGGGAGTTGACACCATCTACCACACTTAGCCCACCCGTAGTGCCGCGCATCGATACTAATTGTATCCCGAAGCCGGCTACAGCATCTACTACGCTAGAACCACGGCATCCCTGGAGTGGCCTAGAGGACTGGAATACCAGCGGAGAAATCTATCGGCAAAAGATTGAGGGATTGAAAGACCAAGTTGGCAATGGCTATCTCAGCGTTTTGGACGAAGAAAATTGGGATTCTTCTCGTTCGGCCTTTATAGCCACCGACTTCGGTTCATCACAGATCCACCCTGGTTCTGGATCACGAATACCTAGCACCCCAGCTATTCATAGCGGTGGCGCGTTGGTCTAACCTTGAGCCAATTATCATTGTCCTGTGTTTTGTTTTGCGTTTTGGTGGTTTTACGGAAGCTGTGGCCTATTTTCTCCATCGTTGGGTCACTTCCGTCGTTGCATTATATCCTCATCGTCGTGTTTGATTACTTATCGAGGCATAGCGTTTGGCGTTGGCCGGAAGGGTTGGCATCATCTTTACTGTATGATCGCATCTCCAGGCTACCTCTTGACCATTTGTACTTCGAGCACCGTCCAAAGCGGAGTTATTAACAATCACTCTCGCAAATCGAACGAAATCCCTAGGTTCCTCATCGGCCTAGAAAAGCCGTCCTAGGGAGTGTTGAGATACCCGAGGAATGACACTAGAAGAATTTAGTAGAAAGGGGGAGTGTCAAAAGACTAGGTAGCCGTAGTATTCTGCCGCTAGCCTCTTTCCTCTTATCTAGATGTCTGGACAGGTGCTTGCTAGGATTGGTCAGAGGTGGTTTGGACCAAATGCTTTCCGGTTGCATTTATTGTATTTCCTTTACCAAATCCCGGATGCACCATTTATCTCGGCCTACGGCACACGATGATATGAGAGATGCGTGGGATGGTGGCGTTGTGGTGGCTTCTTGTTTTCTGCATTTACACATGGCTAGGTGTTTTGGTGATTTAAGAGTAGAGGCAACCGCTTCCCCGGCGGAGATGGTGGTAATAAAAAAAAGGGATTGCATTCTCCATTCTTCACTTCAGTATGTCTAATATGTACCGATCCCTATTGACCAAGCTGTGACATGTGATATAAGAACTGCACTTAAACGTAGTAGTATTTTACCTGTTTTCTTACACACTTGCCCTAGTCCCGGTACCTAGTTGATTAGTATCAATTGTTTTATCATAGTATGTCTAGGGCTAGTGTAGGAGCATCGTCATCTATTACCACCACATACGTTTTTACCCGCTATTAATATATATAACATAATACTATCCTCCTAACCCCCTACCACCCTTCGTCGTAACGAAATATGGTATAATATTCAAGTTATAGGTAATAAACTAAATATGTTGGCAGTTTAGGGCTAACCGCTCGCCTCCAGTGACTTAAAGGGAAACTGTACTTCACTTGAAGGTCATTGGAGAAGTACGATAGTACCGCAGAGACTTAGCAACCTACAAGAAGACCCAGGAGACTAAGACTTTTGAGTGTAAAAGAGAATTCTTGTGTTAGGGCCCTCGCGCGCGTCCGCCGTTATCCCGGCGGGAGTAGCAGTAGTTGGATCTCTTCGTGCAGACAACAAGTGTTTAAAGCATACTTATGCCCTTTCTCGAGGCATGAGGGATCCAACGAAACCGACCGTTAGGGAACTGGTATATAAGGTGCAGAGGGTCAGGTTCACTCGACATGATAACGTTCTATCTAATGGCAATATTAGTTGAACTACTCCTATTTTAAGCCCTTGGATCAAGCCCTTTCCATAACTTCCCTAGTTATTGTTTCTTACTGAGTAAGATAGATATTTAATAGCTAATGGCGGGTGGCCGCTTGAATGGGGAACCGATATTTGCATATCCGCTATCAAGAGAAATAGGTTTCAGAGTGAATAGCCAAATGCCAAGTACCTGACACCTACTACCTAGGGTATAATGGTATATGTGGCTTGTCAGTTCCAACGAATAGATAGGCTGGCTGTAGTTAGGTAGAAGGTTGAAGATAATGGCTTGGTAGAGATATCGATTAATTCCTAGCCTTCTGGGTCTCTATGCCCCCCCTTCGAGGCCCTATATATAGGGCTTAATCCAAGGGATATGACCACATTAGGTGTCTAGTTATATTTTCACCTGGTATCCACCGATCCACGAACACGAGGCTGAATGATTGTTATAGTTAGACGCGCCAGGGTGATAGAACAGGGCCGCGATGCTTTATTATTGTTACACAACTACAGGTTTCAACGGTATCAAGTAGAGAACTCGACTACGTACGACCCTCGACAACGAGAAGGAGATTCCGTTATGTGCTACCAGAGCCCGCCGACTCAGATGAACTGGGTTAAGGCCTGTACAGTATGGCCTAAGTTCTCTCCAAGGTCAGGTAGGACGTTTTCCTTGATACTATATGCCTATACTCTTTCGTTAGTGAAGAAAGGTAGCCCGGTTTTGCATATGTTTCTGTAATTTCAGGCACAAAGAGCATTTAATCTATAAAGGTTCGCTTTCGTCTAGCTCTCGCAAGCATGGCTCTTATGGGTCGAGATGCTACTAATGAAGTGATAGTGATTTACCATTATAAAGAGTGCTAGGTTAGGCAAGTCGCCCCCCACTCACCATGCTGAAGCTCCTAGATCTTGTTATATCAGTTAAAGTAAGATGGGAGAGCATTAGCATCAAGGTGTAGAGACATGATGCGCGTTCGGTTCTGTATGTTGAGTGTACCAAGAGGTTTATGAATCAATAACTTATATAGGCTAGGAAAGTAGTAAGTAATATCGCAGAGTTAATGATTTTATCAATTCCCCTAGAAGTATATCTCTCCAGTTGTAAAGCGTGCGTAAATACCTATATACCGATAGGATAGCTCGATCGCTACCATTCGTCGCGTAGTAGTTAGGTGTGTGCAAATTTTCAGTAAATACCGCTGTCTCTTCATATTTCGGTATCCAGGAGTGTTGGTCACAGAGTGGCTAGCCGCGTCATGGCCAGGAATAATGATAGTAGTACCGGGTTCAGGAAACATGCTAATTGGTTTATACATTTCCCAGATCACCGTAAGAACTAGGGCGCCAATGTATATAGTCGAAGCGACAAACATATACTCTTAAGTGTTCGGTTACATATCGAATCTCCTTAAGCTCCAGGTACACTAAACGGTTGAGCCGACTTAGGCATGTTGGATTTGGGGTGGAATATATTGAGGAGCGTGGTTACGGGTAGGGTAGCGTTCGTCTGTGCGGAGATAATTGGAGGCTCTCGGTACTAGATTATCGGGTCTCTGGGTCGCATCTGCCTCTCCACCACCCCCCTTAGCCTGCGACTGAGGACTTTCTCACCCTATTACAAAACTCTACTGACGGCGCTCCCCATTACGATATTATTAAAGGCAGCATTTGAGACATGTATGAGGGATCGGAATATGTCATTACTATCTTATCGTAGGCCTAAATAATCTAGTGTAGTGCGTATCATTCTCAAAATCATCACGAATCAAGTGAGCAAGCAATCTCTATGCTCACACGTTTGAAACTCACCTCGCCGCATCTCCCCTAGAAAGTACTACTAGCGGCGACTGTAAACTACAGCATATGGGTTCTTTATAAATGCCATATATGCGAACGTGCCGGGGTCTTTTGTGTTGGTCTAGCGAGGGTGACGAGTGACACTATAGTGATATGACTAACACCGAAGCTAGGGGGACGACTTATATTTATTGTAGGCATTTTAAAAACTACTGCTAAGCTGCCGCCATAATTATAATCTTTCCGCTCTTTCAGGGTGATGCTACCTCGATTGATTATACATTACCTGGGGACAGGAGAGTAGAATTTCTGGTGAAGCGGAAATAATTTATTCTTCCCGATTATATCGGTACTTGCGGAGATCGAATGGGTGTCGTTGTGGTCTATTGGATAGGATTGCGTCTAGGACACGATTGCTCGATAATGGCCTGCCTTAGTATACCGTATTATACGCTTAGTGGCGATTGAGACAAAGTGGCTGTTATTAGCTATTGTGCAAGAAATAGCTCGAAGTTTAAGTTGTGTTGATTTGGAGGAGCTGAGATCGCATTTAGTGTCCAACTCCGACAGTTTAAAAGAAGGGGCACGCGTATTCCGCTTTTTTATGGCGGGATTTGCACCTCACAAAACCGGCGGCATCCTCGTCCACCGCCCAACAATGATTGCATTGGTCGATTTAGAGAGCACATTATTTATGAGTTTAATATTGGTGACTTATTTGTATTTTCCATCGTTTGATACAATAGGATAGGTTAAGGCTGTACGCAGCACCGAAAGGTATTAACGAATAATAAGAATCTTCGCATGACATGGCGGCAAAATGGATTCCCACCCAGGTACGAAGGCCCTCGCCCATATGCTACTGGTTGCTGTGGAGTCGGTGAGTTGCACATCATAAACGGGGATAGGCAAATATTCACAGCAGTGTTTGGCAACGGTGATCATGGAATCTATGATCGCAATTTCAGTTGGCTAACGGAATTCCTGTTAAGAAGTAATTTAGTATATTCACGGACCGACTTTGTTTTTTTACGTGTAAGGATATAATCATAGGTATGTATGTAGATCCGATCCGAGAGAACATTAGGTGGGCGATTAGAGTATAATGGAGCATGTGCTTTGAATATTGAACATAATCATCAACCGGTAATGGCTGATAGGTTGGTCTCACAGATCGGATCTGAGAAAAGGGAGCCAGGGGGAGGAAACGGGTCGGTAGTATGTATGCCGTATGCGTACCTACCTACCTAAGATAAGCAAACGGCGGCCAAGAAGCCCCAACTCGGGCGCGCAAGGTCATACCCCAAACGGCCTGCTTCTCGTAGGGCTGAATCTAGGTTGCGAGGTTGGAACGCGATTTTAGTCGACACCCCACCATTTCGTCAATATTCAAATGCGCACACCTTCTGATTGGCGCGCACCAATATCACAATTGCTCGTCAAGTCGCCCGATGATGACCCCCGCCGAACTAGCTATTCCCTCCCCCTTTGTTCTTTAGATGCAAGGACGGACGAGTGCCGATGATACTATTTGCAACTGAATCACTAAATCGGAGAGCACGTAACGAGAGGCATTGCGTTGAGTGTAGAGGAGGAGGATGTATAGATTAATTGAGAATTAGAAGGCCATGTATGTAACATACGTACATGTAGATATATATAGCTACTATGTATAGAGTACGGTAGCATTATAGCGGCGTTATGCCGATTCACTAAAAACACCTAATATGCAGACTTAGGTGGTCATCGTGAAGTTCAACTAGTAGGGTACGGGCAGCTATCTGTATCTGGGTAAGGTAGAGGTAGGTACTTGTCTAGGTGGATGGGAGGTACCTAGTCGAGAAAGTCGAAAAGTACCTACACAGGGGACGGTGTCAAGGATGGAATAAAATCGGAACCAGAAATCAAAGTGCTTACACTTACATATTTGCAACTCGCAATGGCCACAGAAATATCTGCTAGGGGACGTTACATAATATGTATGTCATATGGTACCTGCATTGACGAAATACAAACAAGATATAAGGTATGATGAAATAATACACACACCTTTTAAAAGGTACCGTAATACATGAGAGTTAGACGCTTCCATTGCGCTACCTCTAAAAGTTAGGTACATTTTGTAGGTACCTACTTACATCGAGTGAGGGGTATAGGCGGTACCTCAGCCTGCATTAGGTACATAGGTACCTGGGTAGGTACCTTCCTAGACTCAGGTATGCTGTACAAAGTTCTAGGGCTGGGGCTGGCTCAGAAAAGCGGAGATGTCACAATTGGGGCAAGTGGGGCCGTGGATTACATAACATGGCCTATGGCTGTCCTAACACCATCGCACGTCTGCGACTACATCACGTCCTGGCAAGACCGCGTTCCCGTTGCCATTTGCACCACTTACCCCCCAGCTGCAGCACGAATGACCGGCAAAGGCCGTGCCACTTCCACTTCTGCCACCAGATATACTACTCAACTTCAAGCTTGCCCTGTCAAATGCCTTTTTGCCGCCATCCACCGCACCCTGAGCCCCTCGCACCGTTCCTTGCGACGCGCTGATTACGCCCTGCCTCACTCTCTACTTCTCTCTTTTTTCCCCCGTCCGCGACGCTCCGAACACCAGAATTATGGCCCCTAGCCCGAGAACCCCGCGGACAACCTCGTCTGCCCGCCAGCGAGCTCGCCAGCCTGAAACCGGGAGCATGCCGCGACGCGCTCGTCCCAATAGCATTGTGGCTGCTACTGAGCCGCCTTTGAAGCGGCGTCGGTATGTGCCCGGCGGCCCTGGCGGCGGCGGCCGGTTCCTAGACAAGAATCAGGAAGACCTGATCGATGCTGTTGCGACAACCGGCAGCCGCTCCCGGACCCGCCCCAGCATTCCAAACAGCGCCGCCTCCCCCTCGCTCTACCCCCCACGACGTGAACGAAGCACCCGTATCCGAACCTCCACACGCATCGACCAAGACGACGAGATGCAGATAAGTTCTGCAGCTGCCGTCGCCGCTGCCGTTGTGCAGAGCGAAGGCTACAAGCCCCGCGAGGAGCGAGGCTGGGAGGAATTTCATCCCAATCTAGATATTGAAGGCATCTTCATGCTCTTCCACGCCGAAGATGTCGATGGTACTGCCAAGCCTATACCTGAAACCCCGTCTGGGAAAGCCATATTTGGGGATCCCAATGATGTTGGCAGTCCTTCCAAAGACCAATCTCGTGCCTCTCCCAATGCCCAAGCCAACGGGACTATATTCACCTCCCAGAGCCTTGTAACCACCACTCCCACGAGGCGACGAAACGTGCGGCAGTCACTATATGCTACACGTGGGGAGACAGCACTAGCACCGAATACTCCCACTCCACTACCCATCCACGGCCAGAACAATAAGGAGAAGCTCGATCTCAAGCAACCCCTTTATCGGAAGACGGATCGTATCCTACTTTTCGAGAGTAAGACATTTGGCCAGGCACGATACGTCGATAAGGCAATGATGAATATAGGCTATCAAGAGAGCGATAATTATATTCGACCAGATCGCCGTTTAATCAAAGCGACTGATGGGAGCGTTGAAGACGACCAAGATATGTCGGCCGTTTCCAAGGTGGATGGTGAACTGTCCCACCAGCCCACTAATATTCTAGGCCGCGTCGAGTATGACATGGACGAACAGGATGACATGTGGTTAGAGGGATACAATGCCCACCGCAAGAGTCAGGGTTGGAACCCAGTCACACGCGAGGTCTTTGAAATAACAATTACAAAGATCGAGAAGGAATGGCACGCCCTAGAAAAGAGGATACCAAAGCCCAACCCCAAGCCGCCGCAGACCCATAGACCTCGATCCAGCTCAGCAGCGGCCGTTAGTGGCGACCCCCAGCCAGGCGAAGAGCAAGATAGTAAATGTGCAATCTGCGATGATGGGGATTGCGAGAATACCAACGCCATTGTATTCTGTGATGGTTGCGATTTGGCCGTTCACCAGGAGTGCTATGGTGTTCCATTTATTCCAGAGGGCCAATGGCTGTGCCGCAAATGCCAATTGATTGGTCGCGGTGTACCCGTAAGTCACACATACACCCTAGTCTATAGACTGTGCTAACCGTCTTTAGACCTGCATATTCTGCCCCAATTCCGACGGTGCTTTTAAACAGACAAACTCTTCAAAATGGGCTCACCTTCTCTGTGCCATGTGGATACCCGAAGTCACCCTTGGAAACCATACCTTCATGGAGCCCGTGATGGATGTAGACAAGGTCCCGAAGAGTCGATGGAAGCTAACATGCTACATTTGCAATCAACAGATGGGTGCCTGCATTCAGTGTGGCAACAAGGCTTGTTACCAAGCTTTCCATGTTACCTGCGCCCGCCGTGCTCGTCTGTTTCTGCGGATGAAGAACAGCTCCGGGGCTCTAGATGTCCTTGACGGCAGCACCAATTTGAAGGCCTTGTGCGACAAGCATTGCCCATCCGAGTATGCTAAGGAGAATGACGTGGTCCAAGCGACCAAAAAAGCAAAGAAGTTCTACAAAAAGACCATGCGTGGTCGTCTCTGGGCTAACAACCAGGCATCTGCAATGGCATTAGCCGCTTCGCATCGACACTTAATCACCGACCACCCACCAGATGAATCACAGATTACGGGAGCTAAGCTCTCGGCTGTCCTCGGAGACAAGAAAGGCCAACAGGGGAAGTCGATATGGAAGCTTCCCTCTGGAGCGCCTGTCATCCCACAAGCGGTGTTTGATATCGTCGAGGCCTCACTTCAGCGGTTCAATTTCCTGAAGCGAAAAGAATTTGTTAGTGATGCCTGTCGTTACTGGACTTTGAAACGAGAGATGCGTCGAGGCGCCGCCCTCTTGAAACGGCTACAACTTCAGATGGAAACTTTCTCGTCAATGGAACTTACCCGCCGCAATTTCGCCGCTATGGGATCTAGTGGCAAGGCTAGATTATCTCGAAGAATCGAATTTGCCGAAATGCTCAAGAAAGATCTTGAGCAACTAAAGACCCTATCACAGGTGATCGTTGAAAAGGAACAAAACAAACTAGAAGCTGCTGAGATGGAGCGCGACTTTGTGGATATCTGCTACTTCCCCGTGCACAAACTTCTCCCCCCAGTCATTGAGAAGGCCATAGCGTAAGTTCAATAATACTTCAGTCAGGATGTAAGGCTAACAATGGAATAGACTTGACAAGAATCTCTTCTACGACGGCTTGTTACCCCTCTCTTCACGAATCGACCAACGTTACTACACAACGACCCTAACGCTCGCTCATGATCTTTGCGACGTCATACATACTGGAATAAATACCGAGCCGGGTTCGTCAATTGAGGCACTACAAAATTCAGCAATTGGCCTTGCGGTGTCCACAAAAGCTGATTTCTCTGATTATCGAGATCGTAAGAAACTTGGTAAAAGAATACTCAAAGCCATACAGCCGCAGTTAGAGATGGCACTACGCCTAGAAGCAGAAGCGAACCACCGACCATTCGACGTCCTCAAGCATGAACTAGAGACTATGATGGAAGCAAGTCTTGAATATCGGCCGAAACCTGTCGTCGTAGCGGGCGATGGGGAAGGGGAACAAAGCCAGGATGTCATCATGGTAGATTCGTCTGCGACGGTTATCGCCGTTAGCGGATTGAATTTAGATGGCATTACTGCCAGAGATGAAAGCGGGGATGTGGCCATGGTAGACGCTGACAATCAAGCGACACCTACGGACGGCAATATCGAAGTCGATACATCCGCTATCGAAACTGACATGCAAGCCGAAAGCGTGCAGGTGACAGCCGATGTTGTGCCCGTGCCTAATTCCGAAGCGATGGAGATAAAGCCCGAGGTGAGTGGCACGAGTGACGCGCAATCTGTCAATACACCACCAGCGACAAATGGTTATGTGTCGGTGCCAACCACTACTCAGCCTACTCCACCTACCCCTCCGCAGTCAAATGGTAGCTTAGGACGGCAGCCAATGGACGCCCTCACAGACGGCGGTGTTCTTTGGTACCTACAAGAGTTTGAACCACAAGGGACGTCTGCTGCCCAAGAGCAGTGGAACGGGAGAAATCAAGAGCGGAACCTTAGTGAGGAACTCACGGAGATCGATGACGATGAGCTTAAAGGGCTTGGTGTTGAGATCAATCAGGAGAGTATCACGGCTTCGCCAGCGGATACCGCTCCTATTGTTGATGGGGCCAACCACATCAGTCCTACTAAAAAGGCGTCAAAGGCTAAGAAGCGTAAAACGACTTACCGGAGGCGCTGATAACAGACCTAGCAGGCGTGTTGAGCGTAATTTGCGTTTTGTATTATACTTTAGGAAGCATCACGTCTTCCTCCGCCTTGTATTGTCATACTAGCCAGCTTTTTCAAGCTGGTTTGTCCGGAGCAATCCACCAGGCTTGTAATTCGGTTATGGGAGCAATTAGTATGGCGTTCCGGAAGGCGACAAGACGGATATAAGTTGAGCCTTTATTATACCTAGGAGGAAGGGTTTCCCAGGCACCGGCGTTTATCGGGAGCAACGACAGGGTGAATGGTCTTAGAGCGCTCGAATCGCAGCTTTAAACAGAACAGTCTTCTAGTGCAGCTGAAATAAGTAATCATTAGAACCATATCAATGCCGTCATCGGTTCATTGCGCTGCGGACTCGTCTAGAATATGCACCCAAAGCCAACATTCATCAACTGCCATAGGCCTGATCCCAGAACCTTAGGGAGAGGCTCGTTGAAGCAGAGGCTCTATAAAGTAAATATGCTCTAATATCGCAACTACCTTGGTCCTCAATCAACCCCAAGCACACCATTACTACAATGCAATAAAGCCTCCACACATAGATTAAAAGAGCTTTTCGTAGCCTACGTTGCTACATCATGTCTTCGTGGAATCAGGCAACCCCAATAAATCCATAGTAGGCATAAGTGTTTAAAATAAAGTAATGAATGCAAGATATTTAGCTAGTCGAGTATATCTATCATCATATAATTAACTAAATGGTTGGCTATTACTTTCATGTATGCTTTATTCTTATATCTGTTCGTTCTAGGTCCATAATAGCCTCGGAAGGTGACCGTTCATCTAAATTGAGGCTATAGATGCGGCCATGACTTTTTAACAACTAAGACAACGGCTTATCTGACTTCTCATCAGTAGAGCTCAAGCCCTATGAGGGATCTCATGATAACTCTTGATGATCGCAGTTTGAACTATCTGCTCTAAGCTTACTATCACAACCTACCATCACGTAATGTGCTTCTTGGAATAAGTGTTAGATATAAACAATTAATATAATAATCTGTATTTATGTTTTGCCTTCGTATTCCTCGCTGCTTATGTCTGAATCGGTCTAGAGATAGCACCACTAATAAGATCAACGCAGAAAAAGCATAGGCTTACAATGTAACAATGCAGGTCCCTAACCGCATACTCAGCTTCTTGAATTAAACACCCCGTGGCCACGTCCTCGTTCGTATGTCCTATATGACCTGGTCCATCCGGCTTTGTTTAAAAAAAAAAAAAAAAACTCTCGTCGTAGGGGTTGTAGCAGTCGCGACTTTCCCGCTAAAGTGTCAACGGTCTATACACTTATCATCCGCCGTTTCAATACCCAGGCACACCTAATTTAAACCAAGTAGGCATTTAATGACCACGGATTATCAGGTTCCCGGCTTGGTAACCTTCTATTTTCCCCAGTGGTTCCGATCCGCGAGGGAACCAATTTGCCGAGGTACCACGCGGCAAACTCTATATCTTCACCCTAATGAGGTTCTCGTAGGTACGTGAACGGATGAATAGCCTTGATAGGGACCATGCGATACGTAATTTTGTAAGGGCATTGTTCCAGATAGTTTAGAAGAAGCGGCACATTGACTTTATGCTTATTGGAGTGGGAAAGTGCACAGAGGCGAGACATGGTCCTCCCGCGTGATATAAGGCGACCAATAGATAAAAGCCCTGGAATTTTCAGAAGAAAGATCAGATATAACCTAAATGCGACCCCGTCTATGGACAGGGGCACTCAACATCTCGTATTGCTGGTAGGTGGAAGCCGTATAGAAGATCTTTTTATTAGCATTCGTCGTAATACTAAATACCAGGTGATAAAAGGTAATATGTACCTAGGCAAGGCTGCAGCTGGTTTAAATATCATGAATATTAGCTTTCGTGGTACTTTAAGTGACATGCGGCCACTGCATATAACCGTCTTCCTTTATTACCTTTATATGGCGTAGCTACAGTTGTGGTTATTTCAACGTTACTGGCTATCTAGATGAGTAGAGAGCTTACACCTTCCATGAAATAGTCAATCAAGCGCCCTACTGTTTATAATTCCTTCATGAAACCATTGGTAGAAGAAGTGATAATAATATTTAAGAGAGGGGACATGACAGTACTGAGCGTAGTAATTCACCTCCCCCTTTTTTTTAAAAGAATAACAATAATAATAATAATAGAATTCGATGGGTATTTTAAGTTTTGTAAAATATGCACACAAGACTGAAACATTAGCAGCACCACATGATTTCTCGGTAACGTGGCTGATAAACCGACCGGTTTCACGTAGCCCTAATACTTATCATTGGCTGGGGTTGGATCGGGAGGGCACGCGTCTCTCAAGGTAGATGCTCGCTAGAGTATACCGTTTTTTTGGACTATACGTACGTCGAGCAAGCTTGGTACATAGGCATACGCACATCCCTTGAATTGTAGAACTAAGTGGTTTGAGAAGTAGTATACGGATAGAGTGGCGTTGGCTTTTTTACAGAGTTGACGTCTAGTGGGGATGAGCGTAGCGATACCTACCTGGATACTGCTTGGCTCCTCACCGGGGCTGTTCCCGCGTGTTAGTGCGCCTCTCGGACCCGGATGGACGGAGAGGCGGTGTAGTGGGTAGCGATGCTTTTGAATTCCGAAGGGATGAATCATGTGTGTCGAGTCATGTCGATAATTATCTAGAATAAACTTTGCCTCGCCAATATGCCTGTAGACTTAGGTGCTCCTTTGGGTACTTTGCTCGGAATATCGAGATGTCCCCTATCTAGAACGTAAATTGCATGTGGTGGGACTACAAAGTGCACTTCCACTGCCATGTAAGACGTGGCTCCAACGAAGCCTCCCGTCACGAGACGTTCGCCTCACGATTACCAGACGGCAGACTATCCTAGTATCCGCCAACTAATCGGCGCTATCGCAGGGGCATGGTCGTATTGGATATTGATACTCTGACCGTAATGCCTCGCATAGAAATGCCAGTCATGTGATCTGACCTCATGATAATGTAGGTAGCTATTGTGTTGTAATTCTAACCTTAGATTAGGTAGAATAGATACTAGATGGACTCGACGAACATTTAGTTGAAAGTATCTGACGTGAGTGTGTGGAGCTTTGGAGGGAATCATTGTATCATTGCTGTCACACAGGTGGCTCATTATATGTGTATGTCACCTGGTACGGGACACTCAGCTCGAGTTAGACATGCCGTTACCTGCAATAAGCTCTTTGATGCCTGATGACTGAGATGACTGAAGAAGTGATGGAAGTGCACAATAAAAAAGCGCCGAAGGATGCGAGTGGGATTGACTGGTATGCGTACCCGCGCCTTTCGCCGTCTTGTGCGATGGATATACTATGGCAATTGGTCGCCCGCTCCCAACAATCCTGTCTTGGTGCTCGATGGTAGGGACGTACGTACCTTTTTGCGGTTAAAATGGCGAACAGGCATCTCTGCTATAATGAAGTCTAGGTATACAGAGCTAGCTACCTAGAGCCTGCATTCCTGGAGCCGGTCTAAAGGGCGGAGGGGCCTGTATCTCAATTTGATAGGATTACTTAGGAGCTAGGGAATGCTCTGAGATAGCTTGCAGTAGCAGAGGACAAACAATAGAAACGCAATGAATGAATGGCTGAATGACTGATTGGTTGATAGAGAGCCTGGAGATGGCCGAAGAGTCGAGGTGAAGCATATGAACATGTCAAGGGAACGTATGATTCTTGTTCGGCTTTACCTCAAGACAACCAGTCATGTCAGAGGAGGGGTAGAGTAAATAAATGTAATGGTATCTATCATGAATCTTGTCAGTTAGTTTCAATCTCCAATCAGGTCGAGCAAAGGCAGGAAAAAGATGGTAGATCCCGACCTGGACCCGACCAACGATCGTCGATCATGGCCTGCAGGGAGCTAAGAGATGTATATTGACCACCAGTGATTGGTTAGACGTCTTCGTCTGGATCAAACCAGGATATATTGCTGCGAGCGAGAGACATGTGAATGAGCGACTCTTCGTATGAACGGTCTGTGCGATGTAAGTGGTAGGTAGGTAGGTAGGTAGAGTACATAATGTTAGTATGTTAGTATAAGCAGGAGGACCGTTGAGAGAGGGGGAGCTCGAACAGAACATTGAACGGGTCGTTGCTCCGTCTGGTTACGCTTGCCTTAGGTACCTACCTACCAAGGTACCTACCGATCGCCCTAAAATAACCCCCGGCAGAGCCGCCTCCAGAACCCTGAGGCTTATTTATTTTGTTACAGACCACATACTACCTACCTTACCAGGTGAGGTTCTAGGTAGGTATCTAACCTACTGCATAAGTTGCGCCGTTCAACCTGCAAACCTGGTACTTACCGTGGATATATATCATCTACCTATTCCAATCTAATAGTCAAGAAGTGTGAAGTGTAGATAATCGACGTGTACTAATAGGAGTTAGTGGCCCTGTGCGCTGTTGGATCCGAATGCATTGAACTAACTGGAGTAGAAATGAATGCTCTCCTCTTCCCCCCTCTCGTTCGGAGAGGATACTTGTGAGGGGAGGGTGTTTAGGGGAAGGAGGAGTTCTATCTTAGGTAAGTAGGTAGGTAGGTAGGTAGTGGGTGCTCAGCCTCATTTAGAACCTGAGTCTAATGCTTAGATGCCCAGATAAATATCCATATGGAATCAAGATACGAGGGGTATGTCACGCCTAGTGACTAGTTGCGTCGAGTACTGCCGGATGATGATAGGGGGAGGCGAGATGAAGCCGTAATGCTTAATAAAGGTCAAAGGTCGTTCAAAAGATCTGTTTGCATTACTAAGCAATCCATCATTTGGTTATTGTTCCTAAAGACATCTTTTTACACATACCTGTCTTATGTGTGTATGTACATAGATTCCTCAGAGCATGTTGGGTAGGTAGGTAGATGAAGATGATAAATGTGGTTGCACCGTGTAGGGAAAACCACGGTTTTTAATAAGGACTGCCTAACGTGTACCACTGTAGAATAGAACAACCTGAGCTACCCACGGACGTACTTCAATTGACCAAGTACTCCCACACCTGGTCGATACCTACCTACGAGTACAGACGAACCAATGGCCGAAGAGTCGGAACGAGCAGGTATGCAACTCCGCTGGCACGGGCTGTTGCTCTAAGGTTAGGTACGCGTAGCCACTCTATTACAAATCGTCGTGACACAAATTGTATAGGAATCAGAATGAGGGGGTACCTAGCATATGGATTTGATCTCATATATTCGAAGTCAAAGAAGAGAAAATAGAAGCGAAAAAAGGAAGAAAAATAAAACGATCAAGTATTTTTGTAGGTGCAAATGCAAGGGAAGGTACGGCTGTACCTAAAACTTCCACGGCGCACCTAGATACTACATTGTACCAGTTCAAGTACCTACCCACGCATACATGTCTATTAATACCCAAGGTAACATTTGAGTGTAAGTACTCATAACTACCAACCTAACTAACTAGGTACCTATGTAGTTATATGCAGACACGAAAATTTAGGAATTAGAAGTCCACAGGAAGGGCATCGATTTTCTGTATCTCTTGGTACTTGGTTGCATATTGTTGGGTATTTTCCATCTTTGAATGCTGTTAAGCGCGTCCTTTCAGGGTCCGCCTCCCCCTGGAGATGTCTAAAGTGGGGGCTAAAACGCTACCTAACATAGACCTAAAAAAAAAAAAAAAATGAGGGCACGCGACGTACGCTAGGGCCATATATAGCACTCAGACACCTAAATCATAGGCGAGTATAGGTCGGCGGGAGACGGGTTCTAGATAGGTGGTAGCCCAATGTGCACCGTTACCAACGTACCTGACCAACTGTAGGTACCTGCCGTACATGCCTGCCTGCCTCTAGTCTAACTTTGTAGGTAGTAAGTAAGGTAGCAGGTACCTGTAGGTAGGTAGTCCAACCTGCCTGCTTCAGGTTTTCTGACGTCTCCATCGAGCAATCAATCGGGTTTTGACCCTTTTCCCACCCTCCTTCGCCCGTCTTCGCCTTTGCTGCTAGTTCTTTTCTCCCCTTCACCAAAAGAGACCCCGCGAACACATTACGGCGATACATTACAGGCTCTTCCGTCCTGTCCTGCGCATCTCCATTTTTACTGCGATTGAGCATTTGTTGGCATTGTTTTCCCGCTTGGCCTGTCTGCCTGCCCATTGCCTGCGTCTGTGTGCGTGTCTGTGTCTGTGTCTGCTGTGTCTGCTGCGTCCGCACTGCCGCCTGTCGAGCTAGATTGTGGAACACGTCTGAAAGAGGTTTTGTCCATTGTTTTGAAGCGCTAGCAGAGTCTCGCTGCTCCTGCCATCCCAACCACACACCCTCGTACCCTCAACAACCACCAGCATCTCAATCCGCGCTCTCTGCGCATCCGACGAATACGACGACAATACTATCATCATCATCATCATCATCATCATCGTCATCAATAATAACAACAACACCAGCGACAACACCCAGCCGCCTACCTTTCCTTTCTGGCCGTTGGAATTCAAGGCTCAGAACAACGTAAGTCTTTTGCGACCGAGCAGCATTTCCCTCCATTTACTATTGGCCTTCACCACCGCACCGCCCTTGACTCCCGCTCTCCCTGATCCTTTGGCCCATCTCGACCGCTTCCATGTCAGCTGTCGCTGCCACCTGGTCGAGTCCCAATCAACACAAGAACCAATAATCAAGAATTAAGAATTAGCCATCATAACATTCTGGTGTTGTAGGTCGATTGGCCCCTGCGGTCTGCATTCTAGCGATATACCCTTATCTCTCTACGTTTTTAGAGATACCCCAGACGACGGTTCACGCCTACCGCGACAACATCGCGAGCTTTCCGACGGCCGCATTGGCACCACACGACCCGGCGACGATTCCTTGTGTGCATATAATTCACAGGAGATATTCCAAACCATACGCTTGATCCTCAAGCAGTTCTTTGGATTCTCCGGGTGGGTGGCATCATTGAGGCACCAGCTTTCTCCCCGAAAGCTCCGGTCATAGCTGAGATCGCTTCATCGTGAGTTTTTCCTCGCCCGTTCGCCCCTCTTCCCCACTCGTCCCGTCGTCCGTCACTACCACAGCTCTCCGCCCCCGGCTACATCACAACATAGATAGGCATCGCCTCCTTAGCTACGAGGACACCAGGTGCCTGCTGCTGGCGATGGCCCAGACATGCTGCTAAGCCCGTTTCTTTGTGTTCACACTAATGCGTGTTGCCATGGTAGTCCAAGAAGTGTATCATATTCTAGTATTGGGCTCCACCATCTTTCTCTCACGACCCCAATTAGCCCCTCATCCTCCTTGTTACTTTAATATCTTAATACTCGACATCCTCGTGGGCCTACTGGCTGGTAGGACACCCCCTTACGATGGCGGACCAACACGACGTTGATCTCGACTCTATCATCGACCGCCTACTGGAAGTACGCGGCAGCCGTCCTGGCAAGCAAGTTCAGCTGTTGGAGACAGAGATTAGGTACCTGTGCACCAAGGCAAGGGAGATTTTCATCAGCCAGCCAATCTTACTTGAGCTGGAGGCTCCTATTAAGGTACTAAACCTCATACCCCCTAGTACTTCCCGCTAGCCCGTAAGGTACTGATTCCCTTCACCTACTTAGATCTGCGGCGACATTCATGGACAGTACTATGATCTCCTGCGTCTCTTTGAGTATGGTGGTTTCCCTCCAGAAGCAAATTACCTCTTCCTTGGTGACTACGTCGACCGTGGCAAGCAGTCTCTCGAGACTATCTGCCTTCTGCTTGCCTACAAGATCAAGTATCCTGAGAACTTCTTCATTTTGAGGGGTAACCACGAATGTGCCTCTATCAATCGTATCTATGGTTTCTACGATGAATGTAAACGCCGGTACAATATCAAGCTGTGGAAGACTTTTACGGATTGCTTTAACTGCTTACCCATTGCCGCCATCATTGATGAAAAGATTTTCACCATGCACGGAGGTCTAAGCCCTGATCTGAACTCAATGGAGCAGATTCGCCGGGTCATGCGACCAACAGACGTAAGACTCAACCCCCCCATCCCACTCCTGTGTCATTTTTCTTAATATACCAGCTTCGGTTGGCCACGAACTCACATTTTACCTAGATTCCTGATTGCGGTTTGTTGTGTGATCTATTGTGGTCTGATCCTGATAAAGACATTACGGGATGGAGCGAAAATGACCGTGGCGTGTCCTTCACTTTTGGTCCTGACGTAGTTTCTCGTTTTTTGCAAAAGCACGACATGGATTTGATCTGCCGTGCCCACCAGGTTGTTGAGGATGGCTATGAATTTTTCTCTAAGCGTCAGCTAGTCACTCTTTTCAGCGCACCGAACTACTGCGGAGAATTTGATAACGCCGGAGCTATGATGAGTGTGGACGAGAGTCTACTCTGCTCCTTTCAAGTATGTTTGGCATCTCGCACGTTACTACACCCTGCTACCTGTGCTGACTGCCACACTTACAGATTCTCAAGCCCGCTGAGAAGAAACAAAAGTACGTTCATGGCGGCCTCGGAGGCAGCACTTTCGCAACTCCTAGAAAGCAGTCCAAGTCCTAAACAAGAGTACCTATATTCATACGAATTTCCTCGTTTTCTAGGTTCGGCCGACGATGAGCTCGTTCCTCAGCTCCTAGCCCATACTTAAGTCTCGCGACCAGCCGTTTGGAACCATCGACAGGTTACTACTCGACGACGATGACGACGACGATGGGCGATTGAGCTACCGGTGTTTGTGAAGCCCAGGCTACGACACGCCCCTGTTATACGCCGATCCCCCCCGCCCCGTCAACCTAAGGCCGATGATACAAGTAGACGGCTGGATTGAGGGGGAATGTTATTACACGAAAAGAAATAAAATCAGGTTTTCTTCATCTGGAAGGTTAAGGCTGCCACATGCTTGAGGGCCTCTCGGTGCTCCCATTGGTCATGGTGGTAAACTGCGGAGATGTCTAGAAGGTTAATTGTTTCCCACCTAACATGCGATTCTACAAATACTGCTGTGCAGATGATTTGCTCTCCAAAGTCTCGCAAATCTTGCCACCCACTGACTAAACTATGGTGTCGGCGTCTCGAGTGGGATGTTCCTACATATTGTGCTTCTTCTCTAGAACCCCATTCATACGGGTCGTAATTGTTGGTCAAAGTAATGACACGTGGCCAAGCAAACAATGGAAATCTGCAGAGACGAATAAACGAATTGAAAGGTAACTTAGCTTTCAAGCCCTTATCCAAGATATTCTAGTGATATCGATGGCCGTCTTGCCTTATGCTGAAAGGTCAACCACCTCTCCCCGTTAGCGTTTACTAGGGCTAGGCAGCATTCATTTGTAGACGGTTGATTATACGAATCTGACAGCTTAATGTTAGATAGAGTAGGTGCGCCTCGGAAGGACGAGCTTACCTGGGTATACAGATGAATGTCTTAGGGATCTTTTTAGGGGATGCCTCCTCCCTCTCTCTGGTCGTCAAGTCTACAGGGATTGGAGGGTGTAAACGGGTTTGCCCTCTGCCTCGTGTTTCGAGGGTTAACGTTGGGAATCATTGAAGAGTGGTGCGCGGAGGTAGTTTACGCGTAGCTATTGTGCTATTATCCTACGGCATTAATTTTACTGAAGCCGTTTACCTCATCTTTTATTTCTATAGCGTACACCAGTCTCTACCCAGTGCTAACGTGTGTTTTGATACACAGAACGCGTTAGTGACAGAGAGTCAGGTTAAGGATGGTAGATGTTCGTATGAACCCTAGTGAGCGTATATATTGTTTGTAGATGGAAGCCACCTAGTGTAGTCCTATGGGTTTACGTCAGATGTACTGTTATCCAAGGCATTCTTCCGCTTCTAGAAGGCGTAGAAACTCTATTACTATGTTTCTCGAGTTAACAAATACTAGACACTTGAGCATAATATTATCTTGCTTGACATTGGAATAAAGCCCCATCATGCTGAATCTCCAGATTCGAATTAAACATATTTTTTTTCTCAACTTCCTCTTCGAAATAGTGATATGGTAGGAGGTACATAAGGCCCTAATCGTTGACTTACCTGTCGTGTTTACTCTCTTGGACCCAGTGTCTAACGGCCACCTAGCAAGATAGTCAAGTGTAGATAGATGCTGAGGCCGTACATTTGCATATTTAGACAGAAATATATTCCAGATCCATTATATGTCAAGGCAGCGCATGATATTATGGGTTGCGGCCGTTGCTAAGCAACGGTACATGGCGACGCACCCGAGAGACTAGCAGTCGATATACCGAGCCCGTTCATAGGAGCTAGCAGATACGCCTACGCATGCAAGAGGGTTAAAGGCAACATCGCGCTCCTTTCGACGAGCATAGCCTAACCTAGACGACTAAGAGCACATCTCAAGGCACTGTCTTATTGCCGCAGTACCTGGGGTAAACTACCCACGCTATGGGGTGAATATAGCCGTGTTTTTTTTATCTTACTGACAGTCCTCACATTTCTCTTGGGCCTTCTGCGGTGAGGGCTGAGCCTGTGACGGAGGATCGTGGAAAATAGACCTAGAACTAGCAGCAACGGGAGGCACTACGGGCATAACGCCGCCACCAGGCATCCGCGGGTCATAAACGGGACCATCTGACCCTGTTGTTTTTTGCCGGTGTGGGCCAAGGTCCTTCGGCGTCTTCTGCGAACTAGTTTGCGTGTCTGTATTTATCGGGGGCTTTGACTGTGCTCCTGCTCCCGTCTGCTGTCCTTGTGCCGCGTGTTGCGAAGACGCGGCCTTATTAAGCTGCGGCCACCGCGGGCCCACTGGCTGCTGCTCCCCGGCTCCCGACGACGTCGTCGGGGCCGTCCGGGGAGGGCCGGAAGTTCCTTTATTCTCGTCCATCTCCGGCTGGTGTGGCTTTGCATAGTCTCGATCGACGTGTCCCAGATTCCGACCCGGCTCGATGACGTCGCGAACACGCCGCTTCAGCTCCTTCGCCTCGGGGAAACCACCATCTGCCTTGCGATCCCAGAGGAGGTGACGGCGCTGGACTGTTGGCTTAGTAGGGTCCGTCTCCCCAGCCACGGATGTGGTGGGATCGGAAGAGTATATCTCTACTACGAAAACGCCGCCTGTGGCTGGCTGGAGGGCGACCTCCCCTAGAGAGGTCGAGAAGGTAGATAGTAGCTCTTGCGCGAACCAGGCTGCTCTTAGCATCCACTTGCATTGGGTGCAGTATCTGATGGTGACACGGGGTAGAGGGCTCGTCTGGGGTGCAGATGTGGCGGGTGCGGGGAGCTGGAGCTGGTCTGGAGTGGGCTCGGCGGTGGCGGCGGTGGCAGTGGTCTCGGCCATGACGAGAAGCAAGAAAGGGGAAGAAAAAAAGAAAAAGAAAAGGCGAAACAAGGTCTCGATATAATGTATAATGTGAACCACTATAGAAAGGCTAAGGTAAGGAGGGTATCAAACACATACGACGTTGATCTCGATTGAAAGTCTGGTAGCCTACAAAGTACATAGGTAGATACTTTCAGCCCTAGATCTATTAGTTGCCTACTACCTGGTAGTAGGTATCTACCTAAAGAACTCCACTACATATCCACCTAGGACGACAATTCTCACTATCCTGTTTAAGATGTATTTATGAGCGGACCTCCCTTGACACAGGCTTAGTCCTGCAATTTTGTTGACTCTATTCTTACAGCATTTCGTCTACTGATATCATACATATGATATGTACATTCGGGTCGTTGCCTTAGTAAGTTCCTGGTGGATACTCTTGATCATTATCCACCGCCTTGCGGGGTAGGTAGGGATTAGACGGATAGGTAGACCACCTAGGTAGTAGGTATACTTACCTCGAGGAGAGCGTGTACCTATCCTCACCAGGAGTCCTCGGCGAGTATATTGGGGACTGGAGAGAAAATGCGAAACATAAAATGGGAACGACAAAAACTGGCAGATAGCCCTGTTTTCTTCTTGAATCATCTCGTCCCCTTAAGACTCTCGGTTTCACAAAGGCCCGTAACCGTGTATACAATCCGAGTGTATACAATCCGATCCCTTGTTTTATAACTGTCCAGATAACAAGAGAACGACACCACCCATGGCCTCTACACCGCCTACATGGATACAATAGCTATAGTAATTATGTTATGCGGGCCGCAGTAGGTGTTGCAGCAGGCATTTCTCGTTATGGTTGCCGGGCGCAGCAAACAATAACGAGTGCCGCCGCGGCAGGCAATAAACAGCATCCCAGACCGCCAGTTGGCCTGTCCTCGAAGAGAGAGAGGCATATGCACGCGAGGAGGGGTGCAGCGGCAATCTTGTGACAATGACTGGCACAATGGGGAATTCTTTTGTTCTGCATATGCGAGGTTGGAGATAAATCTTACTTACCTCTCTCACATTCACTCTTCCTTCGTACAGAACTCGGCTCTGGCTTGGCGCAGCCTAACTGCCAGGGAAATGACAGAAGAGCTCCCCGCGGGAAAGTTTATCTGACAGATAATATATTCCTATGCGGAAGGGGACGTGCCCCGCAACAGCTCTGTTTCAATATGGTCCAGATACCCTTCCGACGCGTCGCTATGAACACCGTTCTCAACGACGCCTGTCTCAGTACTGAACACGCTAGAGCCGCCACATGTAGGCAATTTAGTAACAGGATCGGCCTAATTAACACAGGGTCTGCAGCTAGGTACAGTAAAAAGGTATGTTGCTATATTTGTATATTTGTCTCCCACCGGGAATGATTTACAGCCACTGAGCTCTCGCCGATTACAACCTAGCTAGATAGAGTCTGTTGGTTTACAGTAGTTTGTTAACTCCGAAGGATAATCGCTTGACTTACCCCTCTCTACATCGTGAGTAACAATTTACCATTGGGGTCAGTTCTATGTAAATGATGGAAATTGGTAGAGTATTTTGATAACTGCTACTTAGGTAGGTAGTCTGCCTTCCATTTAGTATAGATATACCTATATCTATACATATGAAACTCAAAAGCAAACATCCTACTGCACTAGTTGAACACTTAACTACACTGTGGGCGGCTCACCAACCAATCACGAATCGTGTGGCTGCACTTAGAACTACCCATCTCCATCTCAGAGGTAAGTAGCACGCGGTATACTTAGAATTGTCGAGAAAGTATGCCTCGCCACGAGCATGTACATTTTCTAATTAAGTTTGTGTGCTTAACGTTTCAGGTTTTACATCGGATGACACGAGGTTGGATCATTATTCAGCTCAGGTTGATTTCGACTCGTCGAAGTTAGCTTCTACAGTATTCCTAACGAAGTAGCTGAGTTGAATATAAGAGATTAGAAACAATAAGGAGATGTATATTCGAATTACTCTTGAAGAAACTGCCCTCACTATAAACACAAAATCCTCGTGCACCATCAGACGTAGTCGGAACATCCAGGACTATTTTGAAACATAGTAGTAAGGTAGTGGGCGGCTGAAAACGCCGTAGCCATAAGTAAGAGCTAGATATCGATTATTTCGAACGCCTCTCGTTTTCTAGATCCGAATGCGAGTAGGTATGGCCGCGATACCTTAGACCTAGCCCGGATCGCGGCTATGATCATTGTGCTAAACTATTTAGAGCTACGCGGAAGGACTTTAAGCGCTGGGTCGCGATGTTGGGCCAACTAGCCCTACGCAATGGGAGTCCTGGGGATATAGTTTAAGGCTCAGGAAGTGGTGGTGTTAGTAATTGGTAGTAGGTAGTCTTATTACCTACCTAGTTATCTGAGATAGTAAGAGAGCGAGGATAAGATGATAATAGCCTTGCCTATAATTCTCAGATAAGAAGGGATATATTGTGTTTCGTTTATAGGTTCAGTCAGGGTATCCATGAAGATGGCACCCCTGGTAAGTTTATCGTATCGAGGGAGGCTGGCTTGAGCTGTAATTCCTATCGGTATAACAATAGATAATGATAAAATCTACTTACTCTCTATTACCTACAGGCTCGGATTGTGTTAAACTAGAACCTAATAGAGGAGTCTCTAGTGGACCCCTCATCGCCGTCTTTATACTGAATACTATGATTCAGACCGGAGAGTCGTCAACTGCATGTCTGATACATATACCGTTTATCAAACGGAACGGCATTTGCGATGTCGCGGGGCACAGTGTAGGAAAATAATGCTCGATCTTTGAAATCTATGCACATTTCATCGAGTATGGTATTCGACAAAGAAAACGAGGACAAAATACAGGTCATAAGCAAATAAATATTACATGCTGAAGAGCTTTCCGACACCGCGTCTTTACCTGGTGGCCGTCCGATTTGGCTGCCACCCTGAGCATGAAACATGAAAGTATGCCGTTGATTATCGTAAAAGACGCCCAACATCTCCTCTCTCGAATCTTGGCGTCTTGCCTTTTAGTTTTGATGCTCTTCCTTTCCTCCCTTCCCCTCTGTAGCCTTGTGTTTCTTCCAGCAAGATGGGTGAACATGGCTTCTATGCAAGAGGGAAACTAGAGCCGACTGGTCGTGGCCGCAGGTGGCGAAAAGCAAATCGCCAGCCCGCTCCCCCGTCAACATCGTCCATCGCCATGCACACCACAGGAGCTTGCCTACTCATCGAGCTCCTTCAACCATCGCGCTAGCTTAAATTATCCCCACGGTCTACATGACCAGACAGCACCCGCCACTTTGTGGCGGCAGATAGGGGTCATCCGATTTTGGCACGGGGCCCCATACCGAAGGCACCATGTAATCCCTCGTACTATTGCAGTATGCGATTATGCTGTAAACACGGTCCGTTTAGTATTCCAGTACAATTCGATGCGTAGCCGACACAGGCTTAGTAAATTCGCCTCACCTTTTAGCAGCCTGTGACACTGGAATCCGTTCCCTTTCCAAATCCTCTCGTAGCCTGCTGTTTAACTCGGTCAAGCGTCGCAGCTTCAGGTCTGCCATAGACTGCTTGTTCTTCTTAAATTGTGACGGGTCGCCGACCTCTCTCGATGTGTATGTGGGCATGATGACGGTGATGATGACGAAGACACGGTGGAGTCGTGGGTGGAAGAAGGGTGTCGCGGAATGAAATGGCTGGTGTTGATGATAAGCCCCGAGTGCTCAATCGATAATGATCGCCTCTCTGATAACAACGTGAAATTGCGCGTTTCTGGATAGCGGACACGAAACCAGTCAGTTAATGATGCGGACCGCGTGCATTGTTTGCATTGGAACGTAAAAGATCGTCATGCGCTGCGAGCCCCTTTGTTGATAAACAAAGCAAGATGCGAAGAGATGGGATGGGCCTTGGATCGAGTTCGGGGGTGGGCGACCGGACTTGATTGGAGTCAATGGAAGATGAAAGATAGGAGTGACTTACGGCTAGCTGATCAGAGGACTCGCCATACGATCGGATGATGACGAGTCTCAAGGCTCGGGAAGCGACGGAGGCAGCACAGCGAGTACCCAGCGGGAGACACGGTGGCAGTGGTATCGTGGTCGTCGTCCAGGGGCGGCGGCAAGGTGAGAGAGAGGAAAGCGAATGAACACTGGCAAGACACGAGCAGTAGATTAGTAGTAGGAGGTAAGGTAGGCTAGGTAGGTAGGCAGGCAGACAAATACGGTAGGCTGGCTCCTGGCTGCTGGAGACGGGGGGATGGATGGAGAGGAGAGTTCGGGGGAGGTGACCAGGACGGTGTCAGGGTGGAGGCAGAGAGAAAGACAGGACCCAAGTCCCAGGTGCTTTTACTCGCAGAGCGCAAAGCAGGTCTGTACTATGCTGTAGAAGAGCCCTGGCACCGCGCCCGGCACCAAGCAGAATTAGGACTTTGGTTGGTGGCTCTGGAGCCTGTGATTGGCTAGAGTCCTAAGGGGGGAATGACTATGGGGCTTTCATCGCAGGCTGGGAAATTGGCGGTCCAGTTTCCTTAGTGGCCTGTGCACTTCTTTCCCAAACTGTACAGTAATAACTACCTAGGTAATATGTAACTAATAACCCATCTCACAAGCTCGGGCTTTCTCTGGATGGATCTGATCTCCTGGTCCGACTTCTCGATCTACTTGGTACTTGATATACGTACAAACCAGGTAAGTACATACAAAGGATAGAGGCGGATAGGGGTATCGACTTCATTTACTCTATGAGGTATGTAGGCACTGCAAAGATGATGGCTTCTATGCGAGAAATTGTTGGTTGATACCTTGATTAAAGTCGCAACCGACGGAGAATTAAGATAGTGCCATGATAGGACTAGTGCTATCATTTTCAATTGCTGAAGAACTTAAATACCTACTTACGCATATAATATACCTGGGTAGATAGGTATTTCGTCTTACTCGCCGGAGTAGGTAGATACCTACATACCTACCCAACGGTTTGGTATCAAGTGACGAATCCAAATCGTTCTACATACAACTGCAACGCCACAGGGGACATGCATTCGTTATATGCAGATAGAATCGGGTTCTTGGTCCCAGTTACCAATGCATCCTTGTATCGGTATTCATAGTACATGATAACACGTAATATTAGTAGTAGGTACTGCTTTAGGTATTCTATCCTCTAATCGTTACCTAGAAAAGTCTCAAGTCAGATACTCATAGATTTACCTCCATCTCTAGAACACGCTAGGCAAGTATCGTTCGAGGCGCGGGACTACCTACCACCAAACAAGCAGGCGACTGGTTAACTAGCGCGGCGTCGTTGAAACACCGGGCAGAGAGAAACGACAAACAATAATAGATCCTGCTTAGGTATATCGCTTGATTCGACTTCATTTAGCGATATTTGTAATATATACAAATACAGGCATGTACGGAGTATAAGGACTGGTATCCTCCCAGCACTCAAAAAACCGGAGGAGCGGGTGCCCTGGTTTCCTGCTATTTAGCATTATGTTTATATAAGCGCGTATACCAGGTTCTGTATTCATAAAGCATACTGTTGTTACTGCCTATGTACCTACCTACTTGTAAAAAGCGGAATGTGTAGACTATCATAGAACAACTGCACTTACTTTGTTGGATCGACATATCTGTAGATAGATAAGCATTGCACTACCTATTATCTTGATCCATACTTACTTCGTATAAAAAACCGTTGAGTCCTATACCAGGTAGGCAAATAAGTGCGTTCTATGTACCGAACCACGGGCTACGGAGGACCTCATCTTGGACAAGCTAGGACCCGAGTGACTTTTTACATACAGGTATATTTTTACTACAGTATCGAAACTTCCATACTATTTACACAAGATTAGAAGGGTCCCTTTTTGCATAATATAATACTATATTAATCGAAATATCGGAACTGGAGCCCTTTAGTTACATGGTTATTCATAGGTACTTCTAATATATGTCAACAACATGCCCAAAAACGGGCTCACAGGTAGGTAGGTACAGTGCCCGTCAGATGATAGCAGCCTGCTCTACTGTATGCCGGTGATAATGAATTTTAAGGCGCTAGTCTGCGGGGTCACGTGATATAGCGCTCTGAAGCCCGTGCCCCGCCTCGCTCGAACCTCCAGGCGCACGAAATGTGGCACACATCGAAAATCTTCTTTTCCGTGCATCTCCTCTCCCACCAAAGGCACCAAAGGTCACGTCACCCCCGGCCGCACCCATCTCTTTTGATATTTTGCCATCAAAGAGATCGCCCACGATGCCGCCGCCTCCGCATCAGAAGCCGGAGAACGTGTTAAAGCGTGCCCACGAGCTGATTGGTGTCAACCAGGCTCCCGCCGCCCTCACGCTCCTCCACGACCACATCACCTCTAAACGCTCTCGAAATGTCCCCATCGCCTCCTTGGAGCCTGTGATGCTCCTCTTGGTCGAGCTATCTGTTGAACAGAAGAAGGGAAAGCTCGCCAAGGATGCACTATATTCATACAAGAACATTGCTCAGAACACCAACATCGTCACCATCGAATTAGTCCTCAAGAAGTTTATCGAGTTAGCCGCCGAAAAAGTCACAGCCGCCCAGAAGAAGGCAGACGAGGTACAGGAAAGCCTTGACGCTACCGCAACTGCCAACGTTGAGGATCTTGAGGCCACCGAGACCCCCGAGTCCATTCTATTAGCCACCGTATCCGGCGAGCAGTCTCGAGACCGCACCGAGCGCGCCGTTGTAACCCCCTGGCTCAAGTTCCTCTGGGAAGCCTATCGCACAGTCCTTGACATCTTGCGTAATAATGCCAGGCTTGAACTGCTCTACCAGAGCACTGCTCTGCAGGCCTTCGAGTTCTGTCTCAAGTACCAGCGAAAGACCGAGTTCCGCCGTCTCTGCGAGCTGCTCCGCAACCATGTCCAGACCGCCGCCAAATATTCCAGTCAGATGCACGCCATCAACCTCAACGACCCAGATACATTGCAGCGGCATTTGGAGACTCGCTTTCAACAGCTAAATGTTGCCGTGGAGCTGGAGTTGTGGCAAGAGGCTTTCCGAAGTGTTGAGGATATCCACACTCTGCTAAATCTAAGCAAGCGCCCACCCAAGAATGTGATGATGGCCAACTACTACGAGAAGCTCACTCGCATCTTCCTTGTCGGCGAGAACTACCTTTTCCATGCCGCTGCCTGGTCTAGATACTACAATCTCCTGCGCCAATCTGCCGCTCTGGTTGCTTCTGGCCAGGGTAAAAAGGCTGATAATCCATCTGCCACTGAAGCAGACCTACAGAAGGCTGCATCTTTTGTTCTGTTGTCCGCCTTGTCCATCCCTGTCATCAGCACTACGAGATCACGAGGTGCAATGGTGGACTTCGACGAGGCACGGAAGAATAAGAATTCGCGCCTCACTCACCTCTTGGGGATGTCCTCTGCTCCTACACGAGCGGTTCTATTCCGAGATGCTCTATCCAAGTCTCTCTTGAAACGCGCTCGTCCCGAAATCCGAGACCTCTACAACATCCTCGAGGTTGACTTCCATCCCCTCTCCATCTGTCAGAAGATCTCGCCAATTCTAACAAAGATTGGTACCGACGCGGAGATGGAGAAGTATATTCTCCCTCTTCAGCAAGTCATCCTTACCCGACTATTCCAGCAACTATCTCAAGTGTACGAAAGTGTCGACCTGGCTTTTGTTGAAAGCCTTGCCAATTTCCCCGACCCTTTCCAAATTTCGCGCGGAACTATTGAGAAGTTTATCATGAACGGAAACAAAAAGGGTGATCTCTCAATCCGTATGGATCATGCAACGGGTGTGCTCAAATTTGACAAGGATGTCTTCGCCTCTTCCAAACCTGTTCATGCTGGCTCTGCTGCTGGCTCCTCAGAAAGTCAAACAGGCACTGTTCAGAGGCTTCAAAGCACACCTTCGGAGATCGTTCGCTCGCAGTTATCCCGCCTTGCCAACACTCTCTATACTACTTGCTTCTACATTGATCCCACCTTCAGACAGAGCCAAGCAGAGGCCCGGAATGCCGCTCTAACACGCACCAAGGCGGGTGCTGAGAAAGAGCACCGTGACACTCTTGCCCGAAAAGAAATTATTCAGAAGCGAAAAGAAGAAGCTTCCGAATTGCAAGCAAAGAGAGAAAAGGAGAAGGCTAGACAAAAACGTCTCCAGGAGCAGGCTCTGGCTGAGGCAGAGGAACGTCGTCTAGCCCAGGAACAAAAAGAGCGCGAAGAAAAGCGTCTCAAAGACGAACGTGATCGTGTTCGCAAAGAGGAACTGAAGAAGCAGATTGCCGACCTCAAGCTGGGTTCCAATGCTGTGGAGATTGACGTTGAAAATCTTAATGACATTGACATTCGAGCCATGAAACTCGCCCAACTTGAGCGAGAGAAGAATGACATTAAAGAACGACTCCGCATTACTGGCAAGCGTATCGATCACCTGGAGCGTGCCTTCAGAAAAGAAGAGGCTGCTAAGCTTCCCGAGGATTACGCTAAGCAGAGAGAGCGTGATTTGGCCGCATACGAGCAGGTGCGGGAACAGACTCTGAAGGAGGCTGAAGCAAAACACAAGGAGAGTGTAGCACTCAAGCATCGTCTGAGCCGTCTGATGGCATACTATGAGCCTTTCAGGAAATCACTACATGAACGCCGTCGTGACGAGTTCGAAAAACGTCAACGCGACGCTGACCGTGAGCTCGAAAAACAGATCAACTTGAGGAAGAAGGAGTATAGAGATCGCAAGCTTCGGGAGAAGCGGGAGAGAGAGGAGAAGGAGAGAGCTCTCAGGGAGGCCGAAGAGCGCGCTGCGAAGGAAAAGGAGGAACGGGAGAAGCGCCTCGAGCTACAGCGGGCAGAGATGGCCAGAGTCAAGGAACAACGAGAAAAGGAGCGACAAGAGACCCTGGAGAAGGCTGCGTTGCAAGCCAGACGCGAAGAAGAGGCCATGGCCAGGCGACAGGCCGAGAAAGAGACAGGCCGCGCCCCGCCCCGCCGCGAACCGGTCGCTATAGAACGTACCGACTCGCGCGATCGTCCATCGGGCCCGCCCCGCATCCAGCTTGCTTCCGGCAAGACATCATGGCGTGATCGTGAGGCTTCCCGAGGCACAGCTCCCCCAAGTGACTCAAATGGCCCGTCCCGTCCAGCACCCCCGCCTATGGAACGGGCGGATTCCAATAATCGTGCCGGAGGACCCCCGCGTCTCAATCTACAAGGCCAAGGTGGTAAGCCGTCGTGGCGCGAGCGTGAGGCCGCGAGAGCCGCCGGGGGCGGTAGCGCACCTCCAGAGTCTACAAGCGGCGCAAGAGGTGATGCTCCTCCAGCCTCTGGAGAGGCGTTGAAGCCCTCTGGGGGTCCCAGGAAGTGGGTACCCCCGCATATGCGTGAAAAGCAAGGATCTTAGGCATTGCAAGGACGGGCGTTTGGGGTTTAGGTTTACCAAGTAGTTTGTAATTTAGGCTCATGAAAAGAAGCATCTTTGCTTTTGATATTAGCAGTCTGGGTGAAAACACACGAGATGACGATTGATATCAAGGCTCTTATGGTGATCTTAGCTAACGGAGAGACGGGCTCAATCCCCAAGTAATTCAGAATGGTACCTGCCAAGGAAAGGCTATGAGCCTAATTTATTGGACTCTAGACTCATACAATCCACGATCCAGATTTGGAAACTATGCTTACTTGACTGTAAACTCAGTGTACTATCGCACTGTATGATGTACATAGTTCACATCCTCTAATAGCATTTCATGATGAGAATAACACTCTCAAACTCGCGCTTCCGCTCACAAAATCTCGCATCTTTATGCCAGCATAGAAAGGGTATTCTACCGTATGTACATTTATCATGCTATGCCCAGAGAAAGTAGCTCGTGAATCTCTGCTAGGTAGTCTACATACCTGATTGCCATACATAGTACTCCGTATTAAGTAAGCAGTCGGCAGCATGGAAGCAATGTATGCTGTACTCCCACAAAACCATCCTAAATGGCTACAAGAAACAATGAACCACTCTTTGGCTATGCTTGGTTATGCTTGCTCCTCGTCCTGTTGCTTATTACATCTGGTGAGCCTCGGATCCCCCGTTCGCGAAAGTCGAAAATTTGCGCAGCATTTGTTGTTATATGTAAGTTTTACATCTGAAAGTAACGCATCCGGTTTGGGTTTGGGTAGTACAATTGCCGCTTTTGCTCGTTAAGAGCCGACCTACATCCGCCACATTTATTAGCTAGAACGATTACTGTATTCAAAACATATAACTAACAAGTGCTAGAAGTATCAGGCAGTCAGGTGATCATAAGTCAGGCGACTAGCGGTCATATTCAAACAATCGAGAGCAGGCTATATATCGAAGGCCTCACCCTATTCTGTAGGGCTCGCCTGATCTGACAGAAGAGTTGAGCTTCTTCATTTGGCCGCTTCGTAGGCCTTTGTTACGTTACAACTGTGTAAATAAGTAGCGAACTGAGTTACAATACTAAGGGCTCAGAGTTAAAAAAGTATACACGTAGTCGATGCATAACTTGTGAGAGTGAGAAGGCGATAGTCATTCTGTGTCGTTTCTTTCCATTACTCATTATTTCTGTATTTGTCTATGCGTGCATTATTTCCCTTTCTCCTTGATATATATAACTTGCGATCTAAGTCCTCCGGAAGAGGAAGAAAACTTGAACCGTAACCGCCGATTATCATTTACGCATTGCTACCACTACCGTTTATTACTATCGCCTCTCTACGCCCCCAAGCACAATACCTGAGTCATGGCTGCCAGAGCCTGGCTTGATCCAAAACCACACTCTCTAGAATGCCACGAAAGGCAATGTATTCTTACCTTCAATAGCGCTGTCATCTGGGGGCCTACCCATTGTCATTCTAACGCAACGGAGTTACGAGACGCCCTTCATAAGGCGGATTCTCGGTTTGACATGATCATTATGGATAGGCCCGGAACGTTCGAGGGTCACATAGCCTACATTAGCATTAGTGCTGGCGATACTGTTTATTTGGACAAACTGCCCACCCATGACAACATGACAGGGCTATGTAAAGCCGTCTTCGACGCCCAGCAGAAGGTACGTGGCCTAGAGGGCATCACGATCACTATCACAGTAGCCCGAAGGGCATTCACCTAGATACCCTAGCCAACAAGCTATGTAGTTAGAATCCTGCGCAAGCCAGAATCACGCCCTTTCACTCATTTACGTATATCATCGTTTTCGCCGCTAGTTTCCGGTGCGCCTTGTGCAAGTTTTTATAAGCTCAAGGTACTACTGGATAGCAGTAGTTATTCAGTCTTGGACGTTTAGTATTGCTGTTAGTTCATGCAAAGGCGGGTTTAGACTTAGGGTCAACTTAACTTGGGCAGGGTTCAGGCTTAGAGTAGGGGATGTTACCAATCCAGTATAAGCAATTCAGGATTGTAAAAGTTATTCTACGCGGTTACAAATGCAACCCAGCTGTCCCCTTTGGGTTTGCTCTGGGCGATCCGCGTCGATGTGGCACGGCCTTAGCGAGCCCTTGACATGTACGGTTCATCCTCCGCCCTTCTGCCTGGGTATGCAGACTGGGGGGATAATTGTAACCCTACCCCATATTATCGGTGCCGAAGCAGCACATCACCGCAAATATATGGACGATCGAGTTGGGGGCATGTTTGAAATGGCCAGTCAAATCATGATATACACCTGCCGGGCGCGCGCTGTGGCGTTCTGCCGTGCTCCTTCATCGATTCCGCTGTTTCTCCATGTCAGCAAACGATAATTACTGAATTGATCCTTCGATCGCTTTCGAAGCCTGAAGCGTACAGGGAGGGTGAAGACCCCGACCACGCCGTCAATTAGATAGTACGCAAACCGAAAGGGGAACAAAATTAAGACGGACAATCAAACCAGCAAAGCGAGCCAAAAAAAACACTGATCACCGCCGACATAATAGAGTCGGAGTCAGTCAGTCCTAGACATGCGCGTCTTTTCAGTCCTGGTGGCGCTCTCCTTCACTCTCCTCGCCAATGCACAGAACTTTTCGTCCTATGTCCCCGAGTGCGCGCCACCGTGCGTTGAGCAGACGCTGAACAGCTCCAAAGTTTGTACTGGTCTCGACGACAACAAATGCCTCTGCACGAATATCTCGCAGATTCTGTTCCCCTCGATAGAATGCTTTACCCAGACTTGCAACAACACCAATTTACAGGAATTGAGGTGTATGTACTAGATGTATTCCTTATCTCTTAGCTACCTTTTTTCAAGTTTCGGAACGGGAACGGGCACTCGGCTTCTTCCTTTAGTGGCTGATGGGAGATTGCCGCATGTCTCAATGGGACATGTCTCACCATGAGGAAAACCTTAGGGTAGAGAGGTTAACACACATTCACAGCGGAAATCGTATCTGGGTGGATGAGCTTCTGTAATGCCTCTGGAACCCCGGCCAGCATCTCATACGGCGGTTGGGGGGGCCCTGGGGGTCACCAGATCCCAACATCAACCTCAAGTCTAGTCACCACGTCGAGCCCAACCACCCTATCCACGTCAGCGACTTCGACCTCGGCGATGCCAGACGCCACCAGTCCTGCCGCAAGTCCGGATCTTAGTACGGGAGCAAAAGCCGGTATTGGAGTAGGCGCAGGGGTGGGATCTTTGGCGCTGATCAGCGGGTTGGTATTCATAGGGTTTCGCCTGGGACAACAGAGGAAGGAGAGAAACAGGAGCGAAGCAGAGAGCACGGTGCCCTTCAATGGAGAAAATCCCGACGACGGGGTGGGTGGCGCGGAATTCTACAAGCCGGATGCAGAGGCCATTGCCCTCTCCGAACTACACCCCCATTCCGTTCCGCCGGCAGAGATGCCAGCGCATGATATTAGGGAGCTGCCGGTCACCGAGACACCGGCTGAGCTGTGGCACAACGTCTTGCCTACGGAGCTGAGTGCTGATACAGAAATACCGCGGGATCGGATACGAGGCACAGCCAGGTAATAAGATACATATATAAAATAATGAAATATAATGATGGACTCCTATAGACACATTCTTTTTCAAAGAACAAAATAAGCTAGTTTAAGAAAGATACCCTATATTCACTACTCAAGTGACTAAGAATATCAATCCCCGAAGCTTAGAGTGTGATATCTTAACGATGTGTCAGAAATCAGACAGTCGTAAGCCGAGTGGATAGGTTGCCACAACTAGGGATAATCAATAAGGGGGTCCTAGGGCACTTATATATACCCAAGGCCGACTATGTAAGCACTTCATAGAATAGCTGACGTATGATATCTAAGCAAGATGGCGCTAATCAATGACATAAATGCCATTTTGTAAATGGCCGAGCCACGATTAAACTTTAGACCAACTGTGCATGCCACCGTTTAGAATCTCGAGTGAATCCGCGAAGGCTAGGCCTTAAGACATGAATAACGTAGAGAACAGTGGGCTAATAGGCGATTTTCGAAAGTCTCCTGTTCATCTTCATGAATGCGGGAAAGTTGAGAGTGTCATTATATGCAAGAGTAGATTCATGGACCAGAGCACGCCCGTCGAAGCGAGAAACCTAGTCTAGTTAATTAAGCATCTGCCTTGGTATAACGCTCGTCCCCCTTGATGATGTAGTATAGAATAAGTCAATACAGTGAGTAAAATTCTTCTCGCATACAAGGAGAAGCCCCGCCAGCTTAGTTTATCGGGGGATATCATCACTTCCAGCACTATCTGGATCATAACATCGCTGAGCCCTTACTAGCATTCGCCAACACAGGCAGGGTCTTAGGCTATCGTTAACCCTTGGCTCATATTTTGCAAGCAGCCATGCCGCTACATGAGACTTTACTGGCCACCTTCTCTCATGTAAACATCATCATCTCATCTAGTACATGAACACGAAAGAACTGGTTGATCGTGGATGACGTCAAGTGGTTGATGGATATGTGAAAACTTCAAGGACGCGAAGGCTTGGAGAAATGAAGTTATGAACCCCTTCTTCCGTAGCCGAGGTTGAGTTGAAGGGCAGATGCGAGGATTTCTCATAGCTGACCTTTGTTGAGAGCCGCTAGTGAAGTAATCTTCTACAGTTGCTGCTCATCCATGGCTGCTCAGTGGTCGCTTGTGTTTCTTAGTAGCTTTGACACGGTAGATTAACTACCGTCGAGGCTAGTTAGTTACGAGAGATCGCAGTACCTATTAGGCCTCCGGACTTCCCTCGTGAAACCAAGCTCTTGAAATCAGATAAACTATTCAATCCGTTCTCCCTTCGCCTTCTGTGGTACTTACAATAGAAATCGTCAATGTCATAAAGCGAATGTGGCTAGAATAGACATGCGTTCGCACAGTCACGGTGTATGCAAAGATGATCGAGTGAAAGTGAGATTGATGTGCCGAGTTGTATCCTACACGCCTACTAGAATGCGTCACGTAGCCTTCGGATGCGTTAGAATAACACATAGAAATAATACATAGAGAGTCCCCTCCGCGGTGACTATATAGGTAGCTGGCTTTCCATGGGACGCGCGAACGGCCCAAAATTCGATCGATTAACATATTCAGCTCTAACCATATTCTACGTACCTATGACTGTCAATATATTCATTCTTCGGTCAACCCAATTTCCAATATATGATCACGGACGCCGCCAAGGCTAGCTACTAACGCCACCCAGAGACACGCTTAATTGATGCAATAAGCGTAGCATATTCATTTCGAAGCTTGTTTTGCTCTCTACGGGATAATTTATCTCCTTTTTTCGTTGCTGTTATATGCGACTGGAAAACGACACTGGCCCCTCGCTGCTGCGGCGGACCTATAATGGCTTTTTCAAGTTTATATTCACCGCCGAACTATGTCACTTCAAAAACGGGACAGCCCCTCAACTAGACAGCTCCCGCCAACCTCGAAATCAGGTAGGTCTTTCGGGCATTTAACTTAATTAAGACAATTCGTCGCTGGATTAGAATAGGACCACGACCGGCAGAGTCTGACTAAATAGTCAATCATATCATTCGTGTGTGACAATTATGGGGATTGAACGCATACCTACGGAGTAGACGGAGAGATATCGAGGAACTCAAAGTCATCTGATGTAGAAGCATATTCTGAGTGCGCTATTCATATTATATTCCAGCAAGGTGTTAATCGCATAAGAGACGTAGCAAGACTGTCGTATGACCACAATGTTTATTTACTTTGCGAAGTAGACTAGGCTCCACGTTCAAGGTTGCAATGTCGTCAGGTAGGGCTTGACTCGAAATACGAGTCCACAGCAGGGTAGCTTACAGCCACAGTGCGATATTGGTCTATACATATATACAATAGGCATCAATTTCTAAGCGATACTTATGTAGGTCGGCAGCATCGGATAGAAAGTTAGGCAAAGCTGACGACCTAGAATAAATTGATTGGTAACTTTGTTCCTAGCTGGGATGGGCAAAAAGCCCAGCTGAATGAAGGAGGTATGAAGATTGAAGTCGGTATGCTAACGGCTTTAGACCTTCGTGAAGAGTTAAATCCCGAGCTGAAGTACTAAGACTACCTACCTAGCAGCTACGCTATGTAGCTATCGGGTTCAACGGTGCTACTCTGGTCAACGCGCTCAGAAAAATAACACGAATGACCACTTAGCTGGCGTGTAGTCATGAAAAAATGGTCGAAAACGCGAAGAACATGGTTAGTATGCCACCTTAGCGTCAGCCCATGCAGATTCTAGACTCTCCGTATTGGACCCAGGAGCTAGGACCTGTCATCTTTCCGACTCGCTAGGAGATCGAAAAAAAGGGGGCCAAACTGGACCCTGGATGGTTTAGAGGCTGGGCTCAATCTCCACTACCGCCGGCTACCGTCACATCGGTGAGAGTATTATTGAAATCCTTCTCATAACTGCCCACGCCGCACCTGTCCAAAGTGAGGAAGGGTAACAGGCCCTACAGCTTACAGAGATACCATCTACTGCCTATAATTGCTAGACAACACGCCGTGGAGACATATGAATAGATGAGACAATAACTAATTGCCATGTGAGTTTGTCAATCCGACTAGATGGAACTATCGCTTCATATGCCGATCTTCCCCGGACTCTCGCTTGTTGTTTGTGAAAAAGGGGAAATGTTCCTGGCGATCCGGGGACGCATTAGACCTAGATTGTCGCATTGCAGTTTGCGCCTCATTACGTAGGTGTAAACGGTCATAACCTCATGCCGTGGCGTCGTGGTACCAATTATTGGTGTCAATGGCGCTGCACCGCTCGACTGCATCTCCGTTAGGTTTTATCCTTGGCGAACCTGCAGACCGATATAGGTAGAAGTATTGGTGTCATACATTTTAGCGGCCAGTCGAGACTCGTCTAAGTGTCTGACATCGTTCCAAGCGAAACTAGCTGAGAAAAATAAGAGACGATGGTCCCTCAGTGGGTAGCTCAATGAACCTTTTCTTAATTGAGATTGAGTAAGTACTTACAATACACCTAAGTTCGACGAGGCCTAAAATTATCGTTCTCCTCTCCAGCACTTCTGCGGCGGGCGACAGGAGTAAATAATGAGTCCTGATTTCTACGCATATACGAGATTTATGTATGCAACGCTGCAGTGATCACAGGGGGAGCATATAACGGTCTGTTAAGATGAACTCTTAGGATCTATACAGTATCTATACCGTACGAGCTAATAGATCCTTGTGAACTCTTGGAATCACACTATCGACTACTTACATCGTCAAAATCAGCAATACAAAGCTCGGGCACTAAGATGGATGGCGAGACCATGACAGACCGTTTATTCCGGAGGCGATGAACGAAGGAACGGCTTCGCTTCGCAGATTCTTGAACTTTGTATATTGGCGAAGCGCACACTGTTGCCATTGTTATTCAAGATGATATTACGGCACACGCCGGTCTATAAGCAGACAACACCAATACTGGAGAGACAAACTACTGAACCCTGAGCTGAACTGTGTTGACTTGGCTTATAGTCCGAGCGCCCGGGAGCTAATAATGTAAGGTACCCTTGCGATCCCGTTGTCTTTGCCGCCCATCTGGAGCCTACCGACAAGCTCCATCGACTTGACGCCGGAATGCGTGGGCATGCCTAATTCCATTTCCAGAACAATAGATCCTAAAACGTATTTTTCCTCTTGCCTAACCTGGTAGAGGCTGCGTGTATAGTGTACTAGTTCCACGAAAAACCACGCCCGGATGTGGTATCGTATGGCAAGGAGTACTAGCGATATTGCGGTAGTTGACTAGGTTTGAGACATCCGAGAAGCTGAAATGCAAGTGAGCATGGACTGACTAGATACCGTCGTACTAGGTATAATCGTTCATTCTGCCCCCACCGGTACTATTCTCACTATGTATCCAAGGTTCAGATCCGCTTGCTAGGCAAACATCCTAGCGTGCAGTGGTGGGCTTCGGTGACCATGTGTGAGCCCACATGGTTGCCGGCTTAGGCATCATGGCCTTGTTATGCCCCTAAACTCATATATAAGTCCTCTTCCCGTCGTTGCCACTTCCAAGTGAAATGTCGTGATCAGCAGGATACACGGCCTTTCAGGGTTATCACCTCTTCAAAGACTGCTGCAGTCTCGCTCTGGTCAGAAGCCCTCGATCACGAAAATGGTGGCTATCAAATCGGTAGCTGCTATTGCGGCCCTCTCCTTCATTAATACCGCCCAGGCTTGGTATAATGAGCTGCCTTCCTGCCTCACGCCCTTCGATCCATTCGTCTACAGTGGATGCTACGACAATGGACAGGTAGGCCAGAAGGAGGCCCTGAGTCTTCGTACCGATCTCGACTCGCAGAACATGACCGTCGAGATCTGCGTTGCCCACTGCAAAGGTAAGTAGCTGGTAAATTGCAAATCTGACAAAGCTTACCTAGTTTCTAGGCAATGACTATCGATTGGCCGGTCTCTCCTACTATGGTGTCTGCTACTGTGGCCAGACAGTCTCAACAGCCTTGCTCCCAGAGGACCAGTGCTCATTCCCCTGCACGGGGAACAGCTCAGAGACATGCGGAGGAGACACCCAAGTCAACATCTGGATGGACCCGACATTCCCACCTCTCGCTGACCAGACGGATATTAGCGAATATGTTCCCGTCGGATGCTGGACTGACGACTCCAGCGATGGCAAGGCCCTCTTCTACCGCCAGGATACCCTTGAGTCAGCCGCTATGACTACCGAGACATGCTTACAGGCTTGCCTTGCCGGAGGTTTCCCTTTCGCCGGAACTGAATACGGTATGTATAGCCTGCCTCTTGAACATGGACATAAGCTTATTTCTAAACACTAGGTGGTGAATGTTATTGTGGCGTTGTCATCGGCAACGGTACCGACCTAGCTACTGACGCGTCGACTTGCAACATGGCTTGCAACGGCAACTCGAGCGAGATATGTGGTGGCCCTGCCAGACTCAGTCTCTACGTCGCCAAGGACCTCCAGTCCCTCGAGCCATGTGGAACGCCCCCTGAGTCGTCGAGCACCATCACACCCCCTCCCACCTCGACCACCCCGCCGCCAACTTCTACCACCAGCTCCGTCCCTGTCTGCACGAGTACCTCCGTGACCCCGTCTTCTTGTGAATACAAGGTCGGCAAATGGTGCTCGAACCCCATCCCCGAGTGGACCGACAAGAAGAGCTGTCTGGTCTCCTGGTCGCAATGCGCCCTCCAAAGCACGAGCTGCTTCCTCAAGGCTGGGTTCCCGGCGGCGCTAGACTGCTTCGAGTACGCGACATGGTGCGGCGAGCTCGACCTATACTGCCTAACGACCTGCGCCGCGGGCTCATGCAGCAAGCCCTCGTTCACCAAGAAGTATCCCCCCAAGGGCGGTCTCCCGCCCACCACCTCAACCTTTACCTCCGCGTGCCCCAGCACCATCACCACCACCACCAAAACCAAGACAACCAAAACCACCACAACGACAGCGGTGCCGACATCGAGCTGCCCAGTGCCAACGCCGACGGGTATCTGCACGCAGCCGACGAACAAGAAGTACGGGTACAGCCCTGGCCACCCGGTAGGCGGGATCCCTTTGCCGGTGGTGACGTGCAACAACATCAAGGCCGACTTCAACTCGGGGAACGTGTTCAAGCTGTACAGCGACAAGGACAGCCACAAGTGCCCGTCGTACACGCGGCCGCACTGCCCGAACGCCTGTGAGGATGCCTGCAAGACGCAGTTCCAGCAGTGCGAGTCCGTCTACACTGAGGGTTGCAAAACGGGCAAGTTCGGCCAGTCGTACAAGGACGCCGACGCTGCTTGCAAGGCGCAGTACACTGACTGCCTTGCTGTTAACAAGAACGTCAAGGGGAGCGGGCATTGTACCACTTGGAGCGATGGCTGCTATTAATGAAATTGGTCCCGAGGGAGCATTAGGGTAGCTCTCCGGGGAAGCGACGGGATATGCTTTTGTAGTGGGCTTTGGATAGGATTAAGGAACCTAAAATTGGTCATATGAATGCTAAGTCATAATGTATAGTTAGAAGGGCTTCGGTTCACATTCTCTTCATTCACGAATTAGAGTTATGCGGTTATGACTAGGGTTATTACAATACTATTCTTGATTGTATATCTATTTTTCTGGCTTGAGATGTCTAAAATATGAGTGAGATGCCGTCCCGCAACAATTAGCTAACACGGATTACACGTACGTACTTAGGGGTTCCCTAGACGTAAAGTTTTACGTTAGGGCTGTATAGGTACCCCTCGTAATTGCCCTAGGCCATGTGATACCTACATGAATTGTGTACCATTGGTGAAATAACCAAGTCGTCGGAACAGTATATGAAATCACTTGAGATATCTTAAGCATCGAACAGATGTCCCTGTCTCATATAGATATTAGTTATAATCGTAGTGCGGCAACACTTTATATGTTACTCCGCTGGTTGGGGATGTTCTTTTAACTTTTCTCTTCTGATCTTAGGTACTCTGAGGTTAGCTTTCAGCTTAGGGCTGTAATTACACAGGGTGTAAGTACCCGAGCAGGGCATTTGAGATTCAACAATAACCTTAGTATGGCCAGTAGTTCAGGCTATGGGGAAAGGATAGAAATTACATATCATCGTAACTCGTTCAATCCGTATCGTACAATGCCGCCGATTCCCTCAACTATTATATATATTTAGACAAGACAATCTAGAGTCCAGCAAACCGCCTGCCGTCGCGACATTAAGGAAAGATACATGCGCATGCTTTTGGCGAGAATGTCTAGTTTATAGCACGTTGTCATCAGGTTATTCCTTTACGTGTCCCTGAGAAATAGTTAGCACATATAATGAGTTAAAAGACCAGGGCATTGCTCTGCACTCACAATAGGGATAGCGTTAGATCTCCGTGTAGCCGAGCCTTGAGTGTGACTTCGACCTCGATGTTTAGATCGAGCCGTAGCTTTAGTGTGTCACTCTTGCCGTCGTCGCCGCCCTGTTGTTGCTGTTGCATCATCATCTGCTGCTGTTGCATTTGCATCTGTTGTTGCTGCCAGGCCTGGTTGGGGTCTTCTATCTGTTGCATGACATTCTGCTGAGCCTTGCCCTTGCGGCCACGACGGCGACGGTGAGGTGAGGGTGATGGAGAGACGGAGCTCTCTGTTGCGCTTTCGGCGTAAGGGGCGGGCTTGGCTTCGGTTTCGGACATCGTGATAGCTCTCTATAGACGAGGATCAAGTGGTAGTTCAATATATATGATGGCCCGAATAGACAAGGCTAGGCAGAAAAAAGGCTAGACAGTTGAGGATCTAGTACGAGGTCTATGGTCACTCGACGGATGCAACGGGGGTATTATAAGGAGAATGCGACCCCCCTTGGTGGTATTTGCATGATGCATTGTGAGGCTCTGTGAACAGGAAAGGGTTCTAAGGCCTGGACTTGGTCACGTCACTAGGTGTCCCGTCTCTGGACAAGAAACTTGATTCCTTAAAGAAGATAGGGATGTAATCGAGATTGTGGAGGATTTGACGTAGTGTATAATGATAATCGCGAGATGTGTGGCTGACCCTCATCGGGACTGACATCATGGATGTGTGTCTGTGGCTGATCCTTGTCAGGGGTCCCTAGGCTCTGATGTCCCCTATTCTGTCCCCTAGTAACCTAGTTGCGTAGTTTCGTACATATAATGACCCCATCTAGATTAGGTAGACTTATACCCATCTATCGGATACCTACACCACCCGACCAATTATATGTAAATTTCTCAACGCTATCATATAAAAAGTACGCGGTATTTTATCCCTGTGCCGATCAAGCGGCCGTATGTAAACTATTACGCAGAGGGGAACTCGTTCATAGTCTGCCGCATAGCCGACTCTGGGGAATTCGCATAGACGCGATCTCCCCGACCGTTGACGATATGGCTGATCTCACTTCCTGGTGTCCCGGTCAACCATACAGTAGTTAAGTGATGCAACTTGACCCCGGGAACTTCAGGCACCTCAACGGCGTTTTCAAGCTTCGCAGGTGCGTCGCGGAAGTACGAGTATATACCTAATCCCCAAGCCTCATGGCTTGTTACTGTATCGGCTATCTTGTACGAGGCGAATCCGTTGGTTCTGTCGCACATCCACGACTTCTGATCCGGCGGGTCGTAGGGGATCTCAGACTGATAGAAGTACAATCTACCATCGTTCCCAGTCCAGAGCGTCTGGTACTCTTTGTGATGCTCGTTGAACAGCCCGTATATTGTTACATCATCCCCATTGACGACGACGCCGTTCTTGGTCGGATTAGAGTTCCAAGCAGCGCCGTCGCCGTGGTCAGCACGCCAGAGCCACAGCTGGTCTCCAACCACGTTATGGCTGTTGATTGTTATCCCAACATCATTCTTGCAGCGACCAGCAGTTCGCACAGTCAGATCGTAGAGGAATGTGGGGTTAGTTACGTGCTTAGCGGAACTGCCATGAGGGCCGACTTCAATCAGAGTTGGTGACGTAACTTCGCCGGCATCGATGATTAGACCTGCTATCGTCACCCCATCCACGTCGGCCACGCATATCGCTGGGCGTCCATTGATAGGAATAAGAGACGGCTGCCCTAGCCCGAGAATAACGGTATCCGCGTTGTTTACATGTAAAGTATCATCAAGTTTGTAGATGCCCGGCGTGAAGAGGATATGTTTTCCCTCGCCCAGAGCGGCGTTGATGCTAGCTGCGCACGCATCTGTCGGGTGCGCTATGTGAAAGTCGTTGATCGAAAGAGACTTTCCAGGTGTTGCATTACCGTTAGCCCAGCTCGGGCCCTGAGTATTTTCCTGGAGAGCAGGAACGAACACCTCGTACTGACCAGCCTCAGTAATATGAAGGTACGGCTTTTCTCGAATGACGGGCGTCCGTTCTATGGTGGTGTAGGGGGTGGCGGGGAAATTATCCTGGCTAGGGCCGTTTGCATCACCCACAAACACCATGTTCCATACCCCGTTCGCCCAGCTGCCGTATTTATTATTTCGCGATAACCACTGCTGCTGCGAGCCCGGTAGCACTAGGTGATCGACCACCGAGTCGGCCATGAACCCGCCCGAGGCCCAGCCCCCAGCCCCCGTCTCCGGATCGACCTGGAATAACCAGAGGCCGCCGGAACTCCGCACATGCATGCGCCGGATCGGCGCCGCCTGCGACACCGCTATCGTAGTCGTATTGTTAGTAGCAGGAGATGCGTTGATTGCGAAATTCTCAAAGGTGCGCCAGAAGTTACACGTAGCATTGCGGTGAGGCATCCAGTACGCCGGCACGTTCACGCCGCCCTCGATCAGCACGTCGTCTGGGCTTTTGCCTAAGCCCGCGACTTGCGTGTAGAACCCGACGTCGAAGAGGAGGTTGTAGACTCCCGGCTTGAACAGCAATGCGTAACGTTCCGTGCCGAACTCGTTGGCTTCCATCTGTTTAAAGATCGCGTTCACCTTGTCTTGTATGGCTGTCATCGGCATGCGCGGGTCAAATACGAAGACATTTGGGCCGAGTATAGTGGCGTTCGCCTCAGAGATCTCAGCCATCCCGAAATTTGGTTCGGTCGTTGGCCGGACTGTCTAAATCAACTGCAGCTCAACGGTATATCTTAGCCGACTCGCGTGGTTAAAGTAGGTGAGTGAGTTTGTATAAAATAATTATCAACCGTATTTACAATAAAATGAGATTTGTTGTAGAATAGAAAGTCTTGTCCTCTACCTACTACCTAAGCTTAAGCCTTATGTATTGCTTTACGCTATAAGTTAGGTACCTACCTACTACCTACATATCACTATATTTATCGAAAATTCAAATGATATCTGGTATCAGTATTAGTGCATATGTGTACTAATTCAACATGAAGGACATTGATTATAAGAGAGACGTCATTTTAAACATGTCCGATGTAAGGGGTTCACAAGACTCCCTAGAATTAAATATTATATTAATATTATTATATTATTAAATTTTTAATAATTAATTATAAGAAACGTGACGTTACGGCGGCTTACAGAGGAGGAGGCGCGTCGCGAACAGCGAAGAGGTAGATCGGGAGGTCCCTAGGTGCCCCGTTACGCATAATGAAACCCCCCGCCATTCTTGGAGCTTTTACGATTCTGGCTACTACGACGACACAAGACATATTTCTTTCGCAACCTCTTGACCTCCTTCTGTAAAACATTATAAATATTCTTAGATTTATTTATCTATTTACTTCATTGTCTCTCTTCTTCCTCATCTTTTCCGTGTCACGATATGGGCTCAAATCTAACGAAACCATCCGCAGACACCGCCCCGGCAGATCCCAGTCAATCGCTCCATAGCATCGACATAATTCGCAATGGCGAGCAACTTCTCGACTTCGACGAATCGCTATTAACAAAGATACGCCCTCCACTTGCGGCTGCTGAAGATTTCCATCTAACCTCTGATCAAGTCAGAAATATTTTTGGCATCGACGAGAACCAGTTCACTCCGATTCCTACCCAACTAGTCGTCCCGGTTTTGAAAGGACATTGGACCAAAAAAAAGCATGTGTACCATACATATGGCTGGCTTTATATCCTTGAGCCTCAAGAGTGGGTTCCAGTTATAAGGCATGGTAACTCAGTCATAGCATCGCAGTTCAAATCACCTCGCTCGACGAACCGGAAGGATATCTCCGAGGCGAAGTTTAATAGTGACTGTAAAGCAAGCATCGAATTCAACGACGGAGGCTCATATTACGGAACGAGCACAGGCGTGACGAGAAGTAGCGATATTTCCTTCGAATACAGTAGTACAAGCTTAACCGAAGAGATACTCCATAAGAAGGGAGTAGCGGGTGATAGACTGGTGGAAGAACTCGTTCTCTATCCCACCCTAAGGTGCAAAGCAACAAAAAGGCAACGCGTCGATTATACCATTAACACAAAAAAGAAGCAACTTGAATGGGGAAATGATTCATCTCAACCCAAACAACGGGAGCGGCTCTGCGTCCCATCTTCTCGTCTTGGTCGCATCGCGAAGATGCAATTTCATCCCGTACCAGTCGGCGGGAAGGGGAAGGAGAGCATGGCACGTTTACTGCCAATCCCCCGTATCGTTTCCAACCGCGAGATCGAAGTCGCAACGTTGATAAGCTGCGCGGATTCGCAAGATTGGTACGTTTACGAAGCTGAATTCCAGGAGTGCTCTGAGACGATCGATCTAGCGGCATCTCGCAACAACGTAGCATTTCGCCCTACAAGTTGCTGGTCTACTTTCCTGGATGACAATAGGGATGATGAGCCCAACGATGAGCCTAAGCCTTTGCAGGGTACAATAGATAGCATGGGAGATAGGAAGTTGTCACATAAAACAACTAGTAAGGAGGAAAGGTATGGGTTGGAAGATGAGAATCAGAGACGCGTGGAATGTGCGTTAGTGCCACTGGAGTGAGGAGTGAATCTATAATTATGCCCACCGGGTTTCTAGGTTCCGGTTATGCGGGCTAGGTAGGTAGTAGGTCCTTACCAGTCCTGCCAGATTCTACCTACCGGTCAACTTCTCAAGTAAGGTAGCTTCGTAGATAGGGTAGCTTTATAGGTTGGGTGGCTTGGAATGCTTATTCCTTTTTGATTTTTTATTTCAATTTAGTTGTATGATTTAACACTCTTATCTGACAAACCAACAGGGAAGCGACAGAGAATATTGTCTAACTAGCCTCGAGGTATCTTCGCTATCCACTTCACTCATACTTCTACTTCGGAATATTCGATGTGTATGGCCACAAACGAGCCTTCATCTTCTTCTGACCAACCCCCAGACTGTTTTAAAAAGTTCGCCGCTGTGTAATGACCCTGCCCCATTGCCAACTTGACTGCCCTAACAAAGTGGTGGCGCCAATTACCCGTCGTCTCCGCGCCCGCGGCTAGCAAAAGCTCCAGCATATCAAGCCTCCCCCATTCTGCAGCCCCTTCAAGGGCAGTCCTCCCATAATACTCTGCCGGGGGTGCATTGACGTCAGCACCAAGATCCAGGAGATGCTTAGCTATTCCGAGGTAGCCCTGGATAGCTGCAAACTGCAATGCTGTTGCCCCGCGTATCCTTGCCGGTTTCTCATTGACATATGCCCCGGCTCCAATAAGGCAATCCGCTATTTCTATATCACCTAACTTTACGGCTAGCTGGAGTGGGGAGTGACCATAGGTTCTAGTTGATACTTGCTCATTGACGTTTACCCCAGCTTTGATAAGGTAGCGCACCAGTTCCAGACTGTTGGATTCGATGGCAAGCCGCAGAGAAGAGCACAAACTCGCCTCGTCCACGTCTATCCCAGCTTCGATAAGGTAGCGCACGAGTTCTAGATTGTTGGACTCGATGGCAAGCTGCAGAGAAGAGCACAAACTCGCCTTGTTCACGTCTATCCCGGCCTCGACAATATGACGCACCACTTCTAATCCTTCGAACTCTACAGCCCACTGTAGTATAGAGCAGCCGTCCTTATTTATGTTTGCTCCAGCTTCAAAAAGGTAGCGCATTATGTCCATTTTTTTGGATTGTACAGCTAGCCGGAGAAGAGAGTAGCCGTACCGACTCCACATCGAGTCCGAGTCCACGTTTATATAGGCTCCGAGAAGACAGCGCAACACTTCTAGTTTGCCGGTTTTCACTGCAAGATACAGAGGAGAGTTGCGATCCGTTGGCGGTTCTTCCATGCGTACACCAGCTCTCAATAGCAGGGCAGCTAGCTCTTTATTATCGTTCTCAACAGCACCTACTAAAGGGTTTGGGATTTTGGAGAGGGTTGCGTGGTGCTCATACTCTTCATATCGTTGATTGTGGTCGAGTAGATACTGAACAAAGACGACATTGTTTGAATCAGAAGCTACTGCCCAAGTAAGCTTGTCAGGTTGAAAGCCATGTTTCAGAAGCTCGGAGCACACTTCCATTCCTCGATTGTCGCTTTCCTTCGCGATCAAAGCTAAGGGGCTCCCCCAGAGACAGAACTTACGTTCATCTGAGCTATACTCTTGACGTTCAAAGTCACTGTCCAGAGGTATTGGCCCAAATTTCCGAGACGGTGGGTACTCGAGGAGACTTTGCAGAAGGCCAAAACCCGACGAGTTCGCCGCCAACTCTGCGGCCATACCAATAGCCATCACCTCCAATTCATGGGTCACCGGCTTAGTGCGACGATTGATCAAAAGTTGCTTGACTGTTGAAGTTTGTCGAGTCTCAATCGCGGCACACAACGATCCGGCGTCATAAATGCCCGGCGCGGTCTCGAAGACAAACCGCGTTAGGTCAAACACAACGGCTACTTCAAGTGCAGTTGTTCCAGAATCATCAGCATCTAGAAGTGTTCCACCATGTTGGAGCAGAAGATCCACAAGATCCCAATCCTCGCAACTAATCGCCGACGTGATCTCCCCGCCCCATAGCGTTGCGCCGTTCTTTAGAAGCAATGCTGTAGTTTCATATAGCACCCTAGAATAAGTATTTGTTTCCAGTAATGTGCTGATCTCATCTCCTAATAGCGTTGCGCCGCTTTTTAGAAGCAATACTATAGTATCATATAACAACCCAGAACAAGGTGTCGAATGTAGTAATTTGCTGATCTCGTCGCCCAATAGCGTTGCGCCGTTTTTTAGAAGCAATGCTGTAGTATCATATAACAACCTAGAACAAGGCGTCGAATATAGTAACGTGCTGATCTCGCCGCCCAATAGCGTTGCACCGTTTTTCAGAAGCAATACTAGAATATCATATAGCTCCCTCGAAAAACTAAGTGATCGTAGTAATGTTCTGATCTCGTCGCCCAGTAGCGTTGCGCCGTTTTTTAGAAGCAATGCTATAGTATCGTATAGGAGCCCAGAACAGGGCGTTAAATGTAGTAATGTGCTGATCTCGCCGCCCAATAGCGTTGCACCATTTTGCAGAAGCAATGCTACAACGTCATATAACCGTCTAGAACCTTGCGGATTCTGCAATGCCAGTTCTAGGGCCCCGGCGCCCGCCGCATCTCTCCTATTAGGATCGGCTCCAGCAGCTAAAGCCACAGAGAGTAGATTAGGATATAGCTTAGACGCAGCAATATGAACCTCGTGCCCACTTAGCTTAGCGCCAGCTTTAATGAGCATGACAGCACAAGGCTCTGACATATTATCATTCTTAAAAACCATATCAAGAGGTGTGAGGTCATTTGGGGGTCTCGGTCCAAAGTGCGAGAAAAGTCGGTACACAGCGTCTCCATGTTTGATATCAGTTTCATCAAGCCTAACGGCGGCGTTGGTATTGGCACCCTCTTTGATTAGAAAGTGTACGACATCTTCAAAGCCATAGTAGCAGGCGACGTGGAGAGGAGAGTGTACGGACGTGACATTCGAGCCAGAGGTGTTGTACCATGAGAAGAATAGTTGACACATGCTCAGGTAGCCTTTATATGCAGCAGCGTGTAACGGCGTTATTCCGCAGTCGTTGGCACTAGGAATGCTAGACAGGCTGTACAACAAGGACGCTGTATCATAATGCCCCGCTTCGACAGCTGAGATGAGCACATCCGCCGTGATGAACTCAGCTATCGGCCTAGACGGATTCTGAGATCTCAATAGATCAAGAATATGTTGTGTTTCTGATACCCCATTAGCAGCGGCTATGCTCAAGGCAGTTTCTTTGCACGCAAGGCCGAATCGACGCTCAGACTCTACCGTAAGCTTGCCTCCCTTCTGAATGATCATCTCGATTACTCGTCTGTTACTTTTTTTAACCGCCAAATGGAGGGCTTGATCAAAGTTTACAGAAGCGCCATGTTTCAGGAGGAGCTCGGTCATACGAAACAATGTCTCGTTGCCACATTGTGACACCAAAACAGTTTCCAGTATCGTCCGAGGACCGGTTTCGCGGCAATGCGACGGCATAGAGTTAGCATCGCCGCCAGCCTCTAAAAGAAGCCTAATCAAGTTTAGGCCGCGCTGTTCACGCCAGGTAGAATAGCCTGGGTTCGGGTATTCAAGACAGTAACAGAAGCTTAACGCTTCTTTGCCGATGATGGGGCTCTGGCCCAGGGCAAGGAGCCATTTGAGTACGGCCATTACCTCTCCGTCGTCGATGGATTTATCATTTAATCTATCCATTGCAGCGTAATAGAGTTTTTCCATAAACCCGTCGATTGTCCAGCTTTTAAGAGCTTTCAGGTTGCTACTAATTTCGAAAAGACCACACGTTTTAAGTATAGCCATGGTTTTCTGCCATTGATCTCCTTCATGAGGGTTGAAAAGGCTGTTTGACAACCCATATATAACCATTAGCAAAGACTCATAGAGAAAATCTTCTCGCGATCCGGTTATAAGGCATTGGGCTCGCTGTAGGTGTTCTTGGGGAAAGGATTCAGGCATTGATACTCCGATGGTGGCCGCTAGTTCAGAGACTCCGAGTCCAGCAATACCCGTCGCCAACCGAGTTTCCCTATGGAAATTTGCAAGAGTGAGGGCTTCTTCTCGGAATTCTGTGTTATCTGAAGTCTTTGCCATATAGGTGCTAAGCATAGCTACATGACTATTATTAGTTTCCTGTATCTGATGATTCCTTCGCCGAGTTAGAACTCACTCTGTAAATATCTCACTGGAAACCTTAGCCATGGCAAAGTGATTGGCCACTCAAATTCCATGGCGAGTGGTTGCGGAGTACAAACCGAAACTTGAGTATGAGCCGGAATCACAGGCGACGAGGGCCGTTCTGCAAGGCATGATTAGCAAGCCGGAAGGGACCAATATGAGTGTTAACTAACGTAGAGTAAGCTGGGTGAATATGCTCCTATCGCGGTGGCGATTCGTTTCTCTCTCAACTGTCTCTTGTTTCACCCGCTTGCCGCACAATATCACCTCGCTATCTTTCTCCTCCTCTCTCTTTCGCTTGCTAATGCAGTAATCGATTTCGATCCAAGTGTCCCTGCAGATATTCTTCATAAACTTCCATTTCTTGTTCAACCTATACTCCAATTGATTGGTTCTATAGTCTGTTAACGTCTAGGTATTGTCAAATAATGCGCATCCAAAGTACTTACGTGACAAAGAAGCTGATGTTCCTCAGCTGGTCTACAATTTCATTAAGCGGTATCTCTTCAACGAGATACAATCGTTTGATGAGAGCTCGGTGACAGAGCCATTGCTCCTCACTTGGTCTTGGGTAGGATGAGGCCATCTTCTTGGGCAGGTGTATGGTAGAACGGTAACAGGAGGCGGAATGGATGGGTGAAGAGTATTAAGTTCGACGTAAAGATAGATGAAAGGACTTTATATGGAAGAATCGAAATTAGAACTAGCGACGTACTGGCTCGGGAAGTCTGTGCCTATCCCATCCGTCTCTTGGTTTGCACTGCCAACTATCATGTCGTGTAAATGGCCGGAATCAGAATCTGAAAGCCCCAGTCTCACCCCCCAGCAATGACCCTGCATGGCTACCTAGGTGCCTACGCCAGCCATCAGATAACTTTTAATAGGCAGTCAACAGAATCTGGAAGCCCCACCCAGACCAACTGGGCGACGCCGGCCTGCATACGCACTCATGCGGAACACCACTCGAGATTGGCTGTCGGCTCCCTTTGATTGGCCCTCGCCAGAATCGTGAAAGCCATGCAAATCTTTGAAAAAACTGCACATTAGGTCCTCCCCACGGCTCTTATTTGCAGAACACAGAATCTGAAAAGCATCAGTCACGTCAGATGCGCAAAAATATCACGTGCCTTGCCTTGCAAAATCTAAAAATGCAACAGCTACTTAGGAATTGTGGCAGTGGGGAGGTTTCTATTTGTTCATGGCAGAGTCGGAAACATCTCTGTAGGCTAGCCGCTATCCCCAGCTGAAAAGTACCGTAGCATCTGCGCGCAAAGGAAGTTTACGATTAGATCTATAAAGACATGCCCTAGCACACCTCAAACGAAGGTTTGTCTAACCCGGAACTTATCGTCCTCTTTTACTCTCTAAACGATAATAGAGGCATTTATTCTCAATCCATAGCGTTATGGCCCTGACCGATGGACTGCTAGGCCCTGTGTTGGGTGGCGTGCTTAGTTTTCTAGGAGCCATCATAGCCGCAATCATTGCTTTCTCTCTTACCCGGCTGAACAGGGCGAGACCAGCAGATGAAGAACGTCCATGTTAGTGTCAATTATCCTGATTTTTCTACATCCATCCAAGCTCAACATCACCTTTTATCACTTACATTCAGAAATACTTACTATTATTTCAGATATTTACAACCACGAGCTGGGTCTTATCTCCAACTACGACGGTAGCCACGAGGCGGACCGCATACAACATAGCCAACATCGATTAATTGAATACTGCAGGTCTCTGGAAGGTGAGCTAAGAATTCTCAAGGATCTCTGTATATTCCCCATGGCTAACTTAAAGCTCTCGAAAGTTAATGTTGCTAGAGCCCGGAGACCATAATGTTTGCACGCCAAGAACGCCAAGCCGCAAATACTCGGATCTATCCGTTGTTGAAGAGTACCTACCTAGGCTCATTAGGCCTAGTGCCTATCTAGTTCATGTATAATAGGGATAGATGAATATGTTCTAGCATTTTAAACCATGCGTCACACCTAGGTAGTCTAGGTGCACTCGAGAAGTACTTAAGGCCCAGGACACGTTACTCACTGTGCCATCCTTTCCACTATACCGTGTCTGGCGTATTTCCTAGAACTCTCTACTTGCCCTAGATGTAGCATGTGTCTTCCAAGGACGTCTCTTGTTATCCTAAGACCCATGGAGCGGATATGGGACTATGCCTAGAACCTATAGGAGTGCTTCCTAATATTCTGTTGATTTTCTTTAGTTTTACTGCATGTTGCCGAATCTACTACTAGAATTTGCCTTTTGAATCGAATCAACTAGCCGACAAGACCTAAACACTTTAATACAAGCAGCCTAGTCGGCAAAGATCTAACGAGCAGTTCTAGTTCATGCGTACACTAGGGGCTCAAAAGCCTTCCATTTTAGTATAAGTGAAAATAATCCCAAAAATGGTGATACGTAAATAAAATCATTTACTCCCTTTCTCTTCGGCCTAAGTGTTCGGAGGCTACGTGTTTTTCTTCTCGATACTGCCAAGTCCCCATTACACTTGCATGAGAACTCGAATTGCAGGATAAGGTCTCAAACGGAAATAGAAATTAATTTTGGATCGTGAACGTGGAAGAAAGGAACATAAATCACGTGGAACCAAAACTCGCTATAAAGGTGGCCCACGAGAATATTAGAACCGCGTACTGACTATATGGTAATTAAATGTAAATAAAGGTAAGTAATAAAATCATCATATGCGTTGCATATATAGTTGGTTTTATACGAAATCATTAAGAGCGTATATACCTTAGGCTGCCTGTTGTGTAAACGCGAAGCCTTTGGCAGGCTTTATTGTGACATCGAACATGTATTAAAAACCTCGCACTCCCTCTCTTGGTTTATTAGCAAGTTCGCACTCCAAAAAGGCTTCCTTACGGCGCAACTCTCATAGGTATACTAGAGAAATCCCCCGAAAAATGAAAACTTTCAGTTTTGTAATATATACAGATCATAGTAGTACCCAAAAGAGCGCAATTGCAAATTATTATCCAAGTTGCCTCTAGTCCCTTGAAATTCTATAGCAGAGTTGTATGAAGGGCACTACCCCTTTTGGATTAATACCTCCTAATCGTATGTCATAATTAGATCGCATACTATTACCAACGTTCTAAAAATGGTTGGGGTCCTAAATTAATTACCGTAATCAAAGAGATAAAAGACGTAATAGAAGACACCTATCGCGATAATGTAAAGGCTAGTAGAAGGAAGATGATTCTGTTTAAAGATAGAAACGTGCTACTGAAAACCACAACATGAAGCATCATAAACGAAGGCTTCCGTGTAAAACTATCATGTCTAATATAAAGTGCTTGTCAATAGATGCTTCACATTTAGCTGCTTATTAAATTGCAGATGTAGGCTTGGGTCCTTAATATTTATACAGTTGACACTACGACTTTTCTTCTCTCAACTTTTTCCAAACATCATTCCCCTCCAGCTTCGAGCACAAGGCGTGGTATGCTTCCTCCGGATCCATATCTTCCTCATTCTCGAAATAGACCTTTTGCCCAGGTGTCTTGTCGAGGAACTCGCGGAGAACCTTATTGAGTAACTTTATTCGAGAACTGAAACGGGCTTCGTCATCACAAGGCGCCTTTATACGGTTAACATATCGCTTCTCTGCGACCGCTTCGGGACTACTGATAGCGATTGTCAATCCTGAATAGCTACTTCGGTATTTTTCAACAACCTCATATGAGACGTTTCCTGCTGTGAGCGGGTGCCCATCGATCATGATACCCTTGTACTTAGCCCCCCATTTCTCGGCATAGTCGATTTCAGATATTTCCTCATCGATTATGGCTGTTGCTAGGGACGCTGTCCAGCCTTTATTGCTATTGATTAATTCGTTGTAAAGCTGTATGACGGCTGGCACGGTTTCGTAGTCCGAACACAATTCCCGGGGGACTTCTCTGCCGTCATAAAGACATTCTCTTACTTCGTCACTAACCCAGGGTATCCCCGCGCGTATAGATTCTAAGAGATTGCTTCGGCAATCTTCCAGGCATATGTAATAGAAGTTGAAATCGGCAGCCAGCTGTTTCCCAAGAGCGGTTGTTCCACACCCTGGTCCCCCTGTAATGTAGACGATTGGCCTATGTTGCGACATATTGCTAGATATTGTGAAATGATTTGCTAGACAGAATGAACACAACTTGGTCAGTGTTCGAGTTTAAGTAGTAGCACTGCTGCCACCTTAGCTTGTCTCGAGAAAGGGGCTTCTTAACTTGCTTTGTTAACCGTAACAAGTTATTTTCAGCATTCTTCTATATAGGTCTTTGTCTCTATTTCACACACAATCACAAGGACTACGGAAACAATAAGATAGTTGTCTACAAAGCAACCCTCCCATTGGAGCATACTACGATCAATTCCGGTCAAATGGCTCCTTGAATAAATAAAACTCCTACCCCTTCAAGCTTACTCGATTCTCTCGACGAAAGCGTGAGAACTATTTTACATAGACTAGTTCGTTGTAAATCGCCTATCTCACGAGATAACGGAGACATGGCTACATGTTTCAATGTGAGTTTGAACACCTCGGGAAATCTACGACATCAGCGATTTAGTCTCCTACCTTTTTATCGAGTTGATTCGCCTCATAAGGTTTTAATTCGCCGATACATCTAATACTGCAGAAACAAGAAGAAAAGTGCAGGAGTGTATTGAGGCACTGAGGCAAGTATGATGGGGTGGGTAATGATCGTGAATTATCCTGGTAATGGCAAGACACCCATATAGCGAACACGCCTATCCGTGATGCAGCGAGAATTTTCTGCAAGCGAGGGTTTAGAATGTGTATAAAGCATAACATACAATGCGGTCCTGATCAACATTCTGAATAGGGAAAGCTTCTATAGAACCCGAGTTTACTAGATAGTTGCCCATTCCCGAATCGCCTAGTGCCAGCGTAGCTAATGGCCTTCAAGCCAACTAGATATTCGCACCAGCTAATGACAGATTACTTACTACCAGTACATTCTATGAACTGACGAAGTAGTCCTATCACGTCTTAGGTATCAACTTTCAATCGCATTGAACAACGAACTTAACGCCTGCTTCAATATTTACTCCTGATAAATAGTTCCTTAATAATCAATTAGCTATCGTTCATTGTTTCTATACTGAACCTTTCTAAACTACTTAGAAAAAACTAACATCTACCTTAGTAGGTAAGTAAGAGCTTATTGAGGGAGGTATATATACTTAGAATAGGCTGTTAAAAGGGGGTAGCGGGCCTACCTTATAGGTAGTGCCGTAGACCTGTGTGTTAGCAACACATCGCCAGCCATTCAAATCTTCAAAGTCAGGCGGCCTAACTCTACATGTTCATCCACTTCATGTTGCCCTATGAGAATCCAAGTCTTCATTTGCATTGTCAGTCTATAATAGTTATGACTAAGTCGTAATCACCTAGGATGCGTCCTGCACCTAGATCAACTGCGCCTGCATCGACGGTGGGCCATTACCACATTATCCGAACTACCTATTTTCTAATTTTTATTACCTCTCTTTCTGCTTTTGGACGTGAAATTTAGGTCTGCTAGGCGTGCGAAATTTTATTTTATTCGTATATAATACGTACGATACGTTATATATAGCGTATATTTTACTTAATTGACCTAACTGACCTGACTGACCTGACTGACCTGACTGACCTGACTGACCTGACTGACCTGACTGACCTGACTGACCTGGTTGACCTGGCTGAATTGGCTGACCTGGTTGACCTGACTGACCTGACCTGACTGACCTGGTTGAATTAACTGACCTGACTAACCTGATCTAACTAACCTGGTTGAATTAACTGACCTGGTTAAATTGACTGACTTGGTTGAATTAATTGACTTGGTTGAATTGATTGACCTAGTTGAATTGGCAGGTTGTTTGTATAGGAAGAAAAAATTTTGCTAGGCGTGTTCGCGTTCGCGTTACAATCGACTTAAATATACTCCGATTAGTGGTCTGTGCACAGCGCTAGCCTGTCTAGGTTAGTACAGAGCAAAAGTGGGGGTATTCTATGTCCAAAAAAGGAAGGAGGGGTAATAGAAATTATAGAATAGCGAAATAGAAAATAGAAAAATAAGGTAGTTCGGATAATGTGGTAATGGCCCTCCCTATGCATCGGTAGCTTGTCTGCCTATCAACCCTTAGATAGCTCCTATTCGATCTTGCAAAGTTGTTTGCCCCGCCTTTTAGGCATTTTATCTCACTGAGCCCAAAAGAGTAATTCATGATAATGAAATGCTACCATATCGCGCCCCTACATTTCACTGTAGGCGTACAGAAAGGTTAGTCTAGGGGCCTCAGTGGTATTCACTGATTTTGTAGGAAAATTTGACGTCGTCGTGGTAACCCTAGTACTTAAGCTCCAATAGTGACATTATAAAGCTCCTATCTTCGCCTGTTTGGGTAATGGGGGCAGACCCTTGACCTTGTTGCCCTTTAAAAGCAGCTTGGGTCGATACTACTACATGGCCTCAATGAGATCATATTGGGGTATAAGACGAACGGTAGTTCTATCTAGATGGATGGTTCGAACCAAGAAATAGATCTACCATTTCAACGCATATCTCGGCCCGGATGTTCACGGCCGTCTTAAATAGGCGAATAGTAATTCGCGTCTCTATATGCTTTTAAAGACAGGCCAATCGAGGCTCTTCGGTGAGCGCTCTTTGAGGCGCGAGTGGTTGCGTGTATCCTACACTGGGTTCAATCAAGTTGTACGCCTCACAGGGCGAACTCGCCAGAGAGGGAGGAGGAGACTCGGCATCAGGCATATGTATGTAATGTGCCGCGCCCTCAACCTGTTCTGACTGGTACAGTCAATAAAGTGGCGCGCCGATGCAGCATGCGTGTCAGATTTTAAAGGACTATAGGCCATGTACGTGAGAGTGTATAATGGCCTCAAAACCTGCTATAGCACCAGAGGCCACTTAATGCATAGTAGCATTACATACAGCAATGGCCGCTTACGTGCGCGACTATTACGAAGAGCCAAGACGGCCCCCAACGCATGAGCAGTGGTACCGCAACAAGGCTGTGCGCCTGCAAACTGGGGTTTCCTGTCGGCTCCGGGAGCCTAGAAGCAAATCATGTGTAGTTGGATTGGGTGACGTGCATCCCTTGCTCGCCCCCGACGACGTGTCGTGATCTGAGCCGTCACTAGACAAGCTGATGTATCGACTGTCCTGCAGCTTTACTACTGCACGTATTTCTGCGGGCGGGGAAGACCGCCGATTTGCGCTCCCTCCAAGGCTGTGTGTGCACTGATGGTGCGGAGAAGCGAGGGAAACCAAGCGACGCATGTCTCTGGCGTAGGATGACCACCTCTATCTCTGGCATGATGAGAGCTGAGTATTTATCCCGCTGGTGTTCCACTCATAGGAGGTTGGTTGTCCGGCTCCTACAATCGCGTGTCCCTAGGACGCCCTGCCCATACCACCCATTCCCCCTATTCGTTCTGCCCACATCATCATTGTCATCATGGCGGACACATTGAAGCAAAGCATGCTGGACTCAATTGACGCGGAGCTGTCGAAGCCATCCTCAAACATGTTGGCCGAGGCTTACTGCGCAACGGTCATCTCCAATCTGGAGGGCTGGAGGGGCGAAATGCTCCCGTGCACTAGAGAAGGCAGGCAAGCGACAATTGAAAAGCTCGACATGCGTGTTCGCCGTCTTGAGAATGTAGACGGCATCCCTCCGCCCCCGCCAATGGATACGCCGTCGTGGGATTCCCTTATGTGGCGCGTAGCACGGCTTCATCGCAAGATGCTACAGGGACCAGTGACCATCAACAAGCTGGCGGCAGCACCACCGCATATTACACCAACCATGGCGTTACTCCAAAGCACCGTGGCCTCCATAGGATCGCTGGGGCCACTGGGGCCACAGTCGTGGGCCGTGTTTATCGGCAACGACACAGACCTCGAGGGCGACGACCTCCTCCAAGCTGCGGCGCAATACCTCTGCTACCTCGCGGGCAAGCGGAACTACAAGATCACCGGCTCGTTTGATCTCAAGGCGAACTGCAAGCTGGCGCTCGACCTCTCCCTTGATGCGGACGCAAACTCGGGCTTCTACGGCGGCGGCCCGAGACCAAGAATGGGCATGAGAACCATGCCACGAGTAGGCCCGATGGGGGCTTGCACCTGTGCATGCCACGCTAGAGTGCCAGTGATGGCGTCACCGGAACCGGCCGTCGTGGGCTGGATTACGAGGAAGTATTATAAGGAGAAAAGAGCTAGGCACAGGGGCGTGAAAGCGCGGATCTGTAGGGTGTTTAGGAAACTCGCATTTTGGAACCGGAATAGTGGGCTAGACTCGGACAGCGATGCGTCTTCCATTACTACGAGGTCCTCGTCGACTTGTACCTAGGCATTCTTTCTTCTAGATATCTCGCGGATGATGCAAAAGGTCATTTCCATACTCTTTCTGGTCAGGGGTATTATGCTCGTTGGTGCGGCTTGACTCTCATGTATGTTTACGGTCATATGATGATGATGACGATGACGACGATGTTATGACAAACATACATATTCTGAATGATGTTCTTCTGGCGCTGTCTATGCATTGATTAATCCGAGAATTAAGGCTCAACTTGTCGTGTGGCGTATGTGCCAGTGTGAGCTGGTCTCTCCGATTCTAGCGCTCATGCTCCATACTCCTTCCTGTCTGTCTCTGTCTGCCATTGCTTTCTCGTGCCACGTTGAAATGGTGACTGGCCTTCCACTAAAAGGACAAACTGTTCCATGTGCACATGTTAAAGCGTTGTGTGATGGATCTAATATAGCATCTAATCATTAAGGGCCGTACATCTCAATTCTAGGAATAGGATATACATGTCTGAGCTCTGAACACCCCGCAGAAAAGGTAGTAACCATACTACCGGAACCTAAAACACCGCCCCCATATCATTTACGCGAGCATTATACGTCTATACAATAAACTCCCCGCCCGACCTTTCTACTCCGTCTTTTCCAATATTATCAACCCGCCATTTTATCATTTCCCCAACGTGTCGCAATTGCTACCCACGCAGTCAGTTCATCTAATTATCTGTATGTTCCGCTCTCAGAAGACCACGAAGGGGTGACTGGCGACGGGTCACCCCTCCTACTATGAGAATATGTCGCTGGCGAGATCCCTTCCGGCGTGACGGGCGAGTGGCCATATGAAGTATTCAGGCTTCGTTCGGTCGACCGATCCACATACCCGAGATAGCTCATGTCAGCCGGGAGTTCGACAGGCTTCTGGTGAATCTCTGATTCGTTCCCTAGCTCTGCTAATAGCGGCGTACCGTCCTTCTTGTCTTCACCGATCGTGTAAACCGGCGTTGTGTATCTGGTAGGTGGCTCCCACGTGACAGCGGTCAACTCGGCGGCGTTTTGTTGCGTGTTGTTGTGCGCGTATTCGTGGTGCGGATCGTTCGCCATCCCGAAAGCGCCGGTACTGCCGGATGTGTCGTTGCTATGGACTGACTGCGCGGAGCGCCGCCGCCTCTGATACGCCCATATAAACCACGCTGCAAGAGCAACAGCGATGGCGCCGAACCCAACGCCCACCCCTATGGCAATCTCGGTGCCGGTACTAAGCCCATTGTTGCTCGAGTTTTGGTCTGCGGAATCTGTCGCGTTTGTAGTCGTTGGCGTTGAGGTCGCAGTCGTACTCGCGGTTGCAGTCCCGGTCGTAGCGCCGGTCGTGGTCGCGGTCGAGCTTGATATAGAGGTAGTCTGGGTGGCAGCAGCTAAGAAAGCCTGCTTTGGTACCGAGAGCGTCACACCTGTGCCTGCACAGTTGGACGATAATGTCTCATAGACGGCGTCGGCGTCTGAGGGGCTTGTCTTTGCAATACAGCTTGCGGTGTTATAAACAAAATTGTTTTTGTTCTTGCACAGGCATTGGTTAAGTTCCGTACCCGAAGAACCTGAGGTGCAATTCGCCTCGCTCGCCGAATCGTAAAGACACTGTTGAGCCCCTTCGGGATAGGACGAGAAGTCGTTATCAATAGCCACCGAAGAGCCTGTCTGGAGAAGTAGGACGAAGAGTAGAGGGGCTGGAAGTAGGAGCATCCTCATGGTTCGTTAGGATTCGTGATCCTTCAGCTGTACGATCAGGCAGTATGACCAGTATCCACAAACTGTCTGGCTGAGTTTGGGTATTGTGGTGGACGCACAGGAACAATGGTGCCAGTCTGGAATAGGTAGCTGATATTGTGCTGTGCTTCCCAGCCTCTGGGAAATTGTGCCGTACCTATTAGGGGCCTCGGGGTGTTTCATCACCTTGGGGGAAAGAGAAGCGCAAGCGGTAGTCGACCGGTAGCCGACTCCCCCGTAAATCTGGATCACTAGATAGTCTGGGCGAGTACCGGCTATCCCGTATACGTACTGTACGCTAGACGGCTTCGGGGACCATCTCGCACTGGCCCTAACGGGCCAACAATGAGACCTGAGTCGAGTACACACCTACCTAGTACGGAGTCTTTGTTCGTGAAGGCCTGTGTCTCAGACTCTCAGCTGAGGCAGCGAGTAACCTGGGCATGTCCCAACGCGACTCCACAGCATCCATGCAAGAGCCTAGCCGCAATTATACTATTTAAAGCAACGTGGCAGCTGATTCGCTTGTGACTCTGGAAATTCATTTACGATATGCGTGCAGTCCATCGTATAACCAAGCTAGCAAAGGTCTAACCCCCGCTTTTTGTACGATCTCTACCTAACGAAGCTAGATCAAGCTCACAATAAGCAAGGGATCGAGGGACAAGACGCATATCTTTTAAAATTCCTGACGTCGACAACCTGGTTGAGGCTACCATGGGAATCAACAACCATTTGATTCCGCCATTGAGATTTCAACCTCGCTAGCTTTGCGACAAAGGGCAAATATCTGTGTGAACATCACTATTCAGTGCTAGATATAGCCTGATGGGAACCTTATACGAGATGTAGATGCGAATGATCTTCTCTTTCACTCTTTAAACCGCTTGACAAAGAATTCCGCATCACAATGTACTCGAGCGACCTTCGCCCCAATAATCATCAGCTATCACACGGAGAAAACCTAATCGGCGGCAAACCACTTCTATCGAGTTTCTTCAACATAGATCCAACCACCGTATAATTCGGTCAAGGTTTAAAGGCATAATACAGTATGGGCAATAAAGAACTTGGATCTGAGTCATCCAGCTTGTAAAACAAGTATGTACTTGAATGAGTATCTAATGTACCGTCATCCGCAATTCGACCTATTCCGGACCTTATCTAGACCAGTCGTGACACAACATTGACGTATACCCCGATATTAGAGAACAGGAGGCTGCGCTCCAATCCAAGGATGAAAGCCTTGAGCAGCCAATCAAAAGCCAAGAACTCCATTCATGAAGCGAGGTAAATGGTGTATGTAAGCGATGACTTATTTGTAGTCGTAGATCCGTTACAACAAAAGAAACCCATCTGAAGAGCAGAAAACTCGTTCAGAATGGGAAGGACCGTACTGCCGACGCTAAGTTCGAGGTATCATACATAGGGAGGATAGGTGTGACATGGAGGGTGGGTGAATCGAGCTTTGGTAGATAGAAGCTTGAACGGAAACGCTCTCGTTACAGCAGATTGATTCATAAATTAGTGGTGTTCATCACCGGAGATCCCGTTGGGTAACGTCCCTGGGGACTCCGGGTTTCTGCGAAATCCATTCACAAGATGTTGTGGGGATGGGCTGGACGGTGATAAATCGGCGTAGTCGGTCGGTTCATTAGAGGTCATGCTTTTTGGTGTTAAATGAGACCCGTTTAAGACCGACTGTTTTTGTTGCTCCGTCAAAAGGTACGCCAAATTTTGTTCGATGCAAAGGCGTGCATAATCAGGTTCGTCAGGCGTCACCGCAACTAACCCATGCCTTCTAGGTACTCTGTGCTCAGGAAAAGGCTCTCTGCTTGGTCTGTACGTCCCGGGCCTCTCTTCACCAATTAGTTGTCCATTGACATAATACTTGTTCCTTGGTGCAAAGGGACCACGACTGGCCGCATCCGGATCATGCTTCCATTTACTTGGACCGGTGAACCTAAAGAGATCTGATTCATTTTCTGGGAGTTCGCGGTAGCAGATGGCAATTCTGATATCGCACAGATGAGGAATCGAAGGAACAATATGGAGGAAGTCGGATTCCTTCGGTAGGGTTAGTGTGAGCACGGCGATCTGTAAAGCAGTAGGGGAACTTACTTTCACGAAGAACATGTCTGTCTCGAGGAAGAGATTGGCCGCCTCGCCACGGATTTGTTCAAGCCTTTTGTAGCCAACAGTGCGTGGGTCTCCACCGTAAAAATCGGGAAGTTGTTCTCCTAGGTGGTAAAGTTTACTTCCCGTCAAAGCATATCGATCCTGCTCCAAGCGCCAAATGACCCTTTTCGCGATGCTTGATACGGGAGTTCGTTGCCAGGTAGCATCTGTATCCCATCCGGTTAGCCCATATCTAATCCACGATAAATTTGGTACGGCCACTCACAGCGTGACAACGAGAGATCCTTCTCACCTAGGAGAAGAGCAACCTGGGTATTAAGAAGCCATTGATCGCGCCCGCCCGGCTTGCCAGTTGTCGATGGATCAATCGTATCATATCGGACACCTTGCGCTTTTGCAAAGAGTTCTGCGATTTCTCTTTGCCTGGGATTCGGACAGCCATCAAGCCAACGTAGGAGGGGCGGCAGTTTTGAGACACGAATTCGCTCTTGTTCTGCTTGCTGGGCCCGTTGACGTTCCAATTCCCGTGCAATCCGTTCAGCTCGCTCACGCTCTTTCTGGCGCTCCTCTTCTTCCCGAACACGGCGAGCATGTTCTTCTGCTATTTCTCTTTCTCGTCGAATCCGCTCTTCTTCCTCTAATCGCTTCCGTTCTTCTTCCTCGCGCTGTCTCCGCTCTTCTTCCTCACGTTGTCTTCGTTCCTCGTCTTCTCGTTGCTTCCGTTCTTGTTCCTCCTTTTCTTTCCGCTCTTGTTCCTCCTGTCGTTTGCGCTCTTCTTCTTCCCTTAATCTCTGTTCTTCCTCTAACCGAGCCCTTTCCGCCGCTTCCTTGCGTTTGAGCTCTTCGCGTTCAAGACGAACGCGTTCTTCGGCTTCTAGGCGCCTTCGCTCAGCTTCTTGCTCCTTTTGCTTCAACTCTTCTTCTTGTTTCTTTCTCTCCCGTTCCTGCAGCTCACGTTCCGCGTCTTTTCTCCGAGCTTCTTCGTGAGCAGATGCTTCGAGCGCAGCTTTTCTCCGCTGTTTTTTGGTATCCTCTTTCTCAGAATCGCCTTGTATTTCACCCTCCTCCTCCTCCGACACCTGAATTACATCTCGCATCTCCACATCAGGCTCTTCTGAAGCGACAGTTATGCTTTTATCCGAGTTAGACAACTTTTCCCACTCCCGACGGTCACGGTTGCTCTTTACTGGCTTTGAAATCTCCTTTCCGTCGTTGTCGGGATTTCGTTGCCGCTGAGCAGAGTCTCGAGATAGTTCCCGTTTTGAGTACCGGCCCTCAGGTGACGGGGGCTCCAAGTACCGTCTCTCTTTACCATCAGGATCCAGTTTTCGTCTCTTCATGGGTGCACCGACGTCTTCCTTATCCCCAGATCCACGTCGAGAAGGGCTTGTACTTGAGCGATGTCTCTTTCCTGGAACATCGCTGGTGGATAACCGGTCGGTTGATTCATCCCGTTTCAGTACTCTTGTTCGATTGAGATGTTTTTCACGGTCACCTCGAGGCTTTTCTGGGGGCTCGTCGTTCTTGGGCTCCACGCGGTCAATTCCTGAAACATTTGATGCTAGACTTTCGCGGCGCTGTTTCTCCCGTTGGCCTTTTAGGTCTTTTCCTGAAATAAGCTTTCGCCGCGGTTTTATAGCTTCGCCGTCGGAGGACCCCGCTACTTCCGGTTCGATCAATTTTGGCATAGTAGGATTTTTTGACCTCACGGGTGAAATTTCGCGATCCGATGATGCAGTATTCGATTCTCGTTCTTCTCGTTTCGGGCGGCCGGGCCCACGTTTCGGTGAGGTTTGCCCATCCTGGGTGCCAAAGGATAATGAGCGGCGTTTTTCTCTTGGACTCCTCGCAGTCTTGGCGGGATTAAGTTTCTTTTTAGGTTCAGAGCCACGAGATGGGCTAGTTGAAGGCCGTCGTTTTTTCGGGCGAGATACGTCTGGAGTAGACTCATTCCGGTTTCCCCGTCGTGAGTCCGTGTCTAGTTCTCGTTCCCGCCGGCTAGGAGATGGTTTAGTTTTCGTAACGTTTTTATGTTCTCTCTTATATTGATCGAATGCTTCTTTCAAAAGATGTTCTTCTTCCTTCCAGTTCGGTCCTTCACGACGCCGAGCGATTTCGTAATATGTTTGTCCCTTATATAGCCGCGTTGGATTAAACTTGTTAGCATTGAGAAGTAGCTTAATGACCTCAATATTCTCCTGTCCAATAGCGGCAAGCATTGGAGTTCCGTGATCTACTTGAAGACCAGGCACTGGTCGAGGATCAGGGTTTGCGCCACCCAAAGCAAGAAGCAGCTCAACAACAAGATTGTGGCCACCTCTTGCTGCGTTTACTAAAGCTTCAGGATCGTCACAGCGCTCCTTGACCTGCAGTACACGAGTCACGGTCTCATTGTCGCCACGAGCTGCAGCCTGCCGGAGTGTTTTGTCATCAAGGTTCATGTATAACAAATGGTTACTGGTCTTGGTCGAGCGAACGGTTCCGCCCCGGCGTTTCTCCGCGAGGAGGCTGCCTATTGTAGCAGCTGGGGAATCACGTGGGCTGTCAGGCCCATGGGATGAGAGTGTATCGTGTAGATCTGGGGGTTGGTGATCTTCGGAAGTACGACACAGCTCGCCCCCACGCTCTTTTGCTTCTCTCAGAGCTGCGCGGATTTCCTCCGCATTGTCTAGATCATCCGGGACTTTTTCTAATGGTTCGTGTCCTTCTGCATCAGCCTTTCGAGGGTTAACACCAGCTTTCAAAAGAAGTTTAACCACACCCAAGTGACCATTCTCTACAGCGTCCAAGAGAGGGGTTTCCTTATCGCTATTACGGCAATCTAGGTTACACCCCGCATCGATGAGCAGTTGCACAATAGTCTCATGACCGTTCAGCGAGGCGATCTGTAGGGGGGTATTTCCTGCATAATCGGCAAAATTCAAATCCTCTGGTCTCTCAGCGAGTCGCTTTTTGGCAATGTCATATTCACCCTTCGCACAGGCTTTCGCAAGAAGCGTCTGGCCATGATTATCGACATGCTTCTTATGGCCCGGCATCCTAGCAGGCGAGATAGTTGATTCGCCTGTAAGTGGGGTAGCGATGCTTTTCATTTTGGAACTCCGAGGGTGCGGGCTACCACTCGCCGATGAATCATCTGACTGATAGTCAGTAGATTGGAGGGGAGCAGGAATACGACGCTTTTTGTTGCTTAGGCCATTCGAAGATTGAGAGGTCAGTTGCGTAGAGATGCTACGACGATGCGTACGAGAAGGTGGCGAAACCGATCGGTTCCTCGGGGCGGACTGTTTATCGACATGTCTAACGGACGATGTTCTGTGATCTCTATCTCGAACACCAGTTGACGCATCAATAGAGTTATCCGGAACACGCTGTCGCCGAGCCTTGCGCATCCCTCCCTCGTCATCTGATTCCGTCTTTACTGCCTTTCGTTTCCCAGGAAGGAGCCTCTCCGCCGACTTAGCCTTATCCTTGTGGGAGATTTTATACGCCCGCGATTTCGATGATTCGGACCCAGATTCGGACTGGCCATCACCTGATCTTCGACGCCTATGTGACGAATCATTGCTGGAACGGTTATGAGCTAGCGGGGAGGTAGGAGCAGAACCAAGCGCGCCAGAACTATTTTTGACCCGTTTCTCGTTCTCAGTGTGTCGCTTTTTCCTTCCTCCCAGAGAGATTGAGGTAGCATCGTCGGAATGGCCACCGTTACGGTCAACATCTCTCGCGTCAGTTAAGGGTTTCCTCGGCCGAGGGATGCTGCTCATCTCCTGGTCGCTCTTATCCTCATGTTTAATGACCTTTCGAGGCTTCGAGGGAGAAATACCATCTTTGCCAGGCAAGACGATGGTCTCTGCATCTGAGTTCTGGTCCAGCGCCGCATCGTCGTCCAATGTGCTAGATAAGATGGTTACAGGCCGGGCATCTCTGGCTAAAGGCGGAGACTTGTTGTTGTTCGTAGGTGGTATGGGATCATTCGTTGCGATAGCAGAGGTCGACTTTGGCTTGAGAGTGTCATAGCCCGAGTCAGCTTCCTTGAGGGAAGCGAGCTGCTTCGTACTTGAGGACTCGGCAGCATTCTGCGCATCCATAGCATTTAATTCATATACCAGGCTCTCATACAGTACACCATGGTGGCCACTCGTCGAGGACGTTGGCTAAGTTGTGTTGCGCCGGCGGGGTGGAAGGGGGGAGCACGCAGTGGGTGTTTACACAATCGCTGGTGTCTCGTGTTGCCAGACCAAAAGCTTCGGTTCGGCCGGTCGCGAGTCAAATGGAGCGATCGAGTAACCACGGAACAAGCACAACGGTACTAGGCGCCGGGCGAAGGGCAAGCTGGAGTCAGCACTACAGTCAGGCAAAAGCGTGCCGAGACAAAGTTTGTTGCTGCTAAATGTCAAATGTTAATATTGGTGGGAAGCAGATAAATGGACGGCGGGAATGGATTGGAGAATGTGATCTTGTGGTTGGCGAAACGGGAATTGAGTGAGTGCTAGGTAGGAAGAAAAGGATGCACAAGACCAACAGAGTGAAGAGTGGGAGTATGGATTGGCAGCACGCTACCTGCTTAGGATAGAGACAGAACCACCAACTGCGATTGTACTACCTACCAAGTACTCACATAGATAGGCATTGTCAGTGTGTATATACAGGGGGGGAAATAAGGCAGAGAGAGCTCAAACACTTGACAGTGGATGAGCAGTACCTACCCTAGGTATCTACACACACACATGCACATACATTGCCTACTGGTGTCTTGCCAAACACTACCTGCTTCTCTACCTTGGTAAGTACTGAGGAGAAGGTACCTAGGCAAGTTAGATGCGCTGTAGAAAGTGTAGAAAGACAGGAGGTAGGTACATACATCAACGCAACTCGGGTATCCACCTTACCTGGCAGGGCACTGGAGGACCCGGGTCAAAAGAGTCAATGCTATTCCCATTATAGCCTAGCGCTCAGCTTAGTAGCGTGGGCTAGGCTGTGCTAATCGATTTACTACTAGCGCAATACCACTCCACCAAGTTGTTTTGTGATCGATGATTGGCCGAGGCATGCATGGATAGGCCGGTATTGCCGCAAAATTGCACTTTCCTCCCAGCCTGTCTCTACCCATCCATACATACATAAGTAACACACGCCAGTCATCATCAGTCAAGTGCCCCAACCCCTAGTCCGACGGCCAAGAGCACACACCCAGAGTCCCCACAAGCGCCCCACAGGAGCGAACACTCCTGCCCGCCCCCCCATCTTACCATTCCTTTTTTTATCAACCTGTTGCCCTGTTGCCTGCCTGTCTGCCCGCCCGCCTCCTCTCTCCTTCACTCCGGCTCTTGGTCCTAGGTACACCACCTCCGTACTCAGTACTCATCAATTTCCCATCGGATTCGATCTCTTGTTTCATGTGGTGCGAATTGTTGGGTGACTGTCGCCGGCTGTTGAGTTCTGGTTCTTTCTACCTACTGTAGGTATACTATGGTTGCTACCTGATGACCAAATCTCGACAATCAATCTCCCTGTCTTCATGAGCACGGCTCTATCTAGGCACATACAGAGGCGATCATCGAGACCGACACAACAAAACTACCTAGCCGACATCCTCCGCCCCCACCTTTGGGTGATCTCCTATCTTGTGCCAGTATTGTTATGTTTCAGGGATAAGTGTCATTTATAACCTACCTACCAACAGAGCTTGAGCATATCAACAAGATCGAGACCAGTTTTCGCGGTCAATATCATCCGTAGCAGCAGTCCATCTCCTCCACTCATTTCTCTCATCGTTGTTATTCTCTGCCCCAAGGTATAAGGCTAGGCAGCCCCACGTGACGAGTACTTACTCAAAGGACCTCATCGATGGTAACAACGGATGTCACGGCCCCCGACATAGTGATGGAGACCACAAGCAAGCCCTTGCTACCGCAATCCCTTGGACATGCGCAAATCCCCCGGCTACCCTGTGCTGCTTTCTACATCTCCGAATTCATTACCGAAGACGAAGAGAAATTCATACTCGACAAGATAGCGACTGCGCCGAAGCCACGATGGAAACAACTAAGTCGACGTCGATTACAGACCTGGCCATCGGACCTCATCAATGATAAGTTGGTAGATACGCCCTTGCCGCCGTGGCTTGAGGAACCCGTTGTTACGCGACTACGATCACTCCATCTAGAAGACGATACAGGCTCGCAGTCACACATCTTCTCCGAAAGCCCCCATAAGCGCCCAAACCACGTACTGATCAACGAATACCCGCCAGGCATCGGTATCATGCCGCACAAGGACGGTGCTGCTTACTATCCCATTGTCTGCACGGTGAGCCTTGGTGCCAGCATCTGTTTAGGCATCCATGAGATGAAAGAGGACGGCACAGTTAATAAGATTCCGGCCTGGAGAATTCTTCAGGAACCCAGGAGTCTTTTAATCACAACTGCAGATCTATACACGGATTATCTACATGGCATTGACGATATTACGGAAGACACTGGACTCTCAGAAGGGACAATCGCTAATTGGTCCTTGCTAAGACCAAGTTGTACGTTTGATAACGGCCGAAACCCGCGCCAATTGCGTACCAGTCTAACCTACCGAGACGTTTTAAACGTCTCTAAGCTGGGGAACAAACTTGGTCTTTTGTTCAACCAGAGAAAGTAATAACATCTGTCTAGGCTTGCTGAATTCAAAACACAACAGGTATCATCGTCCATCTCCCCTTGACTCGGCTACCGAACTTCTCGCCATACCATAGTTTGGTCCCGTGTGCCGTAACACCAAGATTGGCCAAAACAAACAGCACTGCGCAAGCGAGTGTCTGATTATACAATTGACCTTCGGGGGCCGCCATGGCCGTCAATGACAGATAGAGCATGCATTCACAGGTGTAGTGTGGGCACACCAAATACCGAAACAGTCCATCCTCAGGAAGCGAATACTTCTTTAGACCAGCAAGATGCCGATGGCATTGATATTGCATAGCCCATGAAACTAGAAACACTGAGCTTGCAATGACCGACTTGAGCGGCGGGATTCCTATGACAAGACAGTTGTCGTTGAAACACTGTATTGACCCTGTGTCCCAATCAATACAAGGTAAGGAACTTCGCAAGGGGCAACGTAACCTACTAGATCCTTCGACCCAGATAGATACACTCGTGCATAAGTAGAAAGCATTTCCCAAGAGCCAGTGGATAATCCACATCCTTGAAGACGATGTTCGTAGGACAGCCAAGTACTCATACAAGCGCCTAATAGCCTGGAGAGCCATAAAGAACCAGACAAGAATTACTTGACTCATGGTCATAGATGATGTAGATTTGAGACACTGATTATTGACGATGAGTTCCAGCACCGGTCCGTGGGTGACGAATTGAATAGCCCAGAATACGGTGCAGGATAGAGAAAGGATATAAAAGTGCATGAACCAGGAATGGGGGATTTTGCCTATGGACGTAAGGCAAGAAATGAGACGAAAAAAGGACCCTGTACTACTGTCATCATAGCCCCTGCTAATATCCTTATGGTCTCGAGTAGAAGTTGAAGTCGAAGTCAACGTTTTGTCAGAACCTCGAGCACCGTACTGCGTGAGTAGCTGTTGCGCTCTTTCCGGCACCGCCGCTATCGCCAGTACGGCCGCCGCGCTCAGCACATAGAAGAGTTGACAAATTTGAGCCGGACTTAGTTCCAAGACAAATTCATAGACATACGTCATCGACATTGTGTTGCGTCTAATGAGACCGCAGACCCGAAGACGACTAAGTTGAGACGTGTTAGGTGGTGGAGTCGTGTTATGTAGGAACATCAAAAACTTTGACAATTCGTACCTAATAGTCAAAGAATACGTGTTATAATGGTATATGTATTTAGAAGGTTTATGCGTTAAGCGGAGTCATCTAGAAGTAACATTTGAGCCTTACCTAGAAACATACAAGAGACCTACTAAGGTATAAACCTACATACCCCAGGAGCATAGAAATATTCTGGAGAATATTCTCTTGCGGACAGGAATCGTATAATTGACATACCCCTCTATAGCACGCTACATATGAGCGTATGCGAGACCGCTTCAGTCTTTGTTGGAGTCAATGTCGTTGCCTGTAAGCTGTAGGCGACACATTCAATATGAAGACCTAGCTACCTACTTTGTTCTAGTAAATTGAAGGAGACAATATCGTGTTTCTTATGACTATGATTCAACCTTTAATTGTTTAGCTATTTATTTTCATTTAACCTAATAAGAAATAGCTAGTATATACTCTCCCCTTCGGTTACCCATTTTTCTACACGCACGGCAAGGCGTTATGGAAGCATTCAAAACTCTCGAGATCCTTCCCTCTATTAATCAACTCCATAACCGTCATCTAAAGATATATATAGCTAAACACAAGCAATTCTGTTGGGAGCGAAGAAGAACAGTGCTTAAAGATACCCATTACGACTACTATATCAACTCTCACTCCCCTTATAACCCTAATACCCACTTGCACTTGCTATGCAAAGAATTCTTTTCGTGTGGTAAACTCACAGCCACGAATTTTAGGTAACTAGTTGTTAGCATCGCCCAAATGTCCTACACTACACATCTGCTTCGAACAAAATAAGAAGTATAGTCGATAATTGAAATATCAATATACTGTCGAGCTATAACCGATAAACTACGAGAATTTCCTTTCGCGAGATGACTCTTATTATAGCTTTGCGGGAATAAGAATTCCTATATAATATGAAGTTGATCACTTGGATTCCTCTTATTTCCTCTGGTCGAAGTTATCTCTATTTTCTTAGAAGTATTCTACAACAAGTTGAAACTGTATGATATTTAGAGGGAGCGGCTTTTACATGTTGGTCTTTCGGCGCAACCGCGCAAGCTCTATAATCTAGTTATTTCGAAACCTATTTGCATTAATTGCGCCAGTACCTGAAGCCCATTCCACGGCCCCAACAGTTTGTGGTTAGCCCAGTGGCCGCAGGCGTCGAATTTGTGGGATTTAAGGACTGACTTTATATAAAGAGACTTAGAGGACCGGGAATCAGGTAGTGTTTCTATCAAGCCCCAATTTATAATATACCTTCTACCTAACTGCGGCCTATCTACTCACTTTGGGACCTCATTTCTCCTGGGAATAACTAATAAGCTGCGTGCTTATTGAATAAAAGAAGGGAAGTATACTACCTGCGTTGCCTCATTTGTATGATTTAATTACGCGTTAGATAAATAATTGGGGGATAGAAACGAAAAGGGAACTGAAAAACAGAAATCAGGTTTTATCATGAGTCCAGTGTCCAGGAAGATAAATTCTAGTTCTCCCTTCACAATAATGATTTGCAGATACCTACGTATTCAAGCTTAGATTGATGTAAAACGCATAATAGATTGTTTAGCTCGTGCACATATAGATGCCAGGGGGTCTAGTCACTAAATTAAATGATAAACCTGTAGTGGTGTTAGGGAACATAGCCACCACGTAACCACATAAAGGACTAGAACATAGCCGCCGGATTGACTGCCACATAGAATGCCGACAAAGGAGACCATTCCCGTACATAATCAGATGGCTCCTAGGCAGGCAGTTTAGAAGGCCTCGCACAACAACAATAGTCATCTCGTACCCCTAACACACGGTCCCTAACATGCAGATAGGTGGAAGTGTAATATGGGCTCAATGGAAACGCTAACTTATTCCTGAGGCCCTGGGGCTCTAAGAGACTGTGGAACCTGAAGAACGTAGTCAAGCCATCAATATCTCCTCTCTGAAGAATAGAGTGTATCTTAATCATTGAGATGCTAGTAAATAAGCCCTTGACTACCGATGTCAATACTTTCTGGGAAGTTGTTTTGCACTCTCTATAGCGTAATGCCTTAGTGTGGGATTGTATCTCATGTCATATAAACGTTCTCTGTTGTTTAATAGGCGGTAATTAGGATAGGTAGGCCTTGGTAGTCTTCCAAGACTTTCTGGATTCTGTGTTGATGTTTAGTTCGAAAAGTAATAGTGATATATATTACTACTCCCAGCTTCCTCTACGGTTCCCCGTAAGCTAGCAGATAGACAGTATCGTTATTTCGGAGACTTTGTTGATGGCCTGGGAGTTAGAAATCGCTAGATAGCTTCAATGTGGTCACGGTAGGGAGGGAGTCAGCTAGCGAGTAGGTCGAATCATAGGGGCTGGGCTAAATATCGTTGCCTTCTCTTGAACTAGAGCAAGGGTTCTCCCTTTCAATAAGTAACTATAAGTAATCGCCTAATTATAAATATACGGATAAAACATATAGAGTATCCCCGAAACGTTCCTAAGGCCCTTTGGCGAGCGAGCTGGGAGCTAGCTAAGCAGGTCCTCAATTCAACACAATTATTGCTCATAACTAGTCCTAGGGGAAGACATAGTAGTAATGAGGCAAGTAACCCTAGGCATCTTCATTCAGTATCAACGACGACGAGAAAATTACAACGACTACAACATTACCTCCGAGGACAAATATTAGTGAATAAGGTTGGCTGCGTCTCCTAGACAAGCCTGATCTCAAAAGAGCAGGATTAAATTTGAATTAGATTCTGGTTTACCTACATGCCACTCTCTTAAATTCTCCGAGTTATAAACTAGGCCCACGGCAGAAATATCCCTTCAACGTCTGCAAAGAGAGGCTGAGGCGTCGAGAATATTAATCCCTAGCCCCTATCCTTACGCCTAGTCGCTGCCCTGCTTCGACCTACGTGCTACCTATCTTCACTCTGGAGTAAATTCTATGACAGGCGATAAGTCTACATGCTGGAGTCAGGCATCTAAGCGGTATGGCAAGGGTAGATATGAATATTAGGGTTTGAAATTTCAGCTTTGGAACTACCTACGTATATCATTATATTATAACTAGTACCTTCTATGGAGATCTTAGTGTGATTTGTCTAAGATTTATTACGATTCATTAAGAGACCCCTAGCTTATTGTAGGTGATAGCTTATTGTTGTTGTGTAAAGGTGTTAAAGAAACACTAGCTAAGAGTAAATAAATAGACTATAGTTGGTGATGGGGTTGGAGCTTGGAAATGTAAATTGGTTCTTGGCCCTCTAGGTACCTAGGAGGACTAAGGGTGCCCATATGTAGCCAAATCTTAAGGAATATAGCCACCCTAGGTGCCGAGGCCGTGGAAAAAAAAAACCTGAACTGCACCCACCGAGATAGGTAAGGTCGGGTGGGTGGTAATAGGTGTGGGTGCAGTTCAGGTTTTCTTTTCCACGGCCTCGGGTGCCTAGCAATATTCTCACCTGACAACAGGTTTCTAAAATCTCTTTAGGTAATACCCTACTTATATACGGGAATGGCACCTTTCATTAGTCCTCCGTCACTTGCAATAGTTTCTCCCGAAGCCTTGTGATAGTCCGTTCCTTCTTGGTCCCTCCTGGAGTGGAGGTGACGGTAGCAGTGGTTTGCCTTGTGGCACGATTTGGGTACATCGAAACTAGCTTGTCTATGATATGGCCAACTTAGTTCGCTGTATCTGCGCATGGGCGGTGCTCTGAAGACATAACGTTCGTAGAGCATATCATGAAGGTTGTTAAGGTAATGATATCAGGATAAACTCAATGATGTAAAGAGCCGGGCAATTCATAGCTACCAAGGACATAGACTATTGAATACCCACTAATAACAAGCATAGCGAAAGAGGCCGAGGCCCGTTGATCCAAGTAAATCAATCTATCTATACTGGTATGACGCTGCTAGTTCTAAAGATGAAAGGGATCCTTGGATTGGTCTTGAAAGCGTGATCGTCATCCGAGTATTATTTAGCTCTCTACTTATGCGAAAGTTATGTAGGTCTTGATAAATAATACTATACTGTCTTGGCGTCGGAGAGGTCTGAATTAGAATACTCCTGACTAGGCGGGTGGTTAAAAAGAAGAGTTTATTATATGATACCTCTTACTATGGCCCTTGGCTACCTACTTCACTCATGGAATCGTACATTTCGAACATTTTAAGGTTCCAAGGGAATCTTCATAGTCTAAATGAATGGGCAAGAAGATAGAAGCTATATTCGAACAAATGATGGATAGATAACAATTCTACCACCTTTGAATATACTATTATCGAATGCACGTTAATAGAGCTCCCGAGGCTGTATGTCTGTCCCTATATTTCTCTATTAATGAATATCGTTATAAGGCTATTGACGGCTACTACCGGGGTACACGACTCGAACGGCGGCGAAATACCGGTAGATTGCGGGGACGTCACTGATGAATTTGAAGGCTGCCCCACCAAACTACCTAGATCTAATCGGGACCTCGTCTGGACTGGACTATCTGACTTGATATAGAACCTAAGCATCATATCATCATCAACCAAACGTCGAATCAACATCGCCAAGGTTAAGTCGCCAACCAGGTATTGAGAGAGAGAGAGAGAGAGACAGAGAGATAGAGATCAAGTAACACATCAACCGGTCAACATGTCGACCACTGTGGAGAAGGCAAGCAAGCTCGAGCAGAAAACCCGATGTTGGCATTGTTTTGCTAACTACTTATCTATTACACATATAGATCAAGGAGATCGAGGCCGAAGTATGTGTGCACTGTTGTCTTCATGTTGGCCAAATATCACCTGGGCTTGCTAACGGGCTGTACTCTCGCAGATGGCCCGAACTCAAAAGAACAAGGCCACTTCATTTCATCTTGGCCAGCTCAAAGCAAAACTGGCAAAACTGAAGCGAGAACTTCTTACGCCGTCTAGCAGTGGTGGCGGTGGCGGAGGCTCGGGCTTCGATGTTGCCAGAACGGGTGTTGCTAGTGTCGGTTTTATCGGCTTTCCCTCTGTTGGAAAGAGTACTCTCATGAGTAGGCTGACTGGCCAGCACTCCGAGGCGGCAGCGTATGAGTTTACGACCTTGACATCTGTGCCTGGTCAAGTTATGTACAATGGTAGGGCCTCGCTTTCAGTCTTCAAATCTAATACACACTGACTTGTCTGGAATAGGTGCTCCGCTGCAGATGATTGATCTGCCCGGTATTATTGAGGGAGCCAAAGATGGTAGAGGCCGCGGTCGCCAAGTTATTGCTGTCGCTAAGACTTGCCACTTGATCTTCATAGTCTTGGATGTGAACAAACCTCTAACAGACAAGCGTGTTATTGAGTCGGAATTAGAAGGGTTCGGAATCCGCATCAACAAAGAGCCGCCGAATATTACCTTCAAGAAGAAGGACAAGGGTGGTCTCAATATCACGAGCACCGTGCCCCTAACCCATATCGACAACGACGAAATCAAGGCCGTGATGAGCGAGTACAGAATTAATTCGGCCGATATTGCTATCCGCTGTGACGCAACCGTTGATGACCTAATCGACATTCTAGAGGCTAGGAGTCGCAGCTACATCCCCGTTATTTACGTACTTAACAAGATCGATGCGATAAGTATCGAAGAACTAGACCTTCTGTACAGGATTCCTAATGCAGTACCTATCAGCTCCGAGCATGGATGGAATGTTGACGAGCTCATGGAAGTCATGTATGTGTTGGACACGTACGTTGCGGTGAACGATGCGCGTAAAAGCTAACCCTCTTCTTCTCTAGGTGGGAAAAGCTGAAATTAGTACGGGTTTACACGAAACCGAAGGGGAAAATGCCAGACTATTCGGCACCCGTTGTACTCCGTTCCACGAGGTGTACCGTTGAGGACTTCGTAAGTGGTGGCTATGAAAATTACGCCGTAAACCGGGGCAAGCGTTGCTAACCGAGAGAAATTTGAAAGTGCAACGCAATCCATCGAAGCATCATTGAACAATTCAAAACCGCCATCGTCTATGGAAAATCCGTGAAGCACCAACCGCAACGTGTGGGACTGTCTCATGAGTTAGCCGACGAGGATATAGGTAATACGCGATGCGTACACCCGGTGGCTTGCTATTGGCCGTGCTAACCTCGTATACTACAGTCACGATTGTAAAGAGGTGATTTGCTCATGTTCGGGAGGGCCCTCCCTTGCAGCGCGGTCTTGCGTCTTGGGGAATGTCTAGTCAGGGCCAAGACTGGTCTACTACGCAGGCTTCCGTGATACAATGCGACGCCGAGCCTCTGGATCAGTTCCAACAGTACGTCACACCTGTGTTATAGACCGGCATGCTGTGGTCTACGGAATTTGTTCATTTGTACAAGGCTGGTGGCCGACTTGCAGACCAATACATGACGGTTGTTTGCCGGTCAGCGGGTCAGGGACGAGGCCGCAGCCGATGCGGCACGCCACAGACACATTACTAGCGTCTGATTCTCGATAGGGCAGGAACTAGGATATGCACGATAGACATCATCGTCATGAAAGTCGGTTATATGCAACAGCATTCTGAGGTAAAACATGGCTTGTCGTGTAAGATGATTGGGATCCTGCTCCACGTCACATTTCTATCGCGACCCACGAGGGGGGATAAGTGATAATGTAGGTTGGTAGCTTGAATCGAGATATAGTCTAGGGGCGCAGGTTCTCGCTAAGCAATGCGCATTGCATGAGGGGCCTAAAGAAATGGACTCGGATAAATGGCAATTGGGCACGAAAAGCTGCATTATGATTATGTGAAAGTAGGTCATATGTTTATTTGCATACCGGTTGTTCGGTCTCGATCTTCGCTCGCTCGCTCCAAGCCGCCTATTCCTCTTCCACGGTACTTGGCGCACCGAAAGTGAGTGTGTACCTACCTACCTAATTGGAATGAAGAGTGGACGTGGACGGTATTATCCTCAACAACTTTACCGGGGGACAGAATGAGAAAGAATACCTAATGAGAGGACATCGGGACGTCTTGTGCTTGCCACACCCATGGCAATAAGCCGCATCTTACAATGATGAAATGATCAGTGAACCCAGGCGAAGGACCTGCAGCAACCGGGCCACGTCTGCTGCGGCCGCCTTTCCCGACGAAGCGTGTGGGATGCAGGACCAGCTTTAGTCTGCTGTGTAGGAGCATTGAGACACGCTCCACAACACCATGCTGGCATACGGTGTGCTAGTGCCTACGTGGAGAACAGGACCACGAACGCTGCAGAGAAGTGAGACATGAATATTGCCGGTCGTGGGCTTGGCCTAATCCTATCGTTGCACGTAAACGATCGGAGCATTTTGACAACCACCTAGGCGTCTAGGCCAGTGAACTTCGAGATTGTCCCTCCAACAAAAGACAAAAGGCCGAGGGGGGTAGATTGTCCCCCTGCTCCAGCCTTTCAGAGCGCTGCTGTAGCCGCCGGCCGTGTCCACCAATGCTCTGCTAGGTATCTCCCTAAGATAGAATCGTGGAGACATCCTTCAATCCTATCCAACAGCTGATAATTCTTGGCTCAACGATCTCGGTAGTCCTGGCTACCCAGCGTTGTACAGTAAAATGATTTGTCGCGTTCTTGTCTACGGCTCGGCTAGTCGGCGACTAGACTCGAATAAGTCTATCGCTGGTAAGAGAAGCTGATGGTGCAATTACAATAGTATAGTACTGTAGACTACCTAGCGCTTCTCACGTTTTGTCGGATTGTCTCAATAGCGTCAGTTCGGCAATATAATGCGAAGCCGCTATGTCAATCAATTATCTATAGTATATACCTACCTACTAATATCTATCTCCCTGCACGAAACACTTTGTTTTTTTCTCACCGTACATAGTATACCTAGTCCGTACAGTGCCGACGGTATGGATGGGAAAGCATCAGCCAACTGGTGAACTATGAACCTGGGGAAGGATAGGATTCCTTGCTGCTAGGTATGCTATCACCGACTCGAATCTCCACAGGCGAAATGCCGCGCCGTGTTCCACTCTGAGGTGTCTTCTTCTGAATTGAATCTTGTTGTAGTTTCTTCGGCGCCCTCGGAAACTCACTGCGAAATAGGTAATACGAATGAAGAATGCCCGCTTTGGCTCGCAGGAAGCGACTCGGCTCGTCGACTATACCCAAGTCGTGTAAACAGAGGTAGGTACCTATAGTAAGGTAGTAGTCTAGACAGTATTTTGGGCTGGTTCGAGCCCCAACTTCGTTCTATAGGCCCCGAATATAGTCAGGGGTTACCCCAAGCTAGGGAAGGGGAGCACCGTGGTATTCTTATTATGACGCATTATTAGCCAAACCCTGGTTTGCCCAGACATGACGTTACGTCGAGGTTTGACCACGGGCATTTCTGCAACTCTGTGCTGATATTCTCCGTAACACAGTGAGAGGGGCTAATTATTAGGGTCGCAATCGCGGGCATTTTGCGACTGCGTAGCCTCACAATAGGCAGAGGAAGACTATTCAGGGAAGAGTTGCCGACGTTTGGCTGGAATGGGAAGAGAATACTTGCATATCGGCTTCCTGCGCAGCCGCCTTGCGTTGCGTAACACACATTGATTCTCGCATGTTTCTAAACAAGCTACGGGTCAGGTCGCTCTACCATGGATACGGCATAGTCCAGCGCTAAACTCGATCAGGCTCGAGCTCGCAGTTCCTCACTGTCCCTGGTGAGTTATTAGGCATTCACATAGCCAAGGATCAAGTACAAGCTGACCAACTGGAAGCCAGCCCGGTGCACAGAATTGGTTTGGCTCGCTTGGACCTCCTGACTATTTCTGCCCAATCGCTTTCTGGGAATCGCCGGGACTTTCGCGCGTCTGATTCCAAGAAGCATGCCCAAGGAAAAAGTCTTCTGCTGTTCTGTACAGCATACATACTTAACTACCTACCTACATACATACATACTGGCATCTACCTACATACATACATGTACGTATCGACGGAATAGTCGAACGACATGTTACTGTTACGGTCGGCCGATTCGCTTGCGGAGCGCGAGGAAGAGCCTAACAACACGGGTGTCGTGCGCCATTCCTGTAGCAGCCATAGTGTGTAAGTCATAAGCTCGGTGAGTGAGGTGGAAACAAGACACAGGGACCCGTCCCCAGTGCCGTGCCATTCTGTATCCATGCCATCTAGTGGTCGCCAGCCGCGGAGAAGGGCGAAAAGGTAGGATGTACCCCATTTTTGGTTTGGGCTTGACCGTCTTGTTTATCACCATGTCTCGTAGGCATGTATGTACGTCTGAATGTACGTCTGAATGTGCGTATGAATGTATGTATGTATGTATGTATGTATGTATGTAAGTATGTATGTACTACAGAGACCTGCCTACAGTATATCTGTACAAGATACAAAACGACATGACCACGAGCCAGACCCCTGGCATTTCCAGCGCATCGGCGACAGAGCTGTTGGTATCTGTCGCATTAAGTCCAGGTAATCTGTTGCACACCGTCCTGGGATTCCTGACAGAATTGGTCGTTATGCTGCCCTTGCTGCTGGAACGGAGCCTCTATCACCTCACTCTGGCGCGAGGCGTCTACAGCGGTAATATTAAGACCTTATCCCGGCTAGCATGACGTTCGATCGCCATCAATGCCGCATGATGATTTCCACTCCTCGTTTCTTTTTGAGGCTTGCGTATATTGAGAGGCTCTCGATCGCTCTCAGATGTGGAGTAATGGAAGGAGGGAAAAGCCCCGGGAGAGACTCGGCTTGATACCCCCTGCTCTGCGTGCAATCGCCTCGGCGAGCTAGGCCCCCGGGTTGCTGCTCATCTCAATTTGAGGTGGTCGACGCCGTCTTACGGACGGAGATAATGGCCATTGTGGTACATCTGTACAGACTCTGTAGATAGTAGAAGGTGGAGATGGGCTTGCTGAGGACGACTACGACTTTACTTACCTACCTACGCAGGATGCTCCCCACCCCTCACCCCTCTTCCATGTTCTACGTGAGTAGGTACTAGGTAGTTACTGTGGATGGACTGGTTGGGGTGCTCTCTCTGTAGACAGCCACGAGCGATTTGGTCGAGATAGACGAGCAATCCTACCGTATCATTTCTGCGCCATCGCGTTCTAGGGGCCATCATAAAGGGCCACGGCGCCTACCAATACGTAGAATGCCGTTTATGTAATGTAAAGCTCATCGTCAAGGGCGATGATGATAGGTAGGTAGTGTGGAATGTAAGTAGTACTAGACTACCTATCTGGACGATGAGGGGCTCCTAAGAATTGCTGGGGAACTCGATACACTGTAGTAGGTTTTTTGCTATCGAATAACAACGCAGAATCGCTTATTACCGTAGCATTGGTGGCAGAAGTGGCCCAACTTGGCCCTATGAGAGACCATCCGGGCCGCTGTCCACATCCATGGGGAGTGGACCATTGTGTACCCCTGCTAGTCAGCCGTCAAGGAGCCCTTCACAAGTGGAACGAAAAGGGAAGCCGAGCTCCCACGACCGTCGCCAAATACCTCATTCAGCGTCCTCATTCGAAGATGCTAGCTCGGCCTATGATAACGGAACGACCGCTGACTCTATCACATGAGCCGTTATGGGCTTGAATGTGCTGCTAAGCTACCTGGATGGTCCAAGTTGGCCGGACAGGCTCGGTCACTTACTCACGGTATAGCTTCGCCCTGTCCGCTTCTTTCCTGCGTGCTCTTAAGCAAGGCCTACGTGAATAAACGAGCTGAAAGAAGCTCCAACGAAAACCGGTATAATATCTAGTGTAAGTAAAGATAGGTAGTGTCTTCTTCCCTCGGCTCCTAGTGGAGTTGCCAAACTCGAAGAGGCAATTGTGCTCTGTTAGGGCTGTGGCCGTATCTGCATCGTTACGACTTACACCGCTAGGTACCATTTCGTCCCGTCGGTTAGTCTAGGTAGGTTAGGTACTCGCCAATTGCTTTTCATTCGGTAGGTACCTACATAAGCTGCCCTCACGTTCCATGCCCGTATTTGAACGGGAGTGAACAGTGCCCGCCTTTAGGATACCTAGTGTAGCGTACTGGAATAAGATGAAGGATTAAAGAAGCTAGTGCATATCTGTAAGCCCTTCCCGATCTGGTGATCACATTGTTAGTGTATCCAGAGCTGAGCCTATGAAGTACCTATGCTTCCGAAAGTCCCTTGGCAACGACCGACTTCGTCAGGTGCGCACAAATGGATGGACAGCCTTGGGAGATCAGCCTTGACAATTTCTCACTTACTGTGAATGCCACGTCGTTTCATACTAATTACCTAGTAGGGGTAGTCAATCTTGCTATTTCCCCTGTGGAGAGGAATCCTTGAAACTCTTGAGCTTCTGTTAGGTAGGTATTCGACATACCTACACGTACAGTATGTCTTCCCTTTGACTCCAAATACCTTATAGTATGTTATCGGAATTATTACCTCTCGGGAGCCCGTGTCTTCTACTTGCCTACCTAGTTACCGCAGTATAATTCGACTGGCTGAATTAACCCTGTCAATAGGAGTATGTGTACTTTGAGCATGTCACTCCCCTGTCTGATTCCCCTCTGGACTAACAAGAAAAAATTCCACGGTAACATTGTGGACTGGTCTCCTCCACACACCGAACCAAACGAAGGGGCCTAATCCAGCTTTTTGGACTACCTACTGACATATGTTCCTTTAAAGAAACCCCCCTTGCTCTGTCTAGCCTGTCATACCGCATGTTGGCCCGGTCTTTATCCCTCGAGAGCTACGACCACGCACCCCCTGGGGATTTTGAAGAGCCCCGGACTCGGCACGCAAGCTCACACTCGTAGACCCCTGCTGCTGCATACACACATACATATGTAGCTCATGTATGGGCTCCTCCACATGCCTGTGTCCACCGTCCTTCGCCGTGTTTATGGATAGTCGTATGTCGACGACTTGGCTGCGAATAACTCCATCTGGGTATCGTCCTTCCTTTCAACGTCCGGTTTGGATTTAGCTAGGAGCTGGCAGCGTTCGCCTTTTCCTATGCTTTTTCACTTATTACGCGGTTCTCCAACGATTTACTACGAAACCGAGCGTCTAGAGAAGGGGGGAACTATCATTCTCGTTCATTCATGTACCGACACAGAAAGACTATAAAAGAAATTTTGGCAAAGCGATTGTCCCACCTGAACATTCGTACTTTGGACTAAGGTGTGAAGAGTTGGGCCGACTTCTGAGACTGAAGAGGTCAGGCCTGAGTGTTTGTTGTTGTTTGGTGCTTCTAGGACTCGGCCGCCTCCTCCCGCGCCTAGGTGTACGCAAGACTACGCTCATTACCTACTGAATCCTATCTTCCCGCTTCTCCCCATTTGCTATTCCGAGAGAGGATTTTCCAGCAGCAAACTGTCATCGTCACTGCGGTTTCCACGCGCACACGAGTACCTTGACCTACACGACAAGCTCTGTACACCTCTCACAGCCAATTGTCTTACTGAGTATGTATGCTGTCTCCTGCCTGTAGAGCCCAAGTTGCCAAATGTCCGCTGGCAACCCATACCTTTGCAAACACGCAACCTCCCGCCCTTTATAGGACTGTGCTGAGCCCAGCGCTAGTATACGTCACCTTGGCCGCAAATATTGAATATCGTCATCACCACTAGACTTTGCCCGCTATTCACCTAAACCTCAAAAATTTCCGGTTGAAGAGTAGGCCGATTCTTTGCAACATGCATAACAATATGATCACCTCTACAAGCGCTGATCAGGATGACCAACTTGTCCATGATGCTTCATACTCCAATAGCCCCTGGGTCGGCATACACTCATATAACCAGATGCCAATGGCGAACTATCAGGATGAATACTACAGCATGCAGCATATGACACATGGGCTGCCGACGGAATCGATCGGGGGTCACTTGGCACCGTCCCCTTTTACATCGAACCTCCAACCGAACAACTACCCGAGTCAGCTCCCGCCTCCGCCTCCGCCGCTGATACCGTCTCCAGGACAAGTCCCATGGCCCAGCCTGCAGACGAATCCATCTCAGAGTTATCAATCGCCTGTACCGATACCCAGTGTTATCGCTCCTCCAAGGCAGCAGCCAAAGCTCCCCACGATTAACACGTCACAGCCAAGAAGGACATTAACTGATCAGGACCGGCGCGATATGTGCAAGTTTGCAGACGAAAACCCTGGCGTCAAACAACATGATATCGGGCTAAGATTTGGTGTCGAGCGAAGGTGAGAGGAATTGCACCGTTATGGCGAGCATTGTATTAATAAAGCCAACAGCACTGTGTCGAAGGTCTTGCGCAGGAAGGATCAGTATTTGAACCAGGAGGATCGTAGTGCTTCCCCTGTCAAGAAGAACAAGGGAAAGTCGTCCCCGGATATAGAACGGGCCCTCGCGAATTGGGTTAGGGGCCAGCAGAAAAAGGGCGTTATAGTCAATGATTACGAGATGGAAGAGAAGGCCAAGGTCTTTTGTACCGGTTCAGACATTCCCCTGAAGACGATCACCGCTTCTTGGATCGAGAAGTTTAAGCAGAAACATGGAATGGGCCCTGGCAGGCTAATTCGCAGGGCCTCGGAGACGGCCATCCCGGACAGCACGCGCCTAGACAGACTGGACACCGAGTCGCCGACCGTCTCCGCCTCGCAGACTCCGAGCGGGATCTCGCCCGCGTCCCCGGCGCCCCAGGGATCGCCTCTCGTGTCTTCCGCAACCAGCGGCAAGGCCGAGGACAAAGACAACCCCCCGGGCTTCAGCGTGAGCTTCGCGAACAGCGGGTATAAGCACCCGCATTCGCAGAGCACGACCTCCCTCAACAGCGCCATCACGGACCCGCCGAGCTCGACGTTCTCCGGGGGCGCCTTCAGCCCGGCCTCGACGTCGCAGTTCACCTTTTCCCCCGACCCCAACTCGGGTATGTTCGGCGACGTGGTGTCCGGCAACGCGAGCTTCCACCGACCGCGGAGTCAGACCGTGCCTAGCATTCCGCCCCTGGAGTACATCAACCCGGCGCGGACGACGGCCGAGCCGCTGACGCCCAAGTACGGCGCTTCCGGGACGGGGCCGTCGTCCGCCATCGAGTCGCCCGTGCACGAGATCCCGACTCCTTCTTTCGGCCTGGACGCTGCCATCTCACCGCGAACACTGCACCACGCCAGTAGCAGCGGCAGCTTGGCGGGCCGGTCTACTAACTCTGGAAATCTAACAGTCGGCTCCACGCCAACGTCGCCGACCCAGGACGATGCTAGACGCGCGGCTGACACTCTGCTAAGTTTTATGCAGCACCAGATCCCGGGTTGGTACGAGACAAACGAATACATGGTGGTCTTGCGCTTGGGGGAGAAGCTAGGTGTCGGCGGTCCTAAGGCCAGCTCGGCTACTCAGGGGCTCGGGGTGCTATCTAGGATACCCGAAGGCGACGCTGAGATGGGTAACACTATGTCGCCTTTAGTGAAGCACGAAGCATCATGAAAACGGAGGTGCTGCCTGCTTTTGCTCATTCTTCATGCTTCAGTGTCTACACCTTGGCTGGCACCGATCAGACACGGAGCCCAATCTTTTTCCCTATTGCCATACACGACCAGGAACGACGATGAACCGGACATCTAGCAATCTGCGATCTCGCTAACTATTGACTATTACTTGATCTACAATCTACGATATATCTATTGATTTAGGGCGCGCCTCACGGACTACACAAATATAGATAACTGTCCCACGACAAACTTGAAATAATTGTGCTCTAACATCTCCATTACTATTGTTTCTTCGCTCGCAGGGCGTCGGCGCATGGCCCCCGCAAGCTGAACAAACGTTATATACACAGCTGAACAGTCTCACGACGCCCGAGATATCCCACACAAACAGAACCGGGAATAACAGATCCCACTGTACCGACCTATTTTACATAATGATCTCCTCAGCGATCTATTTATACTGCGCCGAAATCTATATACCCACTTTCTCACGAAAGCAGACCGGAATGGGGGGAGACCTATTATTAGCCCACGCGATCCTAATCACAAAGAGAACAGAACACGTCTTCGAGCAATCGGCCCAAATACCAGCAAAGAACTAATCGCCCACGCGAAAAGAAAGAAAATCCAAGAGAAAAAAAAAAATTCTCCGTATATACCAACCACCACCACCACTACCACATCATGATCATCATATATAGCCCAATCACACCCGGAGATGTGAAAGTGACGAGAATGAGAACGAGGAGATGTGAAACACGGAGGGAAGGGAAGGGGGCGCTGGGCTGGGCAAGGGAGCAACAACAGAAACGGAAAACACGCGGGAGACCCCCTGAGAGAGCGAATCGAATTCTTTCATTTTTTTTTTTTTTTTGGCTTGCGTGTTTCTAGGTTGAGGGATGGGGGAGGAATGCTGTTTGGCTAGCCGGGGAAACGGGATGGAAAATAAGCCAATAAGTGAGGCAGGGCACAACACCACTTGCGTTCTATTTCCTTCAGTCTCCCGTTAGTTTTATCGCACTCCATCCATCTAGGTAGCTAGCATCGGGCGTTCGCGGGGCTTGGACCGACTCAGCTGTCTCTGATCTTCCACGGAACCAAGTTGGAGTTCAGGGGCCACTACATTCCAATTGCCAATGCTCACTATTTACTTTGGATGCTCTTGTTTCGATTTTGTTGATCGTCATTTTCACTTTCTTCCGTGCCCCCCCCCCTCTCTATCCTTTATTAGATATATTCGAGGCACAGCCTCGAAGAATGAATACGATCTAGGGTGGTTGTGAACACAGGTTAGGCCTACCAGGATTCGAGGGAGGCGAATACGAATATAAAGTAGACCAGCGCTCCTTCAGTATTCTTGTTCACGTTAGGAGAGTCAACCTGAAAGTGTAGTAGGAATGCTCGTAGTTCTCATAAACTATAAGTAGTATAGTAAGTAGGAATGGCTAGAAAACGGAATTGGGTATCAAGCTATGAAACGTAAGTGAATTATGTTCCTAATGCAGCCTTTCTTCCCAGAGTTCACCGACTCCTTTTTCGGCCAACTCGGGGACAAGACGAACAAGAACTAACTCTAAGATGCTGTATATTAGGTGTTTATTACAGTACGCATCCGAGAATATGTCTACAATATCCGCCTCGATCTCGGATAACGTTCTTGCCTCGTCTTCGTTATCATATTCCGGAAGAGGTCGATCTGGCCGGTTGGAACCCTGCGAGTCTCTCTGGGGTGTCGGAGACAACGTTGCATCATTTCGCATCATGGGGTTATTCTCATCAGGAAACAGCACGCCTAGAGATCCCGCATCTGCGCCACCTTTGTGACTAGTAGCATAAGTATGGCTGAAGGTATTGTTGTTACTTTTCAGCGGATCGGTCCGTAGCTTTACGCCTTCATTGGTAGTGATGCAAGCTTTCACACCGGACCAGGGCCACTTAGTTGTGCCGTAATATAGGTCGCCCACCGCCCTCGGAACAAGTCCCCAAAGAGCACTAGCGCACCTGCGACGTAAGGCAGCTACTTGCTCACCGGATGAGGGGGGCTTTAGGCTTGATACGCCTGGAGCATTATTGGGGAACAATGCGGCGCGAATGGCTCGAAGAAGTGGGGGTAAACGGGCGGGATCCAGAACATAAACGTGAATGTAATGCGACATTAGTCTATCCACAGTTAGCAGAGACTCAGAGGGTTGAGCCAGGTAGGTATTAAAAAAGAAGTCTGAAGAAAAATACACGGGGATATCGTGGGGGGATTGATATGAGTAAACCATGATTCGAGTATACGCATGCTAGTGGTGGAATAGTCTATAGGAAGGGATGTAGCGTTGCACGACGTCTGGTGTTATGCAATATCAAGGATCAGCCGATTGGTCGTACATGGGAATGCGGAACAGCGTTACAATCATAGCTTCATGATGCAGTGAGGGATAGAGGATTGGCGAATAATAGTAGTGGTACTCTATCCATGATCAATTGAAATGACACGATAGCTTCTGGCTTGGAAAAGAACGTGAAGAATCATGACGATGGGAATACTACAAGGGTACGAGTTACCCCTGAGCTGAGTGACTTAGTGCATGTGCAGCACTGTGGGACTGTTGCATGAAACATTCCTTGCTGGAGTAGATACCAAGATTGAGGAGTCGGCGGATGGATAGAGTACCTACTGGGCATGTGCCCAGACTAGATACGAGCTGATCGCTCGGGGCTTCGGGAGTTGTTTTGTAGCCAGCGCAGTACCAGCGGTCTTCATAGATATCAAACTGTCTGGATATTGTCTCATTTCTTACGTAGCAGAGCTTCGCGGGACGACGTGTACAGGTCCAAGGCCACCACTTGGGGACTGGCAATAGTGGAAAGGGGAAAGGCCCTGTAGCGTCACACTGTCGCAAATTGAACTGACTGACCAATCCACAAGAAATAGAGAGATCCTTGCAGGTATTGGGTTGGGCGCGTAAATAGAGCTTCCTAGTAGCTGATAGAGGCCAGCCCCGCGCCCTCAGTCGTGCAGTCGGACTACATTCCGACAAAGAGTGGCCGGGGTTGCGTCGCGATTGGTTGATGAGCTTCATGTTAAGATGATGCATCAGAATGAATATGGTAAGGACGGCTCGAGTGGATAGTACCTAATAGCCACGTTGGCCACTCTACTCGCCGGAGTAGTAGGTATGGTTGCAGAAAGATATGCTTGGGGCTTACACTTGCGAAACGTAACGTTTATAGATTTTGGGGACAGGCGTACCTGATCTGGTGACTTCAGACATATGTGGTGTGATGAACACGCTGTTGAAAGAAAAGCAAGAAAACTGGTTGGCCTACCTATCAAGCGTCCCGTTAAGGGCGGCTACTCTACCTGGGCCTCTTAGAGTGATCCACTGTATTAAGGAGAAGCTTCCTCGCAGCCAAGGCATTCGTGCCTCTACGTCGAGGATATCTCCCATACATCGCCATATATAGAAGTCGATGATTGGGGCTGTCGCAGGTTGTGTGGAGGCGTCCACGGCAGCATCGTGCGATGGAGCCTGGAGCTCCTTTTGCTGAGCATCCGTATTCGCCTTTTCTACAACACGTACAGCACTAAGGGGTAGCCGCGGAGGTAGCGACCGCGAAAGAGCCCCAATGCTGACGATGAGGCGTATCGTCCCAAACACGAGAAAAACCCAGTGGACAAAAGACCAGAAGATTTGATGAAAGGTCCATGATCGCTTGCCTTTCATGGTCAAATCATTTATCGCGCTCGAACCCCGAGCCGTGGTGCTTCCGCTAGGGGGGATGTCAGGGTGGTCAGAATCGTTTCCCTTGCGAACAAGTCTCGTGATCATGATCAAAAGTTCCCATACAAGCCAAGGTTCCGAGAGTTTGCCAGCAACGAGATTACCAATTACGAGCTCTGAAAGAACCTGTCCAACCAGAGATGTCAGGCATTCGTTTTCGAGGTCCTCAGTTGGAAGCAAGACTGCAAGCACGCCGTGAACTAGAAGTTGGCGATATGCACTCTCATTTTCTGCTTGGGCCTTTATGCTGGCCGCATCACCGGGACGCGGGACTGGCGACAGGGCCGGCAGAGGCCAGAGTGAGTGGTATATCTGATGGGGCTCTGTTTGTAGAGGGGGCTTCGTAGCGGGACTTGTTGCAGTGCGGTATGCTTTTTTGTGTTAGTAGTTGCGATGACACCTAATGACAGGCTTTAAACCGGCTGAAACTCTGAATACAGACCTCGAACATGCGTGGCAAGAAGCTCTGGGAGTTCGTCAAATAGCAAGCTCTCCAAGTCTACGTTTCGTAACCTCTGTTCTAGAGCGCGAGTGCAGTGGGCGATTACCTGGACGATCTCGGCCACAAAGGTCTCGTCTGGGGTGATTTTGTTGTACCAATTCTGCACAAACTCCCTGAGTACGATGGAGATAAGAGCATATAGCTGTAGATCAACATCGTTCCGGCTCGTTAGAGGGGGGAGCAGGTCTTGGATTGGAGCGGGAGAGCTCCTCCCCCGGTCGGCTGGGTGGCGGGCGCAGAGGGATCGACGTATCAAAGCGATAGTAGCCTTGTCGGATAGGAACTCGGGGGGAGTGGGCGGCGCGGGGCGGCGATGAGCTTGGGACGATGGGGCGGCATCGGGCTGACTGGAGGCGGAAGACGAAGACGGGGACGGGGTGGAATGGGAGGCGGATTCGGGGGTAGGCGTAGATGCCGCGGGCATCCTTGAGCTCGTTGGAAGGGGACCACCTGAGCCTATCGGGGGAATCGATGAGGTTGTAACCATGGTCCCCGTTGATAGCTGCTATCTAGTAGCTGGCGGCTTGGTGACCCTTATGTAACCACCATGGTTGGAGATCTGCTATGCTGGCGGAACACGGCAGCAGTAATTCGGTCCGGATTGCAGTGAGAGTGAGTCGTCCCTGTGTGCAAGGTAGAGGAGATGCGCAGGGCGTGGGTGGTTGTTATTAGAGAAGTTGATTGTTGGTGTTATTAGATCAAGTTGTTGTGTAGTACCTGTGTAGGCCTTCCTACTATGCCGGACAGGCATGCGCAAGGTTACCCGTGCCCGCTTGTAGATGGTACGTACGTAATTAAGTAGACTAGCCAAAAGGGGACAGTTGACCTAGGAAAGGCTAAAAAGCGACCAAGAGGGTAACAACAGCTATACCAACAACTAAGCCGTGATTTAACCAACAGCATTATCGATGATATGGGTATACATGCTCATTTAAATAGCTTATTGAATTTTCTATCAAACTATGTTTTCAATGTATCTTTTATGATATTTCTAAAATGAAAAGCTAAAACTACTACCTTAAGTAGGTAGCTGAGCTGGTTGGTTGGTGGGTAAGTTTAGTGCTAGGTTATCCTTATATGCCCTCGCTCCGTTTGGAACCCCAACCTTTTTTCTACATAAATTAGTCGGCTTTGATAGTAAACTTATTTTAACTTCATAAATTGGTTTGTTTTTTTTACGTTGCCCTTTTATACCAGTTCTCTTACCCATCACGTTATGTTTTCTGTACATTTGTATCCTAGGCCACAAAACCTCCGGTCATAGCTCGTAACTTGTAACATGGAGTTTTAGATGAGGTGAACCCCGGGCGAATCTAAGATGAGGCAAGACAAGGCACGCGTAGTCGTAGAGTGCAGAACACAGAACATGGCCAGTACAGCTTTTGCCTTCGTCCAAATCCGTCCTCTTTCCATTAAACAAAATAATACCTTTAGCTCTGCTTGCGAAAGTACTTCTCTTAGTTCTGCCGCTTGTGATGGCCTATTGGTAGGTTGAGCGGATGAGGCATCTTAACCTAAATAAGATCATGGCCGAGATAGGAAGCCGAGGTTTTCTAGCTTTATGGGAATTGCAAGCCACAGAGGTCGACGGACCAGATTCTCCAAGTTAAGCAATTACTTCGCTCAGACATAGAGTTTTAAGATAATTGTATATTTGGTCCACATTCCGATATTCCACCTCAAATATTCCCCAACATGAGGTTCTATCAGACTTAGGCGCCGAATGTATCGTCTGTCTTACAATGAACTTGGGGGTCTTCTTCTACATCTGGGGGTTCTAGAGCTGGGCCGATCTACACGCACAGAAACATGTCAGTTAGGAGCTTGAGGCCCCTATTCAATACGAACGTCCGATCCTCAGTTTGTTATAACATTACGAAATAATAACGCTTTCCATTCTCATATTGTCACTGAAATACTAACCATCGGAATCGGAGCCGTAACTAACCTGACAGTAAGGTAAAAGTCTATTAGAGCTTTATCTCTATTGAGATGGGCTGGCCCTGTCAGCGGATGTCCTGTCTACATCTCTAGCATGTCACGGGACCTCTGGATTCCGACCGACCGTCATCACCTTCGCATGTTGACGCGCGATAATGTCTGCACGAGGGCTGTGGCCCGTATATCCATCGGGGAATTTCTGAACGAGCTTCCTCATCTCATCAATCACCCTAAATTCTATTAGGAAGCTACTCGTTTGAGATATGGCTCCCTTACTCACATATTGAGATACTTCTTATCACTAGGATATAGCGTTGCCGCGTTCAAATTGAAGCGCCTAAGGTATTAGCCATGCGATATCGTATGTGACGAGAAGACTTACAATGCATAGAGGGCAATCCTGTCGTCATAATCCTCCTCCGGTGCTGACTCGGAAATGTGTGAGCGGTACGCCTTGAAGTACTCCTTTGTGAATTTGTTTCTCTCGGGACGCCAATTCCCAAGTTCGTCTGTCATTATTAGCGACATACATAGACCGAAGTAAATGAAACTAGAGACGTACACTCGTTATGACCCCAAAAGCTAGACGGGTCGAAGACGATGCCCTTGGTGTCCTTATCCGTGATGGCGGCGTTGCCGTACCAGAGATCTCCGTGGACTAGAGATGGTTGGATAGTGTTTCCACTAGTCTCTAGAGGCCGCAAGAGTCTTGGGATCACCTTTTCAAAGAAGGGCTGGAGAAGCTCATCGAGCTCAGCTGACGGTCCTGCGCGGGCCTCCCTAATGTTTAAGACATGGCTAAACCCGCTCTCAAAGAAGGCTTCCCAACTGCCGGACCAAGTGTTATCCTGCGGAAGGTCACCATTATATTTGACCACGTGAAAACCAAACTTGCCTGTTGGCGAAGTATGGGAGGAGTGAAGTTCCGCAAGTTTTCTACAGAACGCGTCTGGGTCGGGTAGTCCGTCGGTGAACTCGTAGAACTTGCAAATATAGAAATGAGAGTCCTTGTCCGTCTCGAATGTACCCCAGGCAATCGGTTTAGGGCAGAAATCTGGCGTAATTGTGTATATCGCTGAGGTGGATTCGTATTCGCCTTTCACGGCTTCGAGTCCGTGATGTCCCTGAGAGACCTGTGAAATGATTAGCGAAGTCTCAAGATCCAAATGGCGCTTTCGCACTTTCATAAAGTAGCTTTCCTCGCTATTGTCTTCATGAAGCACATCGATTCGCCATCTCCTTGCCCAGCGAGGTTCAATACCTGTCTCCCTCACGGACACGATCTCCTTAATACTCGGCAGGACTGCTAATGTGTAAGCATCGCTACCATAACTTCGTGCCTACCAGACCTTTTATGACATTTTCATCTACAACCAATGTCGCCATATTGGCAACTAGGCACTGTTCGAAATTGAAATCAGATAGTTAAGATGTTCGATTTGTCTAATATGTATCGATACACGTTGAACTAAGTTTATGTTTGCGTAGCCTCTGAGGAACGACCTATCATATTACACTTACTTAGCTTCGCGGGGGCGAGCGCCGAACCTCCCCTTCGGTGATCGTCTGTGCTCTACTGACTAATTCTAACACAACGTTCGAGAAATATTCTCTTCATCCCTTGTTCAACTTGCCATGGAGGTACCGAAATATTTCATCCTGAATAATGGAGTCAAGGTTCCTTCTGTAGGTCTGGGAACATTCCAAGGAGATGAAGGCAATTCGAAGGTAAAGGAAGCTGTGAAACTTGCTTTAAGACTCGGTTATAGGCATATCGATGGTGCTGCTGCGTACGGCAACGAGAGGGAGATTGGTCAGGGGATTAAAGAGTCCGGTATTCCTCGGGAAGAGATATTTGTGACCTCCAAACTGTAATACCTAACACAGCTGCCGAGGGTCAATTTCAGGGGGAACTAACAACATTCTGTAGACCTCAGACCGCGCATGCACCCGCAAGCGTCGAGAAAGCCTTATCCCAAACATTGAAAGATGCGGATCTTGACTATGGTCAGTTAACTCAGACGACACTTCACAAGCGGCCAACTGACAGAAAAATAGTTGACCTGTATTTGATGCATTGTATGAAACAGCCTGCTACACTCCATGTCTTCAGTTCGGGCTCACGGAGTGCCTAAACTAACTATACCAACAAGTCCCCCATGCATACAAAGCGGATGAGGATTTGAAGACAATTCGACACCCAAGTGGCAACGGCAAACCGATCATTGATTATGACTTATCACGCAATTATGCTGCGACCTGGAAAGCAATGGAAGCCCTGGTGAAAACTGGTAGAGTGCGGTCAATAGGTACGCGCCGCAAGCCGATACTAGGAAAATGCTGCTGATAATAGTAACCAATAGGGCTCTCAAACTTCAATACTCTCAAATTAAAGAACCTTTTGTCCACTGCAGAGATAGTCCCAGCGGTAAACCAAGTTGAGCTACATCCGTTAGTACTCTACCAAACGAAATACTTGCAGTCGGAAGTCAAAGGCTTATGGAAATAGGTATCTCCCACAGAATGAACTAATGGAGTTTTCGAGGCGCTACGGCATCCTGCTGATGGCGCACCAACCCCTCGGCGGCCGGCCTGTTGGTGTCGTTCGTGCTCATGCAGATATCCCGCGGCCAATCGACGATCCGATGGTAAGCAGTTACCTCTTACGCTTTAGATTACGCCACTAACCCCCAAATAAGCTTATCGCGACAGCTTCGAGGCTCGGTAAGAGCCCAGCTCAGGTAAATTTTCAGTTGCTTTTTGGTAGCAAATCAACTAATGCTTCGGTAGATAGTCTTGTCATGGGCTGTGCAAAAGGGGATCCCGGTAGTCCCAAAATCGGTAGAGGAGCACCATTTAAGGCAGAATCTCCAACTTTTTAGGCTATGTGATAAGGACTTTCGGATTATCGAGAATCTATTGTCTTGGAGACGCCCCGTTCGTTACCTCGACCCTTCCCCGCACATTGGTTTCAATATATTTGACGAGGAAAATGACCAGGTGAGCTTTTCGAGTTATTTTCTTCTTGTTTTGGGAATTTTCAGAGAAAAAGATTTCCTTTCGGGATAAGAGATTGTCTAGAAACTTCTAAACCCTATGAAGTGCGCTCTATATAGTGATTATTAACTCCGAGTGCTCTATAGCCTACTGCTGACAAGGCCCCCTGGGACTAGCTCGCAGAACTGCGAGGCAATACTGAGCGTAGGCAAGTGAGTCTATAAATGCGGTAGTAACTAGTAAGTCGAAGGCGCGAGAGACTCGTTCCTAGAGAACTACACGTATACTATAAGTTAGAGCTCTACTGTGTAAATATGTCTATTTCTGGAAGGTTATTTTCACTCCCATGCGGTTGATTCCAGGGCAAAAATAGAACGGATCGAGGAACCCCTGCTATGTACTATAAAAGCCACTAGGTCCCTAGGAGATAAGCTACCCTAGGTCTATAGTAGCTGAGGGGATGCCTTTGCGAAGGACCCTAGCCTTGCGCAGAATGGCAAGCATCACTTCATTACATATTTTTGGGCATCAAACACATCATCTTGAGAAACCTTATCTTTGATCTTGAATTGGAAATGACAGTCGCATTCAGACCATGCTAATTTAGTTCTTGCGAACCTCGTTGCGGGACGTGAATCGAGTGCGTTTCTTCCAGCCCCGGCCTCAAATCATTTCTAAGCAACTCTAAGAATTCGGGCTGTTTTAAACTAAACGCATTCTCTTTGAATGGATCACATCTAAGATAATCAGGTGTTTCGTAGTTCCGTAAGCGGTCGCTCGTTCACGTCCTCTATCGACAAGATCCCGACGGATCTCGGTATGGCTCATCTGTTGAGATCTAGTAGAGCTACGAGTGGTTTCTCTCTACCCAAAATTGACGAGGACGATGAAAAGGGGTCCCTAGGCCTGACTACTCTCCACGAATCACAAGAAGCAACACCAGATGTTGACATCGTCTTTGTGCATGGCCTTGGTGGTGGCAGCCGCAAAACATGGGCCAAGACTGTCGACCCCTCACACTTCTGGCCAAAAGCATGGCTTCCAGTGGACGTGGATTTCAAAGATGTCCGCATCCACTCGTTTGGCTACAATGCCAACTGGGGTGAACGACGTCAAAGTATCCTTAATATTCACGATTTTGCTCAGTCCCTTTTGGGAGAAATCAAGAACAACCCGTCAATCAGAAGGAGCAACACTAAGCTAATCCTAGTGGGCCATAGTATGGGAGGGTGCGTTGTGAAGAAAGCGTACATTCTTGCTCGTCAAGACATCGCTTATAAGGCTCTAGCTGAAAGAGTCCACTCCATGTTCTTCCTTGGGACACCTCACCGAGGATCTGACCTTGCCAGCATTCTTCAGAGCATGCTCATGGTCACCTGGAGAAGAAAGCCTTTCGTCAATGATCTCTTACCAAATTGCTCTACACTCGCCGAGATCAATGACAGCTTCCGTCATTATGCCGTGGACCTGCGCCTATGGTCTTTTTACGAGACATTGCCTGTCAAAATGATGGTCGTGAGCAAGCTGGTTGTAGAGAAGTACTCAGCTACTCTAGGCTATGGCAACGAGGAGATTTCTTCTATGCATGCCGATCACCGTCACGTGTGTAAGTTCGACGACACCATGGATCCCAATTATAGGAAACTCCGGAATGCTTTGGTTACCGCAATTGATATAATAAAGGCCGAAAGTAAGTACATAACCAAGGCCTTTGCCACTAACGGTCTCCTGATCATCTACCAGATTCAGGTCCCACTCCACGCGAGACAATACTTCGGTTAAAAGGCATCTTAGGCATGACTGAACTTGCGTACGAGGATGATCTTGCTGCTCTTCAGGACTTGAGGCATCCGGGGTCCTGCTTTGTGAGTACATCTCGGGGCTATTTTCTTCCTGTTCCAGCGGTTTCTAGAGTTGAGACTTTCCTTTCTAGTGAGGGCTGTGTCTGGAAGCTTCTAAGTCCCTCATAAATAATGCTTAAAATGGCGATAACTGACTCCGAGTCCTCTAGTGGTTCACCGAGCAACCTGATCTGAGCCGCTGGAAGCTAGGAAGCCCGAATAGCCCACCTATTTTCTGGCTCACCGGGCGTCCCGCAATTGGCAAGTCCGTGCTTTCTAGTCACGTAATTGATCAGCTAAACGCGCAAAACTTTAAGTGCAGTTACTTCTTCTTCAGGCACGGGAAGGCCGGCAGGTCGAGTTTGGCGGACTGTTTCCGTGCCCTTGCCTACCAAATGTCGGTTAACGACTCGACCATCGCACAATGCGTTTTACAGCTTGGCCAGGATGATGAATCATGGGATCAGCACGATGACAGGGTGATTTGGAGAAAGCTGTTTGTCGGTGCCATCTTCCAGCTTAGCACTATATCCTCACATATCTGGGTCGTTGATGCCCTCGACGAATGTGCCAAATTCTCTAGTTTGTTTAAGTTACTTCCGCAACTTCCCTCCGGCCTTCGAATTTTCATTACGAGTCGAGGTACCAACGAGATTGAGCGTGGCATCACGTCTCTTGGGCCGCGGGTAGTAACACGGTCATTGAATAATCATGATACAGGTACGAATATGTCATATGTCATACCATTTATCAACTTGCTTCCTGATGCTGACTCTGAACAGCCGAAGATATGCACGCTTATATTTCCGCTAGGCTAGAGGATCTATCACTCGAGAATGTAGACGAGCTGTGCAGAAGGATTCTCGCCAAGTCCCAGGGGTCTTTTCTCTGGGTCCGGTTGGTCTTGCAAGAATTCGAGAGTGCATACACGGATGAAGATATTGACGCAATTCTGCAAGATGTGCCTGATGATCTGTACGAAATGTACAAGAGAATGCTAGAAATGATTGAAAGTGAAAGGCGGCGGACCAAACTTGCCAGATCCATTCTATCTTGGGTTACTTTAGCATGTCGTCCGCTCACAATAGACGAACTGCGATGTGCTATTATCCTTGATATCAACGAGAGGCCTCACAATATAGAGAAAGCCATTCCGACAGTCTGTAGCCAACTCGTATATATCGACCAAGCCTCTAGAGTTCACATGATACATGAGACGGCTAGAGAATTCCTCTTGAGTGAAGATCTGGAGTCTACTCTCGCTGTCAAGAGGGGCGAGCGGCACGGGCATTTAGCTCAGTTATTGTGCAAGTATCTTGCAACAGACGCGGTGAAAACACCCCGAGCCAGCCAGCCTTTTCCAGGGACCAAGCTTTCCATGGTTTTTGACACGTCATTGGTCGAATACGCCGCCAGGTTCTTCGCAGAACATTTGTACCGGTCAAATTCTGAAGGGGCGGCTCCGATGTATGAGCTCTGTAGGTTTCTCAAGAGCAACATTTTGTATTGGTTCGAGCTCATTGCACAGGCAGGCGATCTTCAACCTATCAACCGTACTGCTACTAATCTTGCGGGCTACCTAAGACAGAGGACCAAATATGTGCCTCTTGCGGATAAGGATATTCAATTGGTGGATGCTTGGGCAATCGATATCGTCAGAGTCAGTGCAAGGTTTCGATCAAAACTTCTTAGCTGCCCTTCGTCAATTCACTGCCTGATCCCGCCGTTCTGCCCGACAGGATCGATAATTTCTACCTCGTTCGCAACACAACCTCGGTCGTTACTCGTCAAGGGTGCGAGGGAATTAGATTGGGATGACTGCCTGAACCGGATCGACTTTTATAAAGGAAGAACAACGGTAGTGGCTTATGGTATAACTTGCTTCGCCATCGGCATGTCTACGGGCCAAGTATCTCTGTATGACGGTGCGACAGTCCAGAATATCTCGATGGTTCGCCATCCAGAGCTTGTTAAACTACTTGAGTTCAGCGGAAATGAACGCTTCCTTGCTTCGGCAGGCGAAAAGCGCATCGTCGTTTGGGAACTTAAGTCCTCATCACAAATATGGTTGTCCGGATTAGCTTCACCGCCAATTGGAATGTGTTTTCAATCAGAGTTACTAATCCATACTAACCGAGCAAATCAGATTATTACTAGGTAACACACCCGTACTCTACACTATGTGCCTTGACGGGCTGCTTCAACTAGCTAACTGCTGGCAAAGTAATGTAAACACTGGCGAGGTCCAGACGGTATCCTTGGGCGGAAGCGAAAGAAATTCCGAGATTACCGATGAATCACCTAGTAAAGCTGCATTCGCGCCAGAATTGGGGTTGCTTGCGACTGGGTACCGTTGTCAGCCGGTCTCGATATTCGACACGGGGTCAGGTGCTTTCCTAGGCTTTTGCGGCGGGCTCCCTAACGGGATTGATGCATTGGCCTTTAACCCAAGCACGGACATATCTGCGTTAGCTGTTTCTAATGCACATGGGGATCTTTTGGTCTTCGATCCACAAACAACAGACCTCCGGTATAAAAAGTGTAATGTGTTTGCGAATGCACTGGCCTGGTCACCGGATGGCAAAAGCCTAGTCACAGGTGATTCACTTGGTAGAATTGAGGTGTACGACTTCGATGGGCCTGATAGCACGTTGATCTATCGTATAGATTCTGAACGAGAAAGCGTGAAAAGTGTGGTATTTAGTGACGATGGCTTAAGCCTCGTTGACTGTAGAGAATCGCGAGCCCATGTATGGAAGCCAGCGATTTTGGTTCAGAAGAATACTAATATAGGAAGTCAAAGCGACATTAGTAGCCAAGTTACACATGCTCCGAGGACATTTGGGCCTTTGGGGGACCCGAAAGACCCGGAAATCACCTCCATAGTATGCCATTCCGATGGAGAACAGGTGATTTGTGGGAAGAGAAATGGCGAAGTTGCGCTTTATTCAGCAGTAGACGGCCAAGAATTGAATGTGCTTTACGGGCATTCTCGTGGGACGTCTGTGGTGGCTATCGCTCTGGTTGAATACCAACATATAGTGGTATCCGCGGATGAGGCTGGGAGGATCTTAATGGCCGTCATGAGTCCCTTGGGCAAACATGGGTTGCAGGCTAAGCTAATAATGGACACAAGATTCAATAGCGCCATTTTTGGAATGCTCACTAATCTAGATAATGACCGCCTCTTGGTCATGGGGAAGGAAAAGGATGAACTCTGGGAGTTACCTTCAGGCAAGGTGATCAACACAAGAATACCTGATGAAAACGGACTTCGGTCGATGATTGTACATCCGCAGGCACCAAACGCGTTCATCATGTTCACTACGACCATAGCTCGAGTATTCGACTGGACAGACTTCAAGGAGCTTACACCGGAGACGGGGCTACCCTTGCATCGAGATGGCTTATCCTTAAGCAAAGATACCCTCGTCAATGCCACCTATCATGGCAGCACGCCCATTGTTGAAGCTGTGAAGGCTGTAGGTGAAACATCAGGTACTCACCTCTTCTGTTGGGACATTGTCTCTTCAGATTCGACGGCAGGTATTAGGATTCTAGGATCAAGAATCGGACTTCTGACTCCAGTCCTACGCGATGCGATCGCTGTAGTTGGATCAACCTTGATATTTCTTGACAAAGACCTGTGGGTTTGCAGTCTCGATCTCACCACCTTCAATAGCGCTCCATATGGAAAGCGGCATTTCTTCATTCTCTCAGAGTGGTTGAATGTCAATGGAGACATGCTGTACGCCATGACCTCCAAAAAGGATTTTATCTTCGTTAATAAAGATGGACTCATCATTGTCAAGGCTGGCCTAGACTTTTCGGAGGTCATCACTCTTAGTCAACAATAGGGTTGGACTGTGCATTCGGGTAGTATGTATCGGAGGACGTCAAGCAGCATTATCCCCACGATCAGTAGCATGGGCGGGACATCGGGGACGAGAACTCGAGTCTAGACGAATGCGGGCCTGAGATATAATGCATATAACCCCTTTCACTTATTGCACTGGCCCTTTCTGAGAAACAAGACATTTGGTTGCATTCAGCATGTAAATACCTGTGTGCTGGCTCCCAGGGACTCGCGTTGAAGCAGCGGCTTCCATGCCCCCTTAGTGTTCCAACCTCAAAGTCCCACAGGCTTGCTGTCTTCTACAGCCATAATCACTGCCCCAAACCGCACGCGCTAGCCACAATGGTCATCACAGCCGCAGCTTTCATGCAGTTGCTAACGGGTAGTAACCGTTCCGTTGTACAAATACTTTCCATTAAGCTACACAAATAATTAGATACCATAGGTAAGTGCCTGTCAGGAAAAGGGGGCTAGGGGCGAATAGATGAATACAGCTGGGTAGAAGGTTAGGGCTCAATAGAAAAATCAATCGATTCCCGGCCCTCTTGGTCCTAAGGGGACGCAGGGTCCATTTGCCGAGGCTAACGTGATCATCCATAATGGTGCAAATCTCTCATTCATGAAATCATACAAGAGCCTCATATAGCCAAATACCAGGAACAGTCACCCTGGCATATTGTCACTTGACAGTACCTACCTACTGGCACAGCCCAGGCCGAGACTTGATGAGAACCCTTACGAAATACCTAGGTAGGATAGTAAAACCAATCTTGAAGGCCTCATACTTGGTACATAAGGTATTATTGCCTGGCCGTTCTTCAAATCCTGTTGCCTACTTAGGTATCTGGACTCCCTGTAGCCTGCCTCGGTCACATAGGGACTGACTTAGCCGTAAGTTTAATTAACTTCGTGATGCCGTATGCTACGTGATGGGTTCGATTGTGTCTCGATTTGTCAGCTATGTTCTAGGCTAGAGCTGACGGGCCTAGATGTTCTCTTAGTATATACTGCTGAACTACAACCCACCATGTATACGTATGTACCTTGATCCTCCCGGAGCACGACCTTTAGGTACAACGGCTCTCCATATTGGATTACCTAGCCAAGTAGATAGTGATACAAACCACAGTCACAGGTTCTAATCTCATGTACAATTGGTGCTGAACAGGGCGGGCGCTATTATTTCTACACGATAGATGAGGGGTTTGACCCGGGGATCATCACGGACCCCACGTTTGCCATTCATTCATCTTCTTTGCGAGTCGCTTCGTACCTGTGGTTACTAGTTAGCAAAAGATACGATCTAGATAGGGTGAGGAGGGATAGACAAACCGTTTGCCTCGGAAAGCCCATACCCCCCAGTTTCCACAACTGATGTCCTGGGGATCGAGGTCGTTGAGGTCCCACCGTAAACTTCGGAATATGTTTTCGCCCGGCTCCATGAGCATGTCAAATTCGCCGCGGCAAGTCTTGTTGACCCATGCAATATCTCTTTCCATATCAAGCTGCGTATAGCCCGTCACTAGAATCGGGGCCTTTGTCTCAAGCAGAAGAGGTACGGTTTCCGCCCACTCGTGTGAGCTAGCTGGGTGTCCTAGGCCCGGATGGAACATAACGAAACAATCAAAGTACGGATCATATGGGTAGAAATGTCCCGTCTTATGAAGTGTATGATAGTAGTCCACAATCGTGCTAATCTTCATGGTCGGCCACACACGATCCTCGACCAGGGCACCGAAGGGGTTGGTCGCAGTTCGAGGTGGCAGTGGGAATTCGTCGTCTCGATTGGCCATGCTCTCTGGGCCAATAAAGATCAAATGGAATTTGCCTCGGGGGAAGAGGTGAGCGAGCTGAACCCAGACATTCCTCGGGAGCGAGGACTCTGCGCGGGCCCCTAGAATAAATAGGCGGACTGGCGGTGCTTCTGGCCGTAGACCCTGGATTCCCACGCCACCGCCGGTCCTAGGGGGGTGCAATGTATAACGTAGAGCGCTAAGACTTTTTAGACCCTCTGGTGTCAGTCGGCCACCTTTCCTGATACTATAAGGACTAAGTTCGTGAAGAATGCTGCCAATGGTGAGCGGGTATGTTAAGAGCCTTGTGACTTGTCGCATGCTCCGGTCGTCATTGATAGCCTCAAACTCTCTCGTATAGAGAAAGGTGTCCCAATTGGTCATATTTACAACGGCCTCCTCCATTTGTGGCCCAGCATACTCGAATTCGGGGAAGAACCTGCCAGAGCGAAGGTCATGCTCATCCTCGTTGATCTCTTTTAATGTGTCGCAAATCTGGAGGTGCGCCTCGTAGTCTTCAGCCCAATGCTTCTCGCTGCAGTACACGGGAATCCCACAATCGGGGCATTCGAAGTCGACATGGGCTGGGGCGATATTCCCCGAGCTGGAGGGGGTTCGAGCATTATTCGGTTCTATGGGCGCCCGCGTGGCGCGGTGTTCCGGATGAGGGCAGTATGCGTGTTGTCTTATAAAAGCAGCCCGCTGCCGTATTTCGGGTATGGGCGAGTTGGTGAAGGAGTGGAAGAGGTCATCGGATCTGAGCACCCGCTCGCGTGGCGGCGCAACCTCAACCTTGGTTTTCTGGCTAAAAAGCGATAGGGACCGTTTAGCGTTGCATGGGCCGGGAGCTCGCCGGGGAGCAAACTTCGGTCGCAAAGCTGGGGCGCATCGATTTGCACTCAGCTGGGGAGACCTCGATACGAGCTGGGAGAGCGATCGGGTTCCATGTGAATATGGCGAATTGGATAGCGCGGACCGGAGGCACTTGCGGCAGGCCCTTGAAGCCGTGTGCCGTGACAACGATTCCATTATAGATTTGATTTTCAAGTGAGTAACCGAGTTGGGAGCCCGAATTGGCCCAGACGTAGAAAAAGGTTGAGCTCCAAATATATCGAATTAAAGTCGCACGATTAACCTGCGAACCCGGGGTCTAACTAGCTAAATGACTATAGCTACCCGAGGGGTGTGTGGAGCACGGTACCTAGGTACCTAGGCATTCTGTAGGTACCACAACGTCGGGTCTTGTTCCGAGCTAAAAGACTCAGATGTGGCTGTAATCTAAGGAGTTTGTTTATTCCGCTCGCCATGTACTGAGTTATTGGCTATATGAAGTAGAGAAGCGGGGACCTTTCTAAGCACCAGCCACTTTCCAAAGAAGGTTGTCTTGAGCTAACGCGCCTGGCGGTGGACCAAATAGCTAAGCTCTCCAGTACACGGTCGAAAATTTAGAAGCTCTGGATTCCATCTCAAACTACTAACCTTCTCACAACCCACAACCGACTATCGTCGAGAGCTGAGGCGCATTGCAAGGGCAACCCCTTTGGAGAGGACAGCCGCGCAGGCTTTCTGCGCAAATTCACTAAACATGGCTACCACATCAAATATGTTCTTATACTCTCTCACAATTCAGCCTCCCACCTCCATCACACAGGCTGTCTTGGGCCAGTTCTCTGGCACTAGGGAGCAGCAAATCGTTGCTGCTTCCGGCTCCCGACTTACCTTGATGCGACCTGACCCGTCTCAGGGCAAAGTCACCACCCTATTGTCGCATGAAGTATTTGGTATCATCAGGTCTATCGCTACTTTTCGTTTAGCGGGAAGCAATAAAGGTACGCTCGCAACCTTGCCCTTCTCTTAAGCTACACATAATGATTCGAAGCTGCGTTTTTAGAACCTTCGTCGGTAGGATCTTGAGACATGGTGTGGATTCCCAGACTACCTGACCACAGCATTGTATCTGTAACTGACATCGTGTTGGATAGACTACATCATACTGGGTACGGATTCCGGCCGTATTGCCATCGTCGAATATATCCCGCAGCAAAATCGATTCAAGCAGCAGAAGCTAGAAACTTTTGGCAAATCGGGTGTTCGTCGAGTTATTCCCGGCCAATATCTTGCCTGCGATCCGAAAGGACGTGCATGTCTCATCGCAGCCGTGGAGAAGACCAAGCTGGTCTACGTCCTAAATCGGAATGCGCAGGCAGAGCTCACGATCTCTTCACCGCTAGAGGCCCACAAACCTGGCACTATTGTCCTTGCTATGACTGCATTGGATGTGGGTTACGCGAACCCAGTATTCGCAGCCTTAGAAGTGGACACGTCGGAAGCAGATCAAGACCCGTCCGGCCAATCCTTAGACGAGGTTGAAACACAACTTGTTTACTACGAGCTTGACCTCGGCTTAAACCATGTTGTGAGGAGATGGCATGAAGCAGTTGATCCTACGGCATCGATACTCTTCCAAGTGCCCGGTGGCAACGATGGCCCGAGTGGTGTGTTGGTGTGCGGCGAAGAGAATATTACATATCGTCACTCAAATCAGGATGCTTTCCGTGTTCCGATCCCGAGAAGAAAGGGAGCCACCGAAGATCCTCAACGGAAGCGCACCATTGTTTCTGGGGTCATGCATAAACTCAAGGGCAATGTTGGGGCCTTCTTTTTCCTACTACAAACAGAGGATGGTGACCTATTTAAGGTCAACATTGAGATGGCCGAAGATGAAAATGGCAAGGCGACTGGTGAAGTTCGAAGGCTAAAGATCAAATATTTTGATACAGTACCGGTTTCGACAAGGTTAGTATTATCAAGTTACTTCCGTTTCACTTCAACTATTTGAGAGTGAAAGTTTTTGTAATCGTCATCGATTCTTGCTATTGCCGTTACTCCCACAGCATCCTCACCCTTTGCTCTTTCACTATTAAACACAGTTACTGACCCTCAGTTTCTTAATAGTCTCTGTATCCTCAAGAGCGGTTTTCTGTTTGTTGCAAGCGAGTTTGGTAACCATCACTTTTATCAATTCGAAAAGCTTGGCGATGATGATGATGAATTGGAATTTTCGAGCGACGACTACCCAACTGACCCACAGACACCCTATACACCTGCATATTTCTATCCAAGACCGGCTGAGAATTTGAGCTTGGTTGAGAGCATCGACTCGATGAATCCTCTTATAGATTGCAAAGTCGCAAATCTTACTGAAGACGATGCACCTCAAATCTACGCGATTTGCGGCAATGGTGCAAGAAGCACTTTTAGAACTTTGAAACATGGCCTTCCGGTCAATGAAATAGTGGCTTCTGATTTACCAGGCATACCATCTGCGGTGTGGACGACAAAACTTCGTCGCGATGATGAATATGATGCATACATAATTTTATCCTTCAGCAATGGAACATTGGTTTTAAGTATTGGGGAAACCGTTGAAGAGGTATCGGACACTGGTTTTCTTACATCCGTGCCTACTCTCGCTGTGCAGCAGCTTGGCGAAGATGGGCTCCTTCAAGTTCATCCCAAGGGTATCCGGCATATCATCAATGGCCAGATAAACGAGTGGCCTGCGCCGCAACATCGATCAATTGTCGCCGCATCCACCAATGCTCGACAGGTTGCAGTTGCTCTAAGTTCTGGCGAAATTGTCTACTTTGAGATGGATGCTGACGGTTCATTGGCCGAGTACGACGAAAAGAAAGAGATGTTCGGAACCGTTACGTGCCTAAGCCTCGGCGAGGTACCAGAAGGTCGTCTACGAAGCTCCTTCCTGGCGGTCGGATGCGATGATTGCACAGTTCGTATTCTTAGCTTGGATCCTGAATCGACGCTAGAAAGCAAATCTATACAGGCGTTAACTGCTGCACCGTCTTCATTATCTATCATGTCCATGGAGGATTCGTCCTCTGGTGGTCGTACATTATATCTTCACATCGGTCTACACTCCGGCGTCTATCTAAGGACTGTGCTAGATGAAGTTACTGGGGAGCTAACAGATACTCGACAAAAATTCTTGGGACCAAAGTCCGTGCGACTTTTTCAAGTTGCTGTTCAAGGCCGAACATGCGTGTTAGCGTTGAGTTCGAGAACGTGGCTGGGCTACTCGGATCCAATTTCGAAAGGCTTTATGATGACACCACTAGATTATAATGATTTAGAATGGGGATGGAATTTTAGCAGCGAACAATGTGAAGAAGGCATGGTTGGGATCCAGGCGCAGAATCTCAAGTAAGTAAACTTGTTTTATTTTTCATTTTACTGTGGAATGATGATAACTAGGGATCCTATGCCATTGGCGATGAGGCCTATCACAATTTTGTACCAATTGTTCCTACTGACCACTCACATCATCCGAGCACCCCCGCGGCTATTGTCGTGAATTCAGCTAACCTCCTCCGTTACGAACAGGATCTTCTCAGTGGATAAATTAACAGACACGGTGTTACAACAAACGATACCACTGACATATACCCCTAAACGTCTTGTTAAGCATCCCGATCAACCATACTTCTATACTATCGAATCTGACAACAACACGCTACCCCCAGAGCTCCGTGAGCAGCTGTTAGCTGATCCTGGTGTTAATGCAGACACAGATGCGGCTGTGTTACCTCCCGAAGATTTCGGCTACCCGAAGGGCCGTGGCCGTTGGGCATCCTGTATCAGCGTTGTAGATCCTCTCACTGAGAAAAGGGTCTTACAGACCCTGAACCTTGGGGATAATGAAGCTGCAGTAAGCATGGCAGCCGTATCATTTGCTAGTCAGGACAATGAGGCCTTTCTAGTCGTCGGAACCGGAAAAGATATGATACTCAGCCCCCGGCAATTTAGCGCTGGTTTCATCTACGTTTATAGGTTCCGTGAAAATGGCAAGGAGATTGAATTCATTCACAAAACTAAGGTCGATGAGCCACCTATGGCTCTTGCCCAATTCCAAGGCCGCTTGCTAGCTGGTATTGGGAAGACGCTTTTGTCTTATGATTTGGGGTTGCGCCAACTGCTCAGGAAATCCCAAGCAGATGTGGCCTCGCAGCTCATTGTGTCTATACAGACACAAGGTAGCCGTATCATTGTCGGCGATGTGCAGCAGAGTGTTACCTTTGTCGCTTACAAGTATGAAAGTAACAAGTTAATTCCATTTGCTGATGACACAATCCCCCGGTGGACGAACTGTACAACCATGGTTGACTACGAGTCTGTCGCAGGCGGCGATAAATTCGGAAATATCTGGATTGTACGGTGTCCCCAGAAAGCGAGTGAAGAGGCAGATGAGGATAACATTGGAGCACATCTCCAGCATGCCAGAGAGTATCTTCACGGCTCTAATCACCGCCTTAGCCTTATGACGCACTTTTATGCCCAGGATGTCCCAACCAGCATTAGCAAGACCAATCTTGTAGCTGGTGGTCAAGATGTTCTGTTGTGGAGTGGCGTTCAGGGCACTGTTGGTGTTTTCATAGTAAGTATTTCAGTACCCCAGCCTCCCCTCCCCTATTTCTGTCACGTCTGCTCCTTTTGCAACACAAGCATACTCTTGTTGTATGCCAACGTACCCCGAGAATATGCCTTTTCCTTACGACATGGTTCCTAATGTGGTATCTTATAGCCTTTCCTTAGCCGTGAGGACGTCGATTTCTTCCAGAGCCTTGAGCTGCATATGCGCAGCGAGGATTCGCCACTCGCTGGAAGAGACCACCTGATTTATCGAAGTTATTATGCTCCCGTGAAGGGTGTCATTGATGGTGATTTGTGTGAGAGATTTGCTCTTCTCTCTCATGACAAAAAGCAGATGATTGCAGGTGAATTGGATCGATCAGTTCGGGAGATTGAGAGAAAGATATCCGTAAGTATTACGTTACCTTCTGAGCCAATAGGGACTGGGGTGCTAATTGAGTGCTAGGATGTGCGAACACGATCGGCATTCTAAGAATTGTCGGAGCTGTTGAAAGTAACGTGATGCGCGCTGCCGCCTTGTATTATCTATACGACGCAAATATATTGGGGACTTTGCTTCTACTGAGCGGAAAGCCCGCCATAACATTATAATGGGCCTGTGGCACACTTTACCGCCTCCTTTTTGCTCGCAAGTTGTTATCCTGTCCGATGATGGTTTTCCCCCTCCTCCTCTCTTCCGCCGGATGGGCTCGCTCCCATTCCTCATCGGCGAAGTATTGGCTCGTCGCAAGTTCAAGATCATAATCGGCCTGTTGCAAGTATAACAAGGCTACGTCATATTCGTGAACCTTGCATGCCACCATCCAGCGCCGAATCTTGGCTTTCCGCATCTCCTCTTCCTCACCTTCTATTGGCCTTGGCGATAGGCTTACGCCTCCTTTATAATACTGGCCGGGAATAATAACGGTCCTGCGTCCCATGATCAGGTGATCTGAGGAGATATTATTAGCCCGTCGCAGTGCGGAAGCAGGGACGCCATATCGCAATGAGAGCGAATTAATGCTATCATGTGCATGGTTGAGGAAATGGAGGACGTCTTCAACTGGCTCATCGTCTTGAGGAGCCGACTTCTCATTTAGGGAATCCAGTGGTTTCCGATCCGCGACGGTTGGCGCATAAGGTGGTGGAGAGGAATTAAATACTGCCCCAGCGGCTGTGGATGCTGCGTAGGACGGTGGATCTTTTAAACCGGGTGGTAAGATGTTGTCAATATTCGATATTTGACAGTAGGGGCAGTAAGAATTGAAACGGGGGTTATCCTGCATGGAGCAGCCTGGTTAGCTTCACAAGTTCCAGACCATAGCTTGAATTGAAGATCCGATCCGGTGTTGACCGGCTTGGTTGATGAATTCCAAGAAGACTATGAGGCCGACGGCAACGCACATATATACAACGGCCGCAAATGGCGCGGGGGCAGCATTCGAGCCACCGGTCTTGCGGGAAAGGCTTCTCCGATTGGCCAAAGCGAGATACCTCGGTCAGCCGTGTCGCGCATGTGCAACATGAGACGGAGCTCGCAATATTCGGTTTGATATCGGTCATGGTTAAGATGAATGCCCGGTATGGCAAATGAGACTTAGGCAGAAGTTTAAATTCAGGTTGGTGGCACTTAGAATGCGAGGATGAACGCAGAGGTGTAGTAATAAATAGTCGGTCTCATATGATACCGAGTTCACCAACTAGACTACTAAGTATGTTTCTATAGATTCAAAATGATGAGTTGACAACGACACATGAAGAGGTGTTACTGATACTCTAAGCGTGGAGTTACAATGTAAGGTAATGCATCACGTTGGCAGGTGGCGGATATTTAGTTTAGGTAAGTTCAGGTAAGACAGGTAGCTATCTGAATGATGCCACCCATTTAACCCACTCATCTTATCGATAAAGCGCTTAGGCAGACTAATAGCGTCTCAGGTGGAAGGCAACGGCGCTGGCTTAAGTCTAAGACCCCTTAGTCCCGATTGGAAGCTCATGCTGGCACTGATGTCAGTGGTCCTGTGATGATATCGTGTCCCGGGCTTTATCGTCCTATAGTACTTAATTACTAACCTACCTAGTTCTCTTGCGAATGTCGTGGTTTTCATCTGGCTTCAAAGAGCTACATATCGAGGTACCTTAGGTGTATACGGTTGAGCTAACTGCATTTGCAACATCCTCTGGGACTGACCGAACCAGTAGGTATCTCAAGACCACCGCCCTTATTACACCTGCCTACCAACTACCAATTACCAATTACCAACTTCTACCCTTTCCGGTAGGCAGGCGAGCTAGTCAAAGGCCCTCAATTACATATAAAACTACGCGCATGATTTCTGAATGGCGAATATTGGCTAAGAAACAAATTGGCACCTCCTCTCGGTACAAAGCCGACGATCATCGTTGACACTATTTCGCTACCTACCATCATAGCCTCGCCTACCTATCCTATCGATCCTCCATCGCCCAGAGCGTTCGATTATAATCAATACATACCTATTCTTATTCGAAGATTAGATCTTAGCTACAGGCCTCTCCTGTTCTAGACGTACCTACAATCTCTTACCAATGCACCGATAGTACAGCGAGAAGCTTCGCTAGGTCCGGCTGTCTCCCTACTCTGTTCTATCATGTCCGACAGCGGTCCTGCGGCGTCGCCCGCCATCCCGACGCCTGCCCCCGTGTCCAAGCGCTCGAGCCCCTCCATACCCGTCACACTGAACGAAGCCGGTCTCGATTCGCCATCCTTTCGTGCTTCGGCCGTCTACTTTGCTGACCAGGCCGATGCGATAGAGCGTTGGTTAGACGGCTATGTCAGGACGGCTTCGAAGTTGACACATGACATTCTCGGGCTGGAGGAGACTATCAACAACTACTTGTCCAAGCTCGTCCCGCCGGTGGGCGTCGTATCAGTCGACCATGACTATACGGCGCTCGCACTCAAACGGGTTGGCGACGGGTCTAGGGAATGGTGGGCGCAAGTCCTAAAAACTGCCAAAAAGATAGACACACTCTCCGTAGATCCCGTACGAACCTTTCTAGCAAGCGATTTGCGCAATTTCAAGGAGACCAAGCGCACGCTAGAGCAGACCCAAAAGACTTTCGACTCAACACTCGCACGCTACGTCGGCCAGTCCAAGACAAAGGAACCCTCGTCCCTGCGCGAAGATGCGTTTTCCGTATACGAAACACGTAAAGCCTATCTCAAGGCGTCTATGGACTTCTGTTTCTTCGCGCCGCAGCTCCGCTTCAATCTCGACAAGTTACTCGTTCAAATCTCGACCGACATCTGGCGTGAGATGAAGAGATCCCGCGATACTGCTGGAAGCTTCGCGAAATACGGCCAGGAGATGGATAGGGTGAGAGGATGGTCGAAAGAGATGGAGTTGACCGAGTCTGTACTTAAACGTGAGCTTCAGATGGCTAGGCGAGATATCGGAGAGAACACTGTAGCAAGCTGCAAACCCTCGCGGGAGATCGATGATTACAGTGCATCAACGGTACCCTTTCTCGGCTCTAGAGGCTCGATGCACGTGTTTACACAAGGCAAGTCTGCACTAATAATGGAGAAACAAGGATGGCTATTCCTACGGACAGTCTACGGGAAGCCATCTAGGACAAATTGGATACGCCGGTGGTACTACTGCCGGGATGGCATATTCGGATGGCTTGTCAATGGGCCGCAGGGCGTCTTACAGGGAGACGAGATCGGCGTTCTACTTTGTAATGCAAAGCCCGCCGTCCAAGAAGAACGCCGATTCTGCTTCGAGGTCAAGACCAAAAATCAGACCTTGCTGCTACAGGCCGAAACACAAGCACAGCTGATGGAATGGCTCGAAGTCTTCGAGGTCGCTAAAAAGCGAGCCTTTGAAGCTAGCGTGGGCCGAGACACATCATTGTTACCGGGCGGTGTTGACCCTGCTTTCTCGATTACGCCTCCATCCCTCCCGGAGTTCTCTGCTAAGCAATTTGACACACAAGTCGATGAAGCCCTCGGTGTAGAACGAGTTGGTACACTCCCCATCCCAGGACCGGATGTCGGGCTTGTGGCAAGAGCAAGTTTTGATGTTAATGCGGTACCTCCGAAGCGCTCGGCGACCTCCCTAGCCCGCGAAGAAGGCGAGACGGGGCGCGAGCATGCGGCAAGGATTATGCAGAAGCTGGATCTTCATCGGAAAGCAACATTTACATCGAGTGCCGATAATACGGTGATGCCGGCGCCAGGCCCGACTGGAGGCATAGCTAGTCTCATTTCTGCCAGTCATGGCCTGTTACCAGGATATCCCGGACCTACTGTCAACCAGGGGAGTAATAGCAAACCGCAACAGGGACCACCCATCATGAGCCCGGAAGCGAGGCCTGGGAGCCTGGCACCGCTCACCCTAGCGAAACCTCCAGCCGCGACTGTGCTTAGTAGAACAGCCGTTGCATATAGTGGTGACAGGGTGCTGACCGCAAACCCTGCCCAACTAATGCCGACTGCGATTATGGCGAACTATTGGGGAAGCAATGCCTGGGGTCAGGAGCACTCGGTCAGAATTAGCCGTACAGATCTTCCTTCTGATGACCCATTTGGCCCGAATTCTCCCTCGATGAAGGTCGCTACTTCAGGGGACGGCGAGGACGCCAAGAGCCCTACAACCTCTCTACACAAGAAGGCCATCAGCATGGATGCGAAGATGAGCACTCCCAAAATCTCGGGTCCTTCTAAAGACAAGCCTGTACAAGAAACGTTTCCTTCAAATTATCCAACCGAACTCAAGATAAACTCAGCCCAATTTCGTCTCTTATTCCCTAGTGTCCCTCTGGATGAGAAGCTCGTATTGGTCTTTCGAGCCGCATGGAGTAGTACTTCAGCTGCCGAGAAAAATCTGCCCCAGATGACCGGTAATGGGCGTATCTACGTCACATCAGACAATATGTATTTCTACGGACATCAGATGGGCCTCGTCGTGGCGTACATGATAAGCCTCGACATGATTACAGAAGTTACAGCAGCGCCTGGTAGAGACTGCGATTTCATCTTCCTACATTTAAGTCAAGACGATGATGAGATCGGCTATTCGAGGATCACGATCAAGACCTTCCTTGAGGATCTAGATCTTCTGCACGCACGTCTCAATCTTTTAATTGACGACTTGCAGGCCGAGGAGCCAATGGACGTCCCTGAGATTATCAAGGCCCTCATTCATATGGAAAAAGAAGAGGCCGACCAGAGGAGTCCAAGTGCAGATAGCTGGGAAGAGGTTTCGGCCCACACTCCTATCGATGATGGGACCGCTGCTGGTAGATCAGTTCACCCGAGAGCGGAAGATTTCGCATACAAGTCTAGAAAAGGGAGCTCGCGCAAGCCGTTCCCTAAATTCCAGCTTCCGACGCGTCCTGTCATCTATGAACCCGAAGACACACCCAACAAGGTGGCAGAGCGATCCTTTGAAATTAGCGCCAAGGCGTGTTTCCATGTGTTATTCGGCGACAAGAGTTTCATATTCCCCAAACTATATTTCGAGCGCAGGGCACAGCAGATTGCCCAGGGCCCGTGGAAATCGAATGAGGCTGGGAACATGCAACGCATTTTTCATTTCAAAGTTACGTATAACAACCGCCTCGGCCGTCTGCGCGAAGAAGTGATTGCCGATCATCAAATTATCGAAGTTTTCAGTGACCATGTCACCTATGTAGTAACGCATGAGAAAACGCCTTGGCATCTCCCACACTCGCAAGGATTCAAGCTCGTCACCAAAATCGTAATTACACATGTTACCAAGTCAAAATGCAAACTTGCTATCTTCACGAAAGTTGTCTGGTCGAAGGCGCCAGCGCTGATGAAACACCTAGTCGAGCGGCAAGCACTGGATGATGCAAGTCAGGATGCCGAGGAACTAGCTGAGGTAGCTACGGACCAGGTACGCCGGCTAGGCCATCACAGCCGAACGAAGAGGGCGATCCAAGTATATGGAAACGTCGGCTTGCAGTCGCAAGTCGTAGTCTTCTCCCCGAACGAGACAGATTACACGAGAAAGCCGCTCATTAATCCTCGGACTTTGAGCTCGATGCTTTTTGAAACAGGGCGGTCGTTTGCTGAGAGTGTTGCGTCGTCTCTCATGTTGTGGACCTTTGCTGGGCTGAGCAAGCTTTGGAAAGTAGTCTCGGCGCAACGGCTCCTTATCTTACTATTAGGTCTCAGCGTTCTAACCAATGTCACCTTCTCCTCGCAGAATAGTATGACGTGGTGGAGTGAACGGCGCGCAGCTAGCTTTATGAACCGCCTTGGCGTTGGGCCGAATGTGATGATGAGCAAAGCAATATATCTGGCGGATTTGGATGAAGCGGCCAGGAGCACATCCAGTCGACCCTCTTGGCCGCAGGATAGCTACTGGTAAGAAATTCCCGTGGTACATAACATAGGAGCTCATATTAACGTGCGATTTAGCTACTCGACCTTCCAGGCCATTGCCAACGGGAGCAGCATCGATGCTCCGCATGAGGACGCCGGCTCATCGTTATCACCGTGGGGCGCAAGCCGTGCAACGGCGCGGCGACTTCGGCGCACACGTCAGAAGCTCGGGTCGTATCGCCACGATCTCGTGGTGGCAATGCGCCTCGTCAACAGCGTGGAAATAGAGATGCTGCGATCGGAGTGGGAGAACTGGCTTACGGACGAGAATCAGAGATGTGAACAGGTGGGCATGGCGCTTCAAGAGTCGTTCGCAAAGACGAGCGGTTCAAGAGTAGACCCAACTAAAGCTCAGTTCGCACAGAAGGTGCTCAGTGGCGGGGATGAAGACGATGCGAAGAAGCAAGCGGAGAGGAAAGAGAACTTGCGTGAGTGGTATGAGGAGTATTGCGGCAGTTGTAGGGTGGATCACGATGCGCTTATACATGAGCGCGAGGGCTTGTCTATGGCCTCGATATAACTGCCAGCCCCTTTTATGGACCTCTAGCTTGTCGCAGTAAATAGTAGCCTGAGGGAAGTGTATACCCATTGATATCTAGTATATTATTCCTGTTTTAATAGTTACTATATTTTACTACAGGTCTCGGGTGATAGAGCCGGTTTCTTGTATGAATGTCTTATGGACAATATTCTAGCAAAGCACCATCCTGACGAGAACAACAAGCCCAACCTTGGATCCTGCCCAGACTGGCAGTAGCCAATTATAGTTCTGTTATAAAATGAACCATTCAATTGGGTATCCTTGACGTCGTTATATTTCTGTGGAACGGGTAGTCGTATTTGTAGATGACGTCATCAAGGAATGCGATCCTAAGACGTCAGGGACCTTTCTTGAAGCTACCGGGACCAATCTAGATATTTCAGCACATTGTAGCGATTGATATAGCCCTTCTCTTCCAGACTTCTGAAATTTATAAAACAAACAATCTTTTATGCCAATGTTGTTGTTTTAGATACCGACTCCTTATCAAATCTGGCTGCCTAATTTCTGTACTTCCCTAGTCCGGTTCTCTAGACGGTTAGGTACTTACGTAGCCCATAACTGACGACCGCGTACTGAATAGATGATACCCTGTATTTCTGCGATACTACTTGGCATAACATCTGCCACAAAACAATAAAACACCCTTGATTTCTCGTTACTTCAATAATCGGATGCCCGAAAACGTATAAACGAGAGAAATCCAGCGACATGCCAAGCGCCCGTGAAGCCTTCAAGGCGCTAGGTCCGGTCGATTGGGACTCCTTCGCCCAGGAAGATCCGAAGACTCTCATAGCAGACATCTTCAAGGACGCCCATGAACTCATCAGCTCAATACCCGTCTCCTCTAAGGTCGAATCGCAGAAAATCAGCAGAGCGCAAGATGTTATTGATACCGACATACCTCTCCCACTGAACCAAGTACCCGAATGCTCTGAAGAAGCTAGAGAGCTAAGGAAAGAGTGGAAAGGAGTCAAGATCAACCCTCGCGATAATCCGCTCGACTTAAACATCTACAAATTGGCCGCCAAGGACGGAAGAGGGTCGTGGTTTGCGAGGCGGAGCGTCCACGAGGGACTCAGTTTCCGGAAATGGAAAATAGGCATGGAAAGGGAGTTTCCCGAGAGTCTCAAGGTCCAGGGGCAACCTGGTGACGGCAAGATTAGGGGCTTGGGAGCTGATAAATGCGTCGTGAACCAGACTGTAGATGGGTGTGGGAGGATACAAGGTACGTCAAGCCATGCGCTTAAACTCACTTCGACCCAGCTTCTATGGAAATAAAATGACTGAACAAGTGTTGTTATAGTCTACCAACTCTCAGCACAGTTCCCGGGTCCGACCTCGCCCCGCGACTTCGTCACCTTATGTATGACCTCCGATAACGCGACAACAGAGCCTGCGTCAGACGGTGTTGAAAAGTCAAGGTTTTTTATGCTGGTATCAAAGCCTTGCGTCCATCCAGAATGTCCCGAGCGACAGGGATTCATTCGGGGCTACTATGAATCCGTTGAGTTTATTCGCGAGATAAAGGTAGACAAACCACTACACAAGACACAGCCATCGGAGGATGGGACGGGAGAGGACCCATCCCCATCAACGACAAACAGCTCTGATAATGCTGGCGAAGAGGTAGATACGTCTGTCTCTCAAGGCAAGGATACAGAGTGCAAAATAGAAGACACCGAACATGAAAGTCAGGAAGGCGATTCCACAATCGAGTGGACGATGATCACCCGCAGTGACCCCGGAGGCAGTGTACCTCGCTTCATAATCGAGAAAAAGACACCAGAGGGTATAGCGAATGATGCCCAGAAGTTTTTGCAGTGGATATCTTCCGAGAATTTTGAGAAACTACTTAGCGGTGACCCTGAATCTACACTAGCCGAACTTGATACGACACGGAGCGAAACCCCTATACTAAACACATCCCATGCCTCATCTGATTCGGTTTCAAAACCATTGGGCGGAACTCACATAAAATCGTCCCCCAGCACATCCGAACAAGATAATCCAGAATCGCCGGGGCCAGGTGGAGTCTACGGAATGATATCCGGTGCCCTCGGCATGGTGGCCTCGGCAGCAGCTTCACGGTTGCTCGGGCCCTCAGGGGAAAGCGAGGGTAACTCTGAGATTTCCTCGTCCGACTCATCCGACGATGCTTCGTCTATCCACACCTTCCATAGCTTCGACGCGACAGGAGACGCCGAGCCAGGCAAGGCAGAGGATGACGAAGCGCCGACCCCGTCCGCCAGCATCACAAGCAGCAAAGAGCTCCTCCCTTCTCCCGAATCCACATCCACATCCTCTCGCCCCTCGCATCACGACAAAGAGCTCAAGAAGCTCGAAGAGCGAAGGCGGAAGATCGAAGAGAAGCTCCGGCGCACAGAGGAAAGGGCGCTGGCGAAGAAGACCGAGGACGCGCAGCGCGATGAGGTTAGTTTGCTAGTCTTTCCCCACGCTCCCTTCTCCCCTTTTAGAACGCCTGAGAGCCGTAAATTGCCTTACCGGGTATTTCCTGCTCTGAACACTCCTGCGAGTTCCCGAAACCCTAAGTAATTCTTACCAGAAGTGGAAATTACTAACTCCAGTGTGATAAACAGGCGGCACAGCAGAAGCTACGCGAGAAGCACGAGCGCGAGATGGCGCGGCAGGAGGAGAAGTACCAGCGGGAGCGCCGCAAGCTCGAGGCCAAGCGCGCCGAGGAGGAGAAGAAGGCCGAGGAACGCCGCCTAAAACAGGCCGAGCGCGAGCGGAAAGCGAATCTTACGCTAGAACTGGAGAAGACGAGGGCGGAGAGGGATGTTGCGCGTAAGGAGGTCGAGGTTTTGAGGGAAATGGTTAGAGAGTTGCAGGCGGTGAATACGAGGCTTGTGGCGAGGCTGGGGAGGGAGGGGGTTGAGTTTGATGATGAAAAGGGTATGGCAGGGAGTCTTGGGAGTGGTGGTTTGACGCCTAGGGAGCTTGGTAGGGAGGTGACGGAAGGGGAGCTGGAGAGGAGGGGTGAGGGCGAGAAATCATGATCTTGCTTGTCCGTGGGGATGATAGGAATAAAGTGTAGATTGAGTGTACTATGCGTGGAAATACCCGGACTAGTTGCGATAGAGTACTGATGGAAACATTAGGAACAGGTAGGCCTTGCGCAAACTACATGATTATGGGAAAAAGGGTCGAGTATACGCCGCCTCTTGATCTTTGATATAATGACCATATGATGCTAGCTTCTCAACTTAAAACTTGCCGGAGCTCATCCTATCTACAGCATACATCTACTTAGCCCCTTCCCATTTAGTACGATGTCATCTGGTTATTATAATATCTCACTTCTTTCCTAGGTAGTCACCGAGTGTTTCCTTGCTCCCGAAGAGGGCAGGCGTTCAGGGGTCGCGATATCAATGTCACTACTGAAAATCAATACGCATATGTGATTGTGGAACTGCAAGCGCCTTGTCAGTTTCACCAAAGCCACATGTATTTCCGCGGCATAGGATAGGTAATATGCATTGCTTCTGAGGCGGGACACTATTGACGCCGTGAGACGCCACTCCAACGCAGTGGCCCGCCTCTCACGAAAAATTTTAATATGTGATCTGCATGTAGCGGTGATCCCTTACGGATTTATATTGTTAGAATTGCAGCGCTGGTATTATGGGCTGCATTTCGAAATGGTCGTATACTAACATGGAGAACCTTTAGTGACTGTCTGGCTTGCGAATGTGGCGTGAATACATATACCATGTAGTGCATGTGAGTATAGCTCTAGAGGCAGCTGGCGTCGTCATTGTTATTAATACCTATATTGTTTTTACAGGTGTTTATTTCACGTAATATCATGCATACTAATATGCTATTCCAGGCCGGTTTCGCGAGAACTTTGATAATTATTTGGCATCTTCCCCTGCCAATAACTCTTTTGAATAGAGAGAATGCGTGTAATTATTATGTCGATAGCAGTAAGATATATTCGCGCTTCTCTAGTAGCTTTTACATTCTCCTTTTTATTTGTTGAGATAGAGCATTTTCCTGGGTTTTGAGATGTCGAGCTGGCCGCCGGTACGTGATTATTTTACTACCTACCACGAACCTATAGTAGCCACCAGACTCGTATAATCATCAACTTACCCTTAGTCGTCGTAACATCTCCTTATATCCTTCGAGAAGCCCGGGTTATCATGCATGAGGAGGAAGCCATATAACTAAACCATCTAAACTGCGCGGAGCCAACAGGGAGATATCCAAACTTGTAGACGTTAATGACATACTTAAGGCTGTATCGCCCTTAAAAGCTCCTAGGCTAGACCTTATGTGACAAGGTTTTATATGGAGCTCGGGGTAGAATTTGCATTCACTTAATAATTCTCTAGGAGTCTCTAGGGCCTATGGATCTCCTTCCTTGTCAGCCAGGAAATTCCTGTCCTATTTGTTGCTGTGGCATCTGCTTAATTTATCTTAAGGGATCAACTTTATTTTCAGTCTCCCCCGAAGTCAGTTATCTAAAACTATAGCTCCTAGCGGCGTGACACCTCAGGATAAAACACAAATTCTAGAGTTAAAAGTATGGATTATTTCTAGTTTTGTCTTATCGTCCAAGTAGACAAAGTTACTTAGCCAGGTCTCCTACCACCGTGATACACGTTTTCATGGCTCTTTCCAGTCAATTACCAGGGATTGTGTGTAAACTATTTATACTACGCTATATATTAGGTTTGGGAGCTGTGCAGTTACAGGGGCTCGAAACGTTATTTGATTCACCGATAATCTTCTATAAGAGCGAAAGTCTTGACGATTCTTAGGTAAAGTTTAACAGATTATTTATAGGCTCTCGCTTTCTTTTGCCTTCACAATGATTCACGGTCCCCCGAAACACCATAAAGATATTTTATTACTCAATTGAAATAATTTGGAACCCTGTCTTAGGAGCGTGTGATATGTGCTGATCCTAGTAGAATTTACCGAAATACCTATACTTACAGTGATATGCGTTGGTGAGTATATATCATAAAACTACTTAGTCAACCCGCGCCAAGCCGCTTTATCTATCAAGTAAGCTCGGTGCTTAAGGCAGCTAGCTTAAGGCAATCTACGACAACACGTGAGGGTGCTTTGAAGGACCCATGTAACCTCCAATTCGCTGCAACGAATAGGAATTAGGCGATTTCGACAACTAGTTAGGTGGTCAGACGAGCTGCGCATCACCGCATTCAACTCACTATTTTCGTCGTAGCCTACTTCTAAACGCGCAGGGGAAGCCTGCAGCTGAAGCAAAGTACTATAGTAGTACTGGTACTTTCACATATACTGGGCTGGGTTGCTACCCTCCATGATGTGCGGCTCAAGCAGGGTTTAGAGGTCGCGCGCAAATAGGATCGTGCATTACACCCAACTAATGACCCCGGTATGCTGACTCACTTGGGGGCGAAAACGATCCTATGCGGCGATCTTTTGGAAAACTATTGACAAGCAGCTCAAAAATATACTCTAGCTGCAAAATACTTAACTAGCACGACATTTCCGGTGTTCTCCAAGGATTAGGTCGAACCGAGGGGCTATGATGGATATTCTTGTATATATTGAGGGTTCTTTGGCGTCACTATCAGGTGCGCTTGTACTCTAGAGAGCTTACTGATTATTAATTCAATTTCATGATCCAATATGCCAACGCCTGGAGAAGCGTCGTCTAGCACCAAATCGGCCGTAACCTATAGCCGTGGCACTGTCGAATACAAGCTTCTGAATAAACCCCTGGAAGAACCCACTCTCAGAGCTCGGAGAGCTAATGCACACCGGCCGTCACCAGGAGAATGGCTTCGCATCACAACCGGCAAAAGGTGGTCCATTCAACTGGAGAGGGATAATGAGCAACAGTTCCAATATTCTAAGCTAGGCGAAGGCGAGATCCGGATCCTCCGACTGTATCAAAGTAAGCACCCGGACGATCCTCTGAGAGCAGATTTGTTTAAGCGTAAGCTCGAGGACATCACAGGCGGCTACGAAGCTTTGTCGTATTGTTGGGGTACCCAAAAGGCGACGTATAACATTCATATTCGAGATCTCAATGCGACAACTCCCGGTCGGAGAAAGACAACTCCGCCAACGACGGCAACAGACATGTGGAAGACGGCGATTAATGCGATCTCACATACAGACTTTAAGATTAGAAAAAATCTTTACGATGGACTTCTTCGACTACGGAGCAAGTATAGGGACGTCTACCTTTGGGTAGACGCAATCTGTATTGACCAAAGCGAAAGGGGCAAGGTTGAAAAAGCTAAGCAGCTTGCTATGATGGCTAGGATATACAACTCGGCTTCCAATGTCTGCGTTTGGTTAGGTGAGGGATATGACGGAGCAGAGACTGCATTTGCCCTTGTCAGAGATATTATGAATTACCGCAACTTCGACGAGATGATTCTAGACCCGAAGGCAAAAGGGGCCTGGCGAGATCTCATCTTCATTATGAAAGCACCTTGGTTTAGCCGCCGCTGGGTGATCCAGGAGATTGCGCTGTCCCGGGATGCTAGCATCCACTGCGGAGACCGGATTCTTCACTGGGATGACTTTGCTGATGCTGTCTCCCTCTTGATGGAGAAAATCGAACTTATACGGGACACGTTTAAAGACGATGCTTTTGACGATGTGGAAACAACTAGCGCGTGCATTCTCGTCCAAACACTTTGCAACGTTTGCCGGAAAGCTGACCAAGGGGAAGACCAGGGTAGGCTTGTTAGTGGTCTGTTAGACGTGGAGACTCTTGTTTCAACTCTGCTAGGCTTCCAGGCTACCTTTCCTCGAGATACCATATATTCGATCCTGTCTCTAGCAAAGGACTTCCCCGAGATTCAAGAGGAGTGGCAGGAGTTGCACACCTTGCAGCTTGTGGCAGTCAGGGATAAAAAGGTCCGCAGTATCGATGTTGAGCTAGAGGCAACTACTAAGAAGAGGGAAATGTTCGAAGAAGCCCGTCTAAAGCAAAAGCCCCTGCTGAAATTCGTTCGGGACCAGCAGGAATTGATTGAGAAGAAAAAGAAGGAGAAGCAAGAGGCCAGAATTTCTGTGAATCGAGAACTAGAGAGTCGCATTGACGAAGAGCTGAGGCAGATGAAGATAGCGGAGATAGAATATGCCGATGAGGCTCTCCAGACACTCGACAACGGCATTCTTCAGCTAAAAACGAAGTTCACACAACTCGAGGGACTTCGGGAACGTACAAGTCAGGAACTAGAGACACAACCCATCGGACTATTGCCGAATTACAAGTTCAGCCCAAGGGATCTATTCATTGCCTTTGTCACTCGATCAATCTACCAATCGCGATCCCTCGATATTATCTGCCGACACTGGGCACCTGAGCTGGTTGACGACCAAGGCGGAGACACCCTACCGTCCTGGATCTCTAGCTTGTCTAACTCACCATTTGGCATCCTTGGGACGGCTCAGGGAAGGCAAAATGGAGAGAACTTTGTCGCATACTTACCACACGACCAACGAAGGCGGTATTCAGCATCCGGGGTGTCACAGGCTGAGATAGAGATGGCCCTAGACCCTGCGCTAGATTTCCAAGATGGTCAGAATCTGCTTGAAATAAACGTACCGGAATTTCATGTTCCGAAAACCAAGTTATCAATAGCAAGCCACCAGCTAGGTCTATCGAAGACAAGTCCCCAATCATTACTATCGGCGGAGCCAGTTTCCTATCATGAGAGTCTTCCGGAAACAGACGAGGAACGAGGTGTAGCCAATGCAGATGCCAACGAACTTCCAAGCCCGACTAATACTCGAGTTAATTCACATTCTTCGATTTACCAGCCTTTAAACAGGGAAGATGGCGCAAAGGGCCAAACTTCTAGAAGTGGATCGAGAAGGCCGAGTATATCTCAACGAACTCTCTCGGGGACAATGCAGCTGAAAGGGAGGACTTCTAAGGGAAGCGGAAGCCATTATAGTCCCACGTCCACTAATAAGGATCCGAAACAATCAAAACACTCAGTCCTAAAACGTCGGAAGACGCTGAGTGCTCCGGAAGCAAGGCAGCAGGACCGCTTAAGTGGTATACTCTGCGTCAAGGGATTTATTTTAGGAGAAATTGTAGACCAGTCAGAAGTAATGAGGGGCGGCATCATTCCCGGAGAATGGGTGGCTAAACTGGGTTGGGAGAAAGATGTTAATAGCGAGAATAGGGTGCCTGACACCCTTTGGAGACTTTTGGTTGCCGATCGAATGGAAAAGGGAGGGAAGCCGCCGCAATGGTACAAGCGAGCATGTCTCCATGGACTTGTGGATGACAAGGTTTCGGACAATCAGGGAAATATACACCCAGTCGCGCACTCAAACAGGAAGATCTCGGAGCTCACATCCAAGTATTTTAAGAGGGTCGAATCTGTTGTGTGGAATCGCAGAGTGTTCGAGCTGAAGCTGGATAGAAAGTTGCTTGGTGACTTGGCTCCGGAATTAAGTCGCAGTAAAAAGGGCAAAGGTGGATTCAGCAATGGGATGCCTAACGGCACCTCGAGCAAGAAAAATATCGATGTTAATATACCGGGTGAAGCGGAGCTGGGAGAAGATGACGAAAGTTCCGATGGAGAAGTATTCGAAACTGAGGATATGCAATGGGATGTTTTAGACGGCGATGAGCAGGAACCGATATATGGGCTTGCTCCCCAAGGATGCAAGGTGTCAGATATCGTATGCATTCTGCTAGGCTGCTCTGTCCCGGTGGTGTTATCGAGGGACCGTGAATCTTTATATAAGGTTGTGGGTGAGGCTTATGTACATGGAATGATGGACGGAGAGGCACTAGAGATGTACCTCAAAGAAGAAGAAAGGAACGGCGAAGCTCAGTTTACGACATTTCAGCTAATTTGAACGCTTCCATTCATAAACGAGATGGTCTGATGCGGAATCTAGCTAGGGATGAGTATTATAGGTAACAGTGGTCTTGAAGATAGTGTCCTAAATGAACTAAATCAGGCCGACTTGCTGAAAGAGGATTTGTCGGATCCATCTTCATCTATCTCATCTAGGAATTCCCCTTCGTTCGAGAAATTGAAGTCGGCGCCAGTTGCATCATAATCCTCCACCCCGTCGGTATCAATCTCAATAGTTGCTTTCGTCTCAGGATCTTTCACGCCGAGCAGCGCTTTTCGATTGTAGTCAGACTGATCAATATCGCCATTCGCCTTAATCTTGATCCGCCGAAGACGGAAAGCAAAGACTACGGGCTCTACCGGGGAAGAGCTTTCGACGAGAGACAGGCCGTTCCAGAGCCCGCCAGCTGGGCCAACCGTAATGGGAGCGCCTAAAGTCGACAGATCAAGGCCAACCGTGCTGTTGAATCCGTAAGACGTAGCAAATTCGGACAGCGCTGACGCACCAAACGCGACCTTGACGCCGGTAACCATGTAGAGGTTGGTATGTCCTAGCCAACTCTGGTTGGTCTGGATATATAGCTGAACGTCTGTATCGGCCAAACTCTGTCGTACGTAGTCGGCAGATGGAACAAACCAAATGGTTCTCAAGTTCTCGAACGACCACTGTTCTTGGGCATCTGTGCCATAGTCGCCGTTAATATCGGCGTTCACAATGGCTGGGAGTTCTGCAAATAGGCCAATATTCTTCTTCTTGGATTTTCCAAGTGCGATGCTTGCGGGCCCAGAGTTGGAGACGTAAACTTTCTCGAAACATGAACTTGGATGAACAGGATAGTTATTGACCGGCTCGAAAACACACTTGGGGTCGGCCACGATGCTACCAAGCCGGATCGGTCCTTCAACAGGTACCTCAGGAACCGGGGGTAGGAAATAATGCTTCTTTCGACCTAAGGGCATGACTATAGTATCTGGTATGTTAATTAATCCGTAGAGTGCGAAGTAGTTTTCAGTGTGAAGTCGCAAGACGGAATGAATTATTAAGTGAGTATGTAGCCTAGTCTGCCTTTAAGCAGGACGAAGGCAACACCCTCCCACTATCGTGGCATGCAGACGCCACATTCAAGGGGGCTATGTAGATCGACGAAGCATTCTAATACATAATAGAGGCATCTACAGATGCTAGGCGAATGACCGGGGAGGGGGCGCGCCCCATTTGGGACCTTGGTAGGCTCATCGACCTGCATCGGCGAATCGAAGAATGAACTTAAGCTAGTCTGACATGCAAAGTATAGAGTACTCCTAAATACCTCTAGCCGATGCACATATTAGATACCCCTACGGCCACTGCCTAGGTACATCAAGACCCCAAGCCGCACCAGAATTACGTATCCCACGCGACAACTCATTGCGATATCAATCTATATTAAATTGAACTACGAGGGGAAAATATCTTGAAGCTCTTTCTCTCTAAGTCATTTTTGCATTTCTGCTATTTCTGTTCCTTTAGTGCTTGTGAAGATCATCATCTACGCACTAGATTACAATCATGCCCGGAACTGCAGAAGAGTTAGATGCCTATTACACAGCCACAGAAGATGCAAAAGAATTAGTCAGACAAAATATGTTGGACATGGGGAGAGAGAAGTGGGAACATGCCCTCAAGAATGTGACGCAGTATATATCTTTAGAGGAGCTGGATTTGTGTAAACGGGAGTTCGCCAATTTCTTGAGCTCATGGGAAGATGAAAGGGCGCGCAAAGATACGGACTCTGATTCTAGCGAAATAGACGACACCGAGGACAGCGATATCGGAAATGGCAATGACAGCGCGGACGTTGATTATCGTGCTGAGTACAGCAAGTTAGCGAGAAAGCCTACAATAGGACCTAGTCGTTCGCCAACGTTTTTAAAACTGGCCCCGAAACGGAGAGAAACTTTACAGGCTCCACGCTTGAATTTCAATAATGCCACCATTCGTCGATCTCACACGCATCGTGCTGACACGGGAAGCGCTCTGCGATCACCAGAAGATACGAGGACCAGGGAGCCAACAACTGGCGGTAAACCAATAATAGTCTCTGAATCTACCACGAGGTCGATCATTGACGAATCGAACTTCATTGAACCACCTGAGAGTAAAGATACGGCTGCAAGAAGTAGTGTAGAGTTGTACGATGGTGGGCTCATGGGTAGTAAAGAGTGAGTGTCGCTCTAATTTGACCTTGATTAGAACAAAAAGCTAAACAGCTACCGTAGAAATACTGAATGGTTTAACGATCTCGAGTCAAAAGCCCACGGCTTCGTATACGGCAAGAAAAGAGAGTTCTGGCCAACCGAATGCGTCAAGGTCGCTGTTCTCGATAGCGGATTCGCCCTGACCGGCAAAGCGCGTGACGCTATGAAGCCGTACTCAAGCCGGATACGGGACAAAAAGACCTTCACTCACGAGTTCCCCAACCCCAAAGCTCCTTTAGAAAATCTGAAAGCGTGGGACGACACGGTTGGGCACGGCACAACGGTGGCCTACCAACTTATGAAGACCTGCCCCTCTGCGCACGTCTACATAGCCAAGGTCACTGTCGGCGACGCAGCCCAGAAAACCCCCGTACCCGACAAGGGCGCCGTGGCCCGCGCAATCCGGCATGCTGCGACCCCGGTCTCCAAGGGTGGCTGGGGCGTCGACATCATCAACATGTCTTTCGGCTGGAGCGAATCGGAGCTGCCTGGAACTGACGGGGTCTCGAGTGCTATTGGGTTCGCCGAAGAACAGGGGGTCCTCCTCTTCGCGGCAGCATCCAACTACGGCCTTAGTCAGCTCAACGACGTCTTCTATCCTGCGCGAGACCCCCGCGTCGTCTCCGTTGACGCCGAGGACGGCCTTGGCAACCCGGCACCCTTTGCTCGTAAGTATATCTCGGGGCTATTTTCTTCCTGTTTCAGCTGTTTCTAGAGTTGAGACTTTCCTTTTTGGTGAATCCTGTGTCTGGAAACTTCTAAGATCCTCATAAACAAAATGGCGATAACTAACTCCGAGTTCTCTAGTGCGCTCACCGCGCGGCGGCGGAGGCGCTAGATATTGCGCGCCGGGCCTCTCGGTTGATAGCCCTGTATCCGCGGTGCCGATGTGTGGGAGCTCTTTCGCATGTCCAGTGGCGGCAGGTATAGCAGCATTAATATTAGAGTTTTCGAGATACGAAAAGGTGTCCCTTAGCAAGAGCAAGACCGTAAGGAGCGCTCTGTCGACCGCCCGGGGGATGTCGAGGGTTTTTGGACTCATGTCGCAACAGGCGGATCACCGCCCAGGTTTTAACATGCTCTACCCGTGGCACTTCTTAGGGCATTCTCACAGAGAGAAGATTGCACTCGACATCGTTAGTCAGCTGGAGATTGAATTCGGAAAGGGGAACGTGGGATACGAGATTGAGTGGGAAATGGCGTGGAAAGCTACTCAGGCTGATGAGAGCGTAGTTTAGTCAAGTCAGCCGAACAGAATACGACTATAACGGTATTCTATACGGTAGCTATCTCGTAGAATATGGCTAACTATCTACTTCCATAATAACATAACATACCGGAATGTATAGGGGACGCTATTTATACGCTCTGTAGGGGGTAATAGCATTCATTGCTGGCTAAGCCAAGCCACTCCTTAATCTATCTGCCGGAGATATATTGCAGAACAATTGCTAAGAACATACACTGATGTAGATGAACGATGAAAATTTAGGGGTGTTATTATAGGAATTTGTTGGCACTTTTGACTTTCTTCATATCCGCTATGGGAATCCCTCGCCGTGTGTAAAGCAAACACCTCTCATATCACATGCCGAGGAACTCGACATACAGAAATAGAATCAAAGCCCGTTGAGAGTAGCACAGACAAAGTAGATATATCATTGCGGGGACCTTAGGATCACTCATAGCACGCGATTTATTTTTCCGAGAGTCATGTAATACGAATCCGGGGGTGATACAAGCTACGAGACCCCACGAATCGTCAACATTTGGGACTTCACTTCCCGTGCAACCAGTACACCGTCACATACGTAGTGACGTAGACAATTCTAGGCTTAAGTCGTAGAGGTGGTTCGGGCCGTTAAGCGCTCATAACGTGGAGTCCATGCCGTAGACCAAGCTCACAACGGTTATCATGAGAAATCTGGGAACAGCTCGCCTCATGTTACATCACAGGCAGTGGGTATCGCACAGGATCACACTTCCCTATTCAGATTTAGTGAATATGGGAGCGCGCAGAACATGATTCGTGCGACTTCCTGGTGTGTAAGATAACGCCGTCTGAGATCCAAAGAAGGCGTTTTTTTCAACGCCTGGCTGCATACTGCATCGGATCACGGCCCGAGAGTTGTGTCTGATAGTCTCGATAGAGGTTCTCGTCACATTTCCTTCTACTAAATTTGGGCGTTATCTTTATATCCAGTTGTTGTAAGGCTAACACGAGTAAAGCTTGACGATTCTGCTTAATAGGGTTGAAATTTCAAATGAGCCATCTACAGTGTGAGATCCCGGTGACGGGATGAGGCAAAATAGATCATTTCTTCAAGGGATCAATTTTATGGGCATTTTATCGAAGCTACATGTCCGAAAACGAGAGTAACACTTATATCTCGATGTAGAAACTAAATCTAGTATGTGTGCCAACGCAGGCTCCCATCGGGAGACCGCCTCGGGGGACACATTTTCTATGAACCAATGTGATATAACCTGTTCTATGGCCGGCCATCTATCAATATACGACATAACCTAGGCCTAGGCAATGAAGTCTGTATACCTTACTTTTTAATCTATATGGAGACATAGCCCGTCTCTATCTCATGCTCGACGTAGACGTAGGAAATATTGAAACTACACAAGAGACTTCATTACGAGCCCAACACCAAGTTATTAGCATCCCATACACCGAAGTAATGCGGTTCAGCGCTTTCGCAGCCCGAATTCTCATGTTCGGTACCTACCCAAGCATAAACTCGGTACCGATTCATCGACAATCCACGTTATCTCGCCGTCTGGACGTCAGTACTTGCGAATTCTATGGGTACGTGGACAACAAAGGGGTTTACAACGAGTACACGATTGAGATGGCGGGATGGGGCAATCAAGAATCTTCAGGCACTTGCGCGATTAGAATCCCGAGTTTCATCCAGACGCAATGCAATACGGGCCTCAACAACTTCGCCTGCTCGCAAGGCTTCGATAACCCACGCGACACCCAGATCAGCTTCCGCATTAACAAGGCGGCGATCACTCAGCCAGACTGCGTCACAGAAGCTCTAAGACAGGCGAGCCTGACCATTCACGACGAGCAGAATATTGAATGTATTTGCCTTGCTGAGTGCTGGCCGTCACAGACCACTGAAGCGTCACCTCAGGGAAATACGACCATTCACCAGGCAACTTAGGGGGCCGACGATTGAGAGCGGATTATTTCCACGAGAGGGGCTTTACAGAGCTAAGACGAATCTTGGATGAGTGAGATCTTACCGGGAGATGAGTAATACTGAGCGACTACGTCTATTCTCGATACTGTTATAGCGCTGGTGAAGAGTTGTTGGTCGAGAGGAAACTCTCGGGGATTTAATTCAAAGGGATATTGCTCTGAATTGGTCTACAGGGATACAACATATCGAGATTTAATTTGTTCAACACCTCGATATTTAGCTAATTAATGTGCTGATTAGTGGCAAGGGAGCTTCACTCTAGCTTAAGCGAAAACCTATATAATCATATTTTGACACTGTTCCCTCCCGTTCGCTTAACGAGTCCTGTTGTTGATCTACGTCATCCCGTGAGAAAGGCTACTACCATGTGCCCTATCCGGTCTGATCTCTAACAGTACCTGATCAAACCATTCTTCGCGGGCAGATCTCCAGTTTTCACATGCTAGCAAGCAAACCTCCTGTCTCACGGAGATATAAATCTACTGGGGTGCCGTTTCGTAATACGTGAGTTGACTGGCGAAAGAGATTATAGTACCAAAGAGGGACGTCTGTCTTAGACAAGTCGTAATGAGACACAATTAAGCTATCTAGCGCGAACACTCTGGGAAATCGCCTCCCAATTCAGGCGATACCAGCGGGATATTCCGAAACAGGTAGGGGGAGCGTCATCGCGCATTCTTCTGGAAGGGTTCCAGGGGCGAAAAGCGACGCACCTCTGCATTGCCGCGGGTCACTCGTGGCCTCTCCTACGTTACGGGTATGAGAAGGCACTGCCACTCCTGTGTGGATGTCATATATTACCGGTTTAGTGTGGCAATAAATAACTATGAAGAGCCTCACTCTTACCAGTCTTATAACCCCCACCATAGATACGATAGCTAATCTAGATGCCTTGTTGCTAGCAGTGAGATGATACATAGATAGTCTGCGTAAACGCGGTTATAATCGCTGCAACTACTGCCGAGAGACGGGCCGATGATCAGCCTAACACCTGGGTCTGGTTTGGGCGTCCAGTGACGACTTGATGCCCAGGGCCTCTGCCCAGGGTAGTCCAGGGTTCCGACGAGGGCCGGCCGACTCACCGGGGAGCAGATCTACGGCGGCGAAAGTCGGCTTCTGAGTCGTGTGGGTCTACAATGCTACATTTATATATGCATCTCACGGATAGAGGGCAAACATGTTTGGGGCTCGGTCGTAAATTTAGGATCGTCTAGCGGATCTAGGTGGCGATTGGCGGATATAGTCTCGTGTCCTAGGTATTCTCCATGATGCAGTTCCTATGGTATATCTAGTCAGGCCAGCTCAATGTCTGCTATAATAACAGGTCTTGCTAAGCGATAAGTCCGCTGAGACGGCAACGTTCCACGGTTCCAGCGGTTATTAGACTGCGGACGCTGCAGCTGAAGCAGTTAATCATGCAGCTGGCCCGCTGCTAGAAGTGTCTATAGTGAGTGTGAGTGGAGTTTCCACGATCAATTCTGCAGATGGCCGAAAAGAGGTAACAAGAAAAGCTGTTATGATGCCGATCAGAAGCAGGGTCTTTCGGGCTACTGCGGTACAGACCATGGCTAGTCTTGTATGGCGAGTTTCTCGTGCTTGCTCTCATGTTAGGTATCCGTGCCAACATATCGTATCCCTTAAGCGCTCGTGAACCACAGGTCTTTTGCCGTGGCTTTCACGGCTTTGGAAGTGTGGTAGTATCCGGCTGTTCTAGGCTGAGGTGTAGAGCTCGCATATTCTTTCGTATAACCTAGACAGGGTATATACATATTTACCATGTGAAGTTCGCCATGCCTGGTTAGCCTACCAGAGGACGCGAATGCAGCTAGGCTGCTTGTTTCTAGAGCATTCAAATGGTGTATAGATGCCACCCCGCTAGTAAGATTCGAGGATTATTACTGGACACGGCAAGTACTTTATCAAGACATTACATAGTAGCGAAAATTCTTGGTTGCTACCTACACAGGGGGTAATGCGTTTCGAAGAGCGACGTACTTGGGGTTTTATGCGGGAAGGCGAGTTTAGAGTTGTAATGCAACCCGATGAGCATTCTATCATGGTAGCGTGCTGCTTCTCCTGTTGGGCTGGCTTGACCGACGTGTTCCGTGCTGCAATGGAACACACTTTGTTTCCCGATCTCCAGCATCGGACAACGAGAATGGCCCGAACGCATCACAGTGTGGCATGGCAAGGGAGAAACCCTGGAGACAACGTGCGCCGCATAGGTACGACGGCGATTACCTAGGTATTCCACTACGTCTAAGTGGCACTGCAGCGAACGTCCCAACGGCCGGTTCAATGCCACAGCGTCTTCTACCCCACGTACGAGCTGCATGCTGTTGATCAGAGGTTCTGGACATGCCGCAGAGACACGAAGAGCTTCTTTCGCACTTAACTACTTCGCGAGAGTTTCCGGCCTCACCGCGAAGATCACCAGGGCAGGTGTTAAGTTTGACTTGTAGTCTACGACGAATATAGATAGAGAGGGTCTCTTTGGCGAGCTTGGTATGCATCGGCAGTATCATGAAACCAGCCCGTTGTGCGGGGACCGGGTGCCTGGTAAAGCTAGGCAATGGGGGAACCGAGGATATGGACGCATATAGGTAGTGTATGTCTAGAGGCTCCGACTAAATGAGTAATGAAACTGATCTATCACGGGATCAAGGGGACCTACGATTCCGACGTTCACCTTACCATAACGTCACACCATATCTCTGGTTAGATAGGTATCCCAATACAGGATACCTAGATATGTAGTACATGAAAGCATATACCGAGATGAAGTGGCGATATTTCTCGCTCAGGGCTGCAGGAACTATTGAGATCTATGTATGTACTCTGTAGCAAACCGGCAATGGCTAGCGCGACGGTCATTAATAAACCCACGAGGACGATGATTGGATAGATGATGATTCGGGTTGAGGGTACAATATCTTCATTGTCCTGGATAGACCGGTGCTTCCGTGAGCAATTCGCACACCTCGGATTGGCATCTCACGATGTACTAGATAGAGTCTAGCCCTTTCAAGGTTGGTCCGTTGGGCTTTGTGAGATGGTGTCCGGAAAGTCTGGGGTAACAGGGATATAGTCGTGAGATGACCCTTGAACATACCTACCTATTCGATGCCATATCTGGTACTTTTGCTTACCTATGATAAGTGAACACTTTTTCTGTGGTGAAAGGAGATGGTAGCTATTTTTAATGGCACAGAGACACTTTTCATCTCCGCGGAAAACGGCACATTTCGGGCTACCTTAAGTAAATCACCTCGAAGCCGTTGATTGAACTCACGATACTTACCTAGCTATCTATACGAGCATAGATACGGTAGTACGCGGTAGCTCCGGACAGTTACTACATAGGCCTGAAGATCGAGACGGTTCATTTGCCTAGTCGTTCATTTGTAAACAATTTGAGATCGCTAGTAGTCTAGACTCGTGTGACGCACTAGTTAGCTGTTGGCACCATGCTGCTATATTCTGTGTGACATGTAAAGAGATTAGATAGATGCACAACGAGGATCCAAGATTACCCAGATGTTTTGGCTGGGAACTTGGAGCCAATAGTAGCCGCAGAAGGTAGCCGGTGGGTGGATGACGAGCATTGCTTTAAGGGTTGTTCCTTGTCGAAAACTGTTCACCTGACCTCTGGAGGATTTAACCTTTCCATTCGTTGAGTCGATCCGTCGTGGGCTAAACTGTGCCGAGCCCTCGACGGTGTCTAATAGCCACCGCTCCCGGGCAAGGGATCGTCCACCTACGCATAGCTCTCTCAAAGTAGGCTATACTGTATATAAAGTATAGGTAGGTGATCTGCACCACAACAGAAGCAGGGGACCGAGAATTGGGGAAATTTGGAGACAGCTTCGAGGCCGACTTGGAGGTCGCTTCAGTCAGATATTGGTAAAAGTTATCGCTCTACCTATCTAAGCACTTTACCGATATGTCTCGGCTTTAAGGTATATAGTGTCGGGGATACCTAGCAGCCTGAGATACCTGCTGTATAGCTAACTTCCAAATATTCCGATGACTTTGGCGTAGGCTGAAAATATCCCCAGCATTGCTGCTTTATACTGTGTAAAGAATCTAGGCATGCATTCTATAAATGCCTCATTATACTTGGTCGATACACTCGTGTAGATGGAAGAAACAAAATATGATGTGAGTAGTAGTGGACTGATGGTGTTCTTGGTCGGAATCTCGATATAGGTATCTATCTCTTGGCTCTCCGATTCCTACCTCTCTATCTACACTATGTAATCTAGACGCACGCGCGCTTGGTACACCAGAATTATTACGTCGCTGTGCGTCTCTTGTATGGGTTACCTCTGATCAATGTGCAGATTATCACGCCATTCGCCCTATCAAGGCTATCATGCCGAGCGACGGCTTTAACGAGAGCCTTAGCCGCTAATATTAACACTAATACGCCCCTGTCGGTCGGTAGGTGTGATTTGCACCCCGAGCCGAGCTCATAACTGCTGCTTTATTACCTAGGTAGTATAGCTAGGGATAGGTAGTCTAGGTCGCACGAAACGAATAGGTACGCATTGTGTTAATGAGACTGAAATACCTACTTAGGTGCTTCATCAGACAATGATGCGGTCGGTTGAACACCGAGTGCCTCTAGGCTTCCGTGATCTGTGGCAAGACTGTGGCGTTAAACATAGATATATATATTAATAGTTAAATATTGGGATTCATCAGTATTTCAGCCGTCGGTATTGTTGCGTTCCTTGTTTGGACGCCGGCGGCGGCGTGACGGCGAGCTGGGTACGGTTATCGGTTTACTTCTTGGGTAGGCAAATCAAGTTGTTCCGCTTGAATACCTAGTGCGCCGCTGGCATTCCAACGTCCACAACGTATAAAGAAGAGGCGATATATTAATTTCATGCCGTACTTTGAAGAAACATGGCTTTGTCCCATCAGGTTTTGTATGCCCTTTGCTCGCCCGTATCTAGTATGTTAGAAATGTAGATACGTATTGTATAGGTATCTTCGTTGCAATATGGTATTGACTGCCTAGACTAAATAGGCACTTCCGCCTATAAAGGAAACAGTGTGATGGCCCGTAGGACGGAAACTGTTCGTTGAGTTGTCCCGGATATCGCTTAACAGTTATCTAGGAGCTGACAACCTTCCTAAGTTAGAAGCGTAATGGCGGCGGCTTACGGGCCTATTATATTTATTTTATCAGTACTCAGAATCGAAGCTCAAGACTTATGTTATAAGGTAATAGCTGTAATACACTCCGATACGTGAATGGATGCATAAACTTTCAATGCCTATGTAGATAGACGAAATAAAAGTAGAGGCCTTCCAAAGCCTACTGGTTGAAGTTTTCCGGGGCCGGCCTCAGCCTCTCACCGGTTTCTAATCCGTTGGCGGTCAACCTTGTATTTACCTAGCCACATTAGTACTTAGTCTAAATGTAAGGGAGTGTGATGCCAAGGATTGTTTGGTAGAATAATTCTATCTACTCCGTACTGTACCTACTTATGTCTGTTCGGGCAACCCCACGGACGAATATGTGTAGGTACTTATGCATAAGCAACTAAAACATTTGCGATTATATGGGAATATGGAATACCTATGTACCTACGCATACATAAGGGCATGATTGTGTAATGTGGACGATTGAAAATTTTCTCACGGCTCGTATCTACTTGATGGGTTATTGGTTTGTAATACTTAAGCGTGTTGGGCGGCTATTAAGCATCTAGTATCCATTCAACTTGACCCATACCTATGAGTCGCCGCTTCGTGGAGTTCGCAACACGACGGTGTCTCGCAGCCTGCACGTTATGCAGTAGTCGCTGGATACCATCGAGTAAGTCTGCTGTAAGTAGGCGGGTAACTGGATCTAGTAAGGCACTACAGCTGGTGTCTTGGGCTGGTGTGGCAGTTGGTCTCCTACCCACAGCGGGCTGGGTAAAAATAGAACCGTATATCTAAAAGAACATCAGTGTCCTAAACCGGCCAAAAGTCAAAAGTGCAGTTTGGTTATTATACACTACCAGTAGGTAAGTATGCAAATGCTCTGCTCAGCCTCCGGTTCAAACTAAATTGACAATACTGGAAAATGAGAAATACTTACTCTTCGTTTCTATAACCTTAAACGGATAGCGTGTGAAAGCCACAAAGGCCTTGGCCTTCGGCCGGCTACAGCCTATCACTATTATTACTTAATGCCCTACTTCAAATTCATAGGGGTAGACCGTTAAATAAATGAATTTCTAGATGGGGATAGAGAGATAGTTATTCATATGTATATTACCAACTTACCTATATTTAGTTTGTCGACTGGTCTCCATTGACAGAGTGTTGTACGTCTGATACAATTCCACCAGTGCTCTTCAGACCCTGGTAACCCAAAACTCTGGGGCATCATACATATGGTCTGTCTGTATGAGAACCAACGTATGTAATGGTAATATCTACGATTATAACCACGAATGTTTCGGCCATGGACGACACAGAGCTGATACCCAGCCTGCCTACAGTACATAGTAGATCGTACGTTCACTTCTTGATACCATCCCACCCATGCCGTGTCCTGCCCTGCCATGCACGGCGGTGGAGTCCCTTCAGGCTCGGTCAATCAGCTTGTCCATTGTTTAGGACGTACATACATGATGCAGGCCGCGTCGAAGTGTGAGTCAACGCAGTGATACCGCTGCACTACAATATGCGCCTAGGCAAACAGGACAGGCCTCATGCAGATGATGCAAACTAGATAGAGCAGACAAGGTCTATTAGGGGAGGTGAGTCCCTGCAGCCCACCCCGATGCACAAGTATAATGGGTATGTTCTAATGCTCTATGTAGGTAGGTATGTCTACGTGTTTTATAGTTGGTTACCTAAATAAAGTAGGTATTCATCCTAAAAGCATATTCTTAACCAATAGGCTACCTATGCATATATATTGAAGCTAAATCGTTGTGAACTCCGTAGTATAAGTAAGTTATTGAATGATAATCTGACATGGCGTTGCCGTAGTATAAATATCAAGTGGGTTTTTCGCGTATCGAATACGTATAAGTTGCCGAAACTACATATCTCGATTACAAGGATGAGCCTTTCATTGTAGAAATAAGCATAAAGGTCTCGACGGGTCGTTGTTTTTTGTTCGTATGGATATGAATCCTTGTGGATAAAGGCTGAATCTGTATAGTAGATATATGCTGCAGTATCACATGTCTGTCTTGATATATGCAGACCTATCTTGTAACAATTGCTGACAAGGCGGATCTAAATCGACAGAATAGGATCCTACTTCCTACTTACCTTAGAGATAAGCACAGAAGCAGTACGGAGTAAGTGTTGGCAATATAGAGTATGTAAAGAGCTAGGCTAGAGAAAGGTAGGTATGTATAAAACTGCTGCATAACCTAGAACGATGGTATGAACCGGCTACAACATCGCGAAGGGCACACGGCAATGGCAAACAGGTCGTCTAACCTACCTAGCATGAAGAAGAGAGAAGCAATGCAACGTCAAGCTGTGTGATGGGACCGAGGTGGGTTATGGGATCCCTGGTTCCGAGAGGGTACTTAGCCTGCCGGTCTCTTGTACTCCGAGGGCTGCGCACCTTGTGACCGCAAACCCACTCTTTCTTATGGGACAGACATGGGTAGTTCAAAGAGACTGGCCACTGGAATTACGGTAAAGCTGCCTGAGCAGGGATCGAGGTGGCTTGTTTGGCGAAGCTTGACCCCTGACACAACTAAGAAACAGACTACCTAGGAGTCCGTATGTAAAGTATAACTACCGGCGTTGAGTGTACCAGCAAAGCACTACTTTGTCCATCAATGCGACCAAGCCATTCTGGCCACCTACAGTACCTACAATTTGGAGGCCCTGCCTGAGATAGATACCTATATTATTAGGTTACAATTGCATACAAACTTACAATCATGATGCTTCTTGCCCAATATGAGGGTTGTAAATGTAGAAATCGGATTACCTACTTATAGTTTAATGGGGACCTAGCAAAGAAGACTTACCCATCTGCTAGCCTACCTATCTAGGACCGGGCTATGTATGTACTCCTAACCTAGGTGCTTACCTATGTATCATATACTGTTATTATAGCCCGGCGGTAACCTCAATTAGCCACGAGGACTTTTGAATTCTTTATCTAATTAGGTTATGAAAGACCTGTAGAATCTACTCTTATATTAGTTTTAACGAGGCTTAGTTGCTGCTTTGTTCTACATATTAGTACTGTCGTGAACATTTCCTTACGACTACTGTGGATTCAATTGTTGCTGATCATCTCCTGTAGTAGCAAGCGCCCTCCGAGTAGGATGCCTTGCTAATACACTCAACAAGCTGTTTTAAGCCTGATCAGCTACATAGGTAACTTTCTTCCAAGATAGCATTGTTAGTGTTTTGTTGTTATCCTACGGCATTTTCTTACAGCCTCCTATTTATTCATTTATTGTGTTAGGTCTAACTGGGTCATTGTGGTCTGTCATGCGGCTATCAGAGAAAAGTGTATTATTACTATCATATAGTATACCAGGCTGAGCTTGCAGCCCCACAAAGAATGATGGTTGGTGGGATGATAAACTGACAGTGTAGTACCTAGTTGGTACCTCGGGATGTAGGTAGGTAGGTGGGTAGTGATAACTAGCCTTCTAAGTTAAAATGTATTGCTTGTTATTTTCGATTTACATCGACATATAATTGCGGTTTCGCCCAGTATTCACTTAGGTTAAAATAACAGTTCTCATGGCCCAACCCAGGAACCGTGAGTAAATGACGAGATGGATGGTAGGTCGGGTAGCTAGCATCGGATTATGTTGTAACATTGCGGCGTTATGCAATTATGAAGCCCCTCTATAACATAGTACCCACCACACAACCCCTCCATTAGTGCTCATACCCTACGGCCTGTTCCTTCAATTGGGAAGCTCCCCACCACACCTCATCTTGCACCTCGACACCTCTCCTACCTATCCTATCTCGCATTATCACACAAGGACCAGTCGCGCTCTTTCATTCATCGCAGGCTCTCTGAATTAGGTAATGCTGTTCTATATTGCCGACTTCTTTTGGTATGTAAGGACGTAGGGAGGTATGCAGATATAGCTACCTACATAGTTTTCCTTGCCACTCACTTCCGCCGAATCCTACCTCCCTACCTGTACCTATTATCTACCCGTGACAACTACCTCTGTAAGCAGCTTAGGCGTCTAGGTTCTAAGCTCGCTACTATCTACGCATTAATCTAAAGTATGTCCACTGGTGCTACTAACTTGCCTGGGTACCTCGGATTGGCACTACCTTAGACTACAAGTAGATAGATACCTGACTACGCTACCGCCTATCAGCTATTATTATATCTTTTGACTGGCCGCGCGGGAGGTACGGTAGGTACTGTATACCTAAGTCCCTACCCACGTAGATGTACATGTATGGGTGGATGTTCAGACCAGACTAGAAGGACCCGACAAGAACCGCGTGCACGCACTAACCTATCTGTGCCTTGCCTGTCACCTCCCTACCTCATCCCACCACCACCACCATCACTGCCACTACCTACCTAACCTCTACCACCACCACTACACTACATACTGCTGCTACCTCTACTTGGATTTCCAATCGTTACTCTACGTGGGAACTGCTGCTACAATATCGTCAATTATATCCTTCGTATTAGCTAGCAGACTTGCCTTCTTACAATAGAGTCCACGGTTCGTCGCCGTTGGAATATCCCCATCCTCTTCCCCCCTCCTCTCCCGCTCCCTTTGTGCAAGTTGACCCGTCATGTCCAATTCGTCGCCGCCCGTCGCCTCAGCTCCTGCGACCAACGCTAGCAACGATGATTCTGGTATGCCCACCTACCTACCCACCACACAGCACCACACAGAAGCACCGACCGAGAGAGAGAGGGCGAGACACAGAGATTGGACTGCCCCCCCTTCTGCCCCTCCATCCCTCCGTCTCAGCTCCCCTCCTCAATCGATGCCTATCAATCCCATCAATCAGTCCCAATCCATCCATCAGTCAATCAAACAAGCCAGCCATTCCCCTCTACCTGTCTCTGCTTTCTACCATTGTTGACGGCTTTCTTCCCGGAGACCCTGCGACGCATGGAATTTCGTAAATTCTTCTCCGCGGACCACTGATTACTGACAATGACTGCCAATGCTCCAGCATCCACCATCACCGTGAATACGACCAAAGCTCCCACGCCCGCCTCCGCGCCCACTGCTCCCTTCCCGCCGCCCAAGACCGACAAGCCGCGCCCTCATGTCTGCGCTACCTGCCAGCGTTCCTTCGCACGCCTCGAGCATCTGAAGCGTCACGAACGCTCCCACACGAAAGAGAAGCCTTTCGAGTGTCCCGAGTGCACGAGATGCTTTGCTCGTCGGGACTTGCTGCTGCGGCACCAGCAGAAGCTTCACCAGTCGACCACCCCCTCCTCGCGCCCGCGGAACCGAAGGGAGAGCACCAGCAGTACTGCCACGGCCCAGAGCCGCGCTCGAAAAAATAGCATCGCTGGTACCAATGCTGCTGCTGCTGCTGCCGCCGCCGCCTCCAACAATGGTGCGATGCGACCGCGGGCAAACACTATTAGCCATGTCGACCCGAACCATGTGCAGATGATTGCTGCTGCTAACGCTTCCGTTGCCCGGAGTCAGCACATGCCCGCCGCCCACCACAGCCGCCACCAGAGCCTCGTTGGTTTGCCTATGCAGGCCATGGACCATCCGTTTGTTGGCATGTCCTCCGTCATGGGCCATCGCGGCATGGGCCACGGCCTGCCCAAGCTTGAGACCCATGGTATGCATGCTATGGACTACAATGCTGGCTTGCGCACAGCCCCACCGTTAGCCTTCCAGTCCGACTTTGAATTCGAGCAACTCCTGTTCGGCAGTCAAGCCAATTCCACGACCATCAACCCCAACGCACTTCATTATACCGAGTCGCCTCATTCAATGTCGCTAGATCCGACTTCTCCATTTGGTAGTAGCATGGCGGACATGTCTACAACCCAACATGTTGATGATAGCTTTGACTGGCTTACTGGATTCGAGCAGGGTATGTCTTTCAACACGAGCTCGCACGAGAATGCTGTTGATGGTTCGTCTCCCTCTGCAATGAGCACAACTAGCCAGAGTGGCATTAGTGATGTAATGCTCGACGGTTCCAACAATACAACCATGCCGGTCTCTACTGGCTCCATATGGCAGTCTACTCTCATGGGCCCTCCACAGGTTGCCAATCCTTTTTCTATGGATATGAGTAGCGGCGTCTTCCCCGATCTATTGAATGGTGCTCCCGTCTCGCCTCAACCTCCAACCCAGAAGCCCATGGCTGACGTCTACTTTTCGACACCTCCGTCATCTATGAGTTCTCTGAGCCCTTCGATCATGCCGGGGCTTACGGCGCACAACATGAACCAGACCTTGAATTTTGGACCGGGTCCGGAGACTCCTACTTCTATGGGTGGTGGCCATCAATCTCACTCGCCGGTCACAACGATCACCGATGCCACTAGAAGCGCTCTCATCGTTGGTCTCTCACAGTGTGCTCCCATGAACACCGGCCGCAAATATTCCTTCCCATCCCCGAATTCACCCATGTCTCCTCACGTACAGCCTAGCCAAGAGAGCGTGCCTGAAATTGCCAAAAGCTTGCCAAACACTCAAGACCTACAGCGATACGTCAGTAGCTATCTACGATATTTTCACCCGCATTTGCCCTTCTTGCATATACCCACCCTGTCTTTCGACATGCCGCCCGTAATAACTGGGCGACCTAGTACCGCTGGTGGTAGCGGTTGTCTAATCTTGTCTATGGCCGCTATTGGTGCTTTATATGAACTCGAGCGACAACAGTCCTTGGAGTTGTTTGATATGGCCAAGAAAATGATCCAGCTGTCTTTAGACGAGCGGAGAAAGGCTGATCTGCGCAAAGCTGATCTTCGGCGAACGCCCGCATCTGATCAGGGTGCGCAGGGACCCGATTCTTTCGCCCATACACCATTATGGCTTGTACAGGCTATGCTACTAAATGTAGTGTACGGCCATAATTGCGGTGACAAGACTGCCAATGACATTGCATCTACCCATTCCGCCGCATTAGTAAGCCTTTCGCAGGCCGCTGGCCTGCTCCGACCACTTGCGCTGGATTCGGCCGAGATCCGGGAGTTCCAAGTGAATGATGCCGAGGGAAACTGGAACGGCGGAGTCAAAGCTGAGACCGACGAACAAGCAGAATGGCTTCGATGGAAGACTATGGAGGAACGCAAGCGTACACTCTATATTGTCTTCATTCTTTCTAGTCTTTTGGTGGCCGCCTATAATCATCCTCCGGCACTAACTAATTCGGAAATTCTGCTCGATCTACCCTGTGACGAAGAGTTTTTTGCCGCGGAGAGCGCCGCCGCTTTCCAGCTGAAAGGTGGTGCTCGAGCTGCTAATCATAACCGGATGACATTCCATGAAGCGCTTGGGGAATTACTCCTCACTAACGAGAAGCAACAGAAACTGGCTTTAAGCAATGGTCACCAGGGATTTGGGCCCGCGGTCAACCTCCATGACATTCCGAAGAGTGAGCTGAAACCGAGCACTCTCGGCTGCTTAATACTCATCAATGCGTTGCATAACTACATCTGGGAGACGCGACAGCGTCATCATAACAAGGTCTGGACAAACGAGGAGACCGAAAAGATGCATCGTCATATAGAGCCGGCATTGAAGGCGTGGCAATCTGCCTGGGCCAGCAACCCGCATCATAGTGTAGAAAGACCGAATCCCTTCGGTATGGGCCCATTATCGGCTGATGCTATTCCTCTACTGGATCTAGCCTACGTCCGACTCTTTGTAAATATGGCACGGACGAAGGAGAAGTTCTGGCAACGTGATTGGGAAGGCCTGGCCGGGGAATTGTCCCGTGGGACTGATATCATTCAGCATGCTGAACACTCCCCAGCGTCCAACACCGAGTCAATAACAGATCCCTCCGATGCGTCAGCTAACAGCTCAGTTTTCGTTGACTCGCCCCCTACCCAGTCCTCTTCTCCTGAATTTTCCGCTGCCAAATTTCCTCAGCCACAGTCACAATCTCCGAGTTCGAGCCGACTTATCTCACGCCGAGAGAAACACCTGCGCAAGGCCGCGTTTTATGCCGCCGATTCACTCTCTATGTCCGACAAATTAGGGGTAGCATTTGGAGAATTTGCCAATCGAGAGCTTCCGGTGCAGTCCGCCATGTGCTCGTTTGACTGCGCACAAATTCTTGCCGAGTGGGTTTCAACTCTTCAAGATCGTGTAGGGAGATACCTGGGTATACTCGGGAAGGATGACGTCGATCTAACGGGAGTTCCTGCGGTTGTGCTTCTAGAAGAAGAGGATATGAAACTTATTCTCAAAATCCGAGAGCTGCTAGCAAGCGCCGAGGTGAAGATGAACATCGACTTGGCCAATGGTACTATGGACGGTAGCTTTGATTCTCAATTACATCTGGACGGAATGGGTGGATACGCCGCAAAAATTCTGCGGGTAACGGCCTGCATGCTAGATAAGTCGGCCGTGTGGCCAGGTGAGTCGAGATAACATATTTATTTGATCAACGCTAACATAACTCATAGTTCTCAATCTCATGGCAAATTGCCTAGAGACTCATGCTAGAGTTAGTCGAGCTCGAGCTGAGAAGTCTGTGCTGGCTAGCAGTGAGTGAGTTGCTGTCGCGAATCTCCGAGACCTGCCTGCTCCTATTCATCTACCACTTCGCTGCTATCCATCTCGAAGACTAGCCTCGTCTAGAGGAGCACACGATAATTTGAGGAAACACGGTGTAACATTCATGCAACCGTCCCTACTTCACCGACTCAGACAACTAGCCCAGTCTCGACTGTCTAGCATATATTGCTTTCAAACCATGTTGAGTTCTCCAACTATAAACCCCGAAGCCTCGTCTTGGGTCTTCAGGTCATAATTTTATGATTCGATGTGAGAGATAACAGGCCGCTTTTTCGCCACGAGGTTGCGGCTGGACCCCACGATCATAGAAAGCTATCTCTTCGTTCTTCCCCCATTGTACAGCGTCGAGGCGCTTTTGTCATGTCAATTCTGCCTTGCGAATTTATTTGATGCAGTACCGCACGTCTTTATTGCGTATAAATTTCGGGAACCGGAACGAGGCGAATGGGTGTGCATCACACGATTTTATGTTTTAAACGAATCAACGACTCACCATTATGTTTGATAAGAAATACCATTCTATTAAGGGTGGATGGTTCTAAACTCGTTGCTAAACCAAGTGGAAAGAAAGAGGCTGCAAAAACATCTGGCCCCCTTGAGAGGCTGGTGCCTACGGTGTTTTAGAAGGATTGGCCGATTGTCATATGTCGAGGCTGGAATTGAATGGAGACATGCGACAGTAGGCAGAAAGGAAGAGCTGTGGTTATGTTATGCAGCAAACTTGGAAGACGAGGCTTGATTCGGCATTGCCATTGGAGCTAAAGTGGGGGTGAAGCGTCGGGAGGTGAAAATTGAAAGCATGAGTTACCACTGAGGCGTGGTCGCAACCATACACTGTGGGGGCTTGATGCTAATCGGAGGGTGCGCTAGATGGGGGTCGACGACGCCAGTCCAGCCGAGACGGTGGGATGAATACGGTAGTTAGGATAACTACGCGGGCCAAGTGGCTACCGCATGCTACAGGACGAGAAACCGAATCTTGTTTCCGCAGCAAGCGTAGGATCTCCCTACAAATGGGGGAGACAGTATGATACACACTTGATGTATGTCGCCCCAACAACCTTGCAAAACAGAAAGAGGAAAATACAACGAAGACGACGGATACACCTCAAAGTATTACCCATGTGCATAAACCACGCTACTTCAGAGACAGAAGCCGGATGCGGCGCTTGCTACCGAGTAAGTCTACAATGATAAAATAACGACGTTTTTGGATAGACGCTGCCTTTTCACCTACCTGTCTATCATCGGTCCCGGTAAGACTTATGTGTATCTTCCGACCGCCAAAGTGAAATATGTGGTACAATGTGTTGTATTTGCCTCCTACTATCTATATCTATCTTCGAGGCGGACTAACAAAGATGCCCAGTCTTTCGTTTTTAATACTACTACCCAAATAAGCGTTCACAGGATATATCCGAAGTCAAATTATGATGATATTAAAATAACTACATTTGTCGCAGGGGCGCGTAGAAGCGCTGCGGTGAACATTTACGGAGCCAGGATAGGAAGTTAATCAACCTTGCCCTTCCCCCTTCCATCCGAATCGTTGCCCAGCAGACTCGCCCTTGCGCTCCCACTAGTGCTGGTGCTGGTGCTCGTGTTGTTCGAGTCGATGCAGTAGCTAAAATCTACGACGCCTACTAGCTTGCTGACGCTGTCGACGAGGCCCTCGAGGTCGTCGCATACAAGCAAGCTGCACATCTGCAGCACCGCGAACTCGGCGTACCCGGCTTGCGTCATATTGCGTGTGTCGAGAAGACTGCGGACTTGCTGTGCCTTACTGCTTAATAGGTGGTTGTTACTGTTGTCTGGCGTAGTCTTCACGCTCGCGTCACTACCGCTACTACTAGCGCTGCTGTCTTTGCGAGCTATGGTTGCGCCGAGGGCCTCGAGCTGGCGCGTGAGTTCGAAAGGGCGGGGCACCTTGAGGTGAGGAGGGATGGAGTGTCCCGACTGGAGCGCGTTGGAGAGTAACGTCAACGTACAGATGATGCTGTGCTGCGTGGGCGAGATGTTTGCCAGTAGCACAGCCAACGCATCACGCCACCCGCAGTTTTCGGGGGCCCCGTCTAACAAGCTCTGGTTCCCCCCCGACGGCAGCGCCAAACCCGCCTTCGAAGCCGACGCTGCTGCCGTGTCCAGCGAGTCTGTCATCGTGATCCCCGCAGTGCCCTTGCCCCCTCCACCGATGGTGTAGGACAGGAGTGTGAGGTACGAGTTGATGCGCGAGGCCCGCATGATGATGTCCTCGTACAACTCGCGCGGGAACTTGCCGCCGATCGATGGCTCCCAGCGCTGGAAGTCGGCATGTTGCTTCAGGGAGGGCAGGAGCAGCATCAATTTGCCGAACAGACGAACACGGTGTTTCGCCAGCTGGTGGGCGGGCGTGCCCTTCACGTTGCGGTCGCCGCCTGTGCCTTTTAGCTTGCTCTTGAGCGTCTCGTTAATGACGCTAAAATAATTGGCAATAAGGTATAAAGTTGCTGCGAGGTCACGACGTATCCATGTTCGATCCGTTACAGGCGATGGGAATATGGTCCAGACGAAGGCGACTAGGCAGCCGCCTGCAACAGTCGCTAGACGATACGGTGCAAGCTCGTAGATCCTATAGGATAGATATCAGCATCTAGTTCTCAATTGCCATAGTATTATTACCGATATGACTCACGGGTAGTACGGTTGACCGTTTGACTCAGATAACGCTACGCCAATTTTGAGTACTTGTAGTTCATATCCAATGATCAGAACTTGTGTTACCATGCAAAGCACAACACCGGGGATCAAGTGTGGAAATTTGAGGAGGAAATAAATAGAGATAGCTTGGAACAGATATAAGAAGACAAAGATGCCAGGGACCTTTTGGTCTACGATATACCAATTGATAAGTGTGAGTACAACGGCTACGAGGGTACCGAGAATACGGCAGAAGAAACCGAAAATCGACTGTCCAGAAGCTGCGGGGGCCCAGTTGTTAGTACATAGAGCTCAACTTATGAAGCTTAATAGGGAGACGAACTTTGAGTCATGCCGATGGCGATAATAATCATAGCCCATACGAGTCGTTGTTCTTGGAAGAATACGTGCGTTTGTTCGAGAAAAGCAACGATTCCAATCGTCAGAGTAGCGCAAGCACAGCGAAATCCGAATGCAGATTCTTCAGATGAGAAGAATTTCGAAACGGCGCGCACCGCATTGCCTGTTTGCTCCCAAATGTTCGTCGGCGGAAGATGCTCCGGGTCCTTCTTCAAGGCAAAGCCGTCGCCCATGTAGATGATTGCGATGCCCGCGTCGAACATGTCGGTGTTGTTCTCTTGGCCTTGGTCTTCGTCGCTGAAAACACTCTTGACCCATTTCCGCAGTACTTTTGGCTTGGGGAATATTAGCCGCTTGCGCGACATCGTGCCGTCGGCTACTTTGAGGTCGGCAAACTGGACAACTCGTAAGACTCCTTCGCCTGCCGCCTCCATCTACATTATGGTTAGTAAAGTCCGCCCTTGCTAGTGATGTTGGAGGTGGGAGAGATCGTCTCAGCTGAGACCTCTTCACTCTTCTAAAAGCATGGATTAGAGGGGCATACGATAGGTACTTACTAGAGTTTCGAGGTACAGCAAAACGTAGAGTTGTTCTTGGTCGCGGAAGTGCCTTGCGTCTATTTGAGAAAATGAAACATTGTTGATCTCATCAAGAGATGCATCATCTGTCAAGAGGCCCTTCTCTATAGCCCAAGCGCGAAGGATCGTGTCTCGGACATCATGGAATGATTTAATTTTGCCTTTAAGAGCTTCCGCAAAACCCGGGTCTCCGGGCTGGACGAGGTCGCCTTTTGACTCGACATCGGTAGGTCCATTAGCATTATTCTTGCTCATAGCTGATGCCTTGGGGCGCGGCAGAATTTCTAGCAGCATCCCAGCATGTTGGAGTCCTTCGTCGAGAGCAGTGGACAGCTTTTCGAATGGTTCATGGAGTTGCTTCATGACCTCATTCCAGACCCGTTTGTCCTCGTTCTTCTCGGCAAGGATTTCGAGGGGCGTTTCCGAGTCGGTGACCCACCCGCGTTTCTCGGCGAGTCGCTGGAAGATGTCAATTACTGTCCCGATCCCATGAATCGGTATAACGACAGCTCGTAGCAGTTCCTGGAGGGCGGTAAGATCTTTGGCCGCCAACTTGGCCCATGCGATATCTCTTTTAGCAAACGGCAAATCAACGTATATCTTGCTAGTCAGGAGTCGCAAGTTGAACATGGTTTCTTTGATAGCCTTTGCCTCAGCAGTCGACTTCGGCTCAGGTTTTGCCTTGTTCTTCTGCTTTTCCTTGGTAGTACTGTTGATCGAATCCTCGGAATCGCTGACATGAGTTGCCGCGCAGATATCGGCCAGAATAGCAAACATATCCTCTCTTTCCAGACTTTGTAGGTAGGCCTTCTCCTGCTTTACAGCGCCTTGGACGAGCTGGATGGCGGCCTTTAGCTGAGCAGCCCAAACGGCACGGCTTGAGACAGGAAAAACCAATAGGGAAGTGCCAGCTGCGATGGCAAAGCCAAGCAGCATGGCTGTGTACAGCCGTCGTATAAGGGATTGGAAGGCGGCATTGCTAGTAATCAGCGGGCTAAAAGTGCATGAGATGTTGGTCAGGATTGAGTAGACAATAACTGGCACGTTTAAGCTTGGGTACTTGGCGCGAACAGTATTTACAATCCAAATATTAGCAAACAGCCACACGGCAGACACGGCGGACTGGCTCGAGTTATAGCCAGAGGGCGTGCTCTGGGTATGAAAGCGAGCTTGCAACGACGACCACAAGATCAACAGAGAGACGGCGGATCCAATGCTCAAGAAGATGACGTTGAATACCAGGGTCTGCACGAACTTGCCGCGGGGCAGCACACTGAGTGAGAGCACAGCGATAATGCCTACAAGGTATCCAAAGGTCGAGAACTCGTGAGCAATGGTGTCGGACTGGTAAATAGCTAATCCGATGACGGGTGCAAGGGCGCCCCTGTTAAGTTTAAAATAGTTAGTTATCTAATTAGTTCCCATCTCAATTGAGACATGTGCGTCTCATTTTCGCGTGCCATAATAAATGCAACAATATCGAAGATTCTTACTTGAACATAGCTATCAGCGTGGGTGCATCGAGGCCTAGCTTGGCCAAGAAGCCCGCGACGAGGCTGGGCTTTGGCGGTGCCGGTGATTGTGATTGTGAGCTTGGGGACGATGCATTGCTTATGTTGGGTTTGTCCTCTTCGCTTCCTCCCCCGTTAGAATTACTGCCGACGTCATTGGACTGATTGAGCTGCTGCTCCTCATCATCGGCTTGTTCCCGGATCATGTCATCTTGGTATCCAGGCGAGCTTCCAGCCATTATAGAGATACAGTGCTCTCCTGTACCAGTGGGCGGCTAAGGACTGGAGATTACTTGAGTAGCAATTGTGGACAAGAGAAGCACAAAGAGACCACAATTATAGGTATATAGAGAGAGGGAGGAAAGAGAAATAAAGATGCTTAGGTATTCATAGGTATACGAATCGGAAACAAATGCCATGTATGCTGCTGCAATAAGAATGAAGAAGCTATCCGTCATAAAGAAAACGAGATATTATTTCCGTACCTACCCCATATAACTACCCAGGTAGATACTAGCATAGACAGGGGGTTAGGGAGGGTTGCATTGACGTAGGTATGTAAGTATGTACTACCATGCAGTGTAAAACTCTACACAGTATCTAAGGGATGATGCTAGCTCATGACTGGGTAGACTGTGCAAGGCCATGAAGCTATCTACGTAGCTAACCCCACCTGAGTTAGGCCTCGGTACTCCCTAATAGATTGACTTTGTTAGCGGGAGATGGCAACTGAAGATAATACCGCCTACTGACTAGCCCAAGACCTCGGCAGCCAGGGGCATGAGTAAGCGCCCGCCTCCGATTCGCCAATCAGCCCTACGGAATTGCGCCTCTTCGCTCTTTCTAATTCTCTCAGAGGCTTCGGAACTCCCGACCGCAATTTGAACGACATGTCTTTCATTTGTGGCTAGGTATTCTATTCAACAAGATCCCACAGCATTTGGAAACCTTTTCTTGGCAACCACTTCGTATTCTCAAGTTCAAGGGGGCAACATATGTAGATGCTGCGGGCTTTATCTAATACTTGCGTTAAAATCAAGCATCTAGCCTATGTACAAGTTTAAGATCCCTGTGCCCTCAGTAAGTGCCAACCGACTCTCAACATATCAAGTTGCCGCAACTAAGTAAAACCTATTCTCGTTACTTAGCTAGATGTGGCATGCATCCAGAGAGTGTTAATAAAACATATATCAAAATTATGAGTTATTCTTCTCCCATAAACAAATTAATATCTACACCACTTGTTCTTAAAGCTGTCATTCATTAGCAGGAGGGCGGGCAGAAAAGATAATAATAGATAGATACTGTCACATACGTTCCAGTACGGATGACGATATATGGGTAGGTCATGAATACTTGTTGACGCACGAGGATCCCTAACTACTACCTCAAGGCAAGTGATATCTATATACAAAAGGCCTCTTTGTCTTGTACCTTCAGAGGCAGACATATGTGGCCACAGGTAGCCCAGGTCCCAGTCTGGATCGTGACAGATACCGTAGCTTAAATTGAACTGTAGAAGCAAAGACTAGCAGATCGCCTTCATCATATATTCTTACGTCTCGTGTGTCTACCCAGAGTGCCACAACTACTCCGGCCGCCCTAAGTCACCCACCTCTAGGAGAGGGCGGTAGTTGATAGGCGACCCCATACTGGTAATTATACGTTTCCTAATGTATCAAGCATTGCCCAAGTGCAATTTATGATAGACAGTATCTTGCTGGAGCAAAGCCAAATGGAAGAACCAGCGATGCATTTGGGAATCATGCTACAAACAATTAGAGCTACTTAGTAGGGAGGACAGGATTATTGATTAGACTCTACCGAGCACACAATGCTATCGTCAACGCTCAGAACAATTCAACTTAATTTTATATAGCTTGCACATAGAGAACTTTTACCTATACGAAAATTCCCCCAATAATTATCCGGTACATTAATATGTTTTCTCGCGGTCAGGCGTCCCTAATTCGAAGTGTTGCCGGCCCACTTGATTTGAGCCCAAGCGAGGTATGCCTCCTAAGTTACTTTTGTTGCTCTTTTCTTGTACTACAGCATGTTCCTTGTATTAATAACATGATCTGTTGAAGGCTTTATCTACCTAGGTGGTTACATGAAGTTTTTGTGTTACCCCAGTTAGAGTACACTGTTTAATAGGAACTCAGGAAACCAATCTAGGTAGCTTAGGCAGGTAACTTATTATGCGTATACATAATAAGCTACTTCCTAATTATATATTTACTATTAATCAACGATACCACTGATCACACCTGCTTGAGGCTTACGTGACTGCCTCTTGTTAACTTACCACCAAATCCATCATTATTCGCTGAACCTTTTATCAATATATACCTATGTACTTGCACTGGCTCAAGTTACATACATAGGAACAAATACAACTACGTATCTAATTCTAGTAGCCCCTCTCTTCCTGACTTCTCTCTACCTAACTTCTCTCTCATCCCCATCCTTCTCTTCAACAACAAAAACTTCGTATCCTCACCCACGATCACGCTTAAGCCTACCTAGTATGCAAGGTATTGGTTTTTATATCTTCACTTTCTCAGTATTAACGCATCGCTCTGATTACAAAGTTAGAACTAGATCTCACGAACGCCAAATCCGCGTACAATTACTGCCGAATCCAAAAACCCAGTCGGTAAGTAAACCTATGGCGAGAGTTATCGATGTACCTAAGACCGCTTCATCTTCCGGCTACATTCCCCGGGTCCGTTCCTTCCTAGTTTTGGCTATCCCGTTCTTTCTCGTTCCATAACACATAAGTACATTGCCTACTTAGGTAGCAAACAATTCTCGACACTTCAGTCGGCCTAGCACGTTATTGTAAGATCACTTTGCCTCCTACTACTTCTTCCTCTCCTACTACTTCTTCCTTGCTCCCTCACTCTCTCTTTTACCTCTTCTTTTTTACTTCGACTTCCTCTACATCCTCCTACGCCTTTCACACTTCCTACTATCCTCTTCCTGTCCTTCAGCAATTTCCATACCCTGACGTCTCCAGACTTCTATTCTCGAGTACGCAACCACTCCATTCTACTTGGCGATCAAGCTCGCTCTCATCACCTACTTTCTAACCTCTCCAACTAGCCACGCAGCTAGCTGGTCCAGCACAGAAATGTAAGCGGGCTTTTCTCTCGTCATCACGTTCCAACTGGCCTTCGAAGGCTTCATTTTCTGTATTTACTCATAACCCTACGCCACACGTCAAGTCTTATATCCCATCGAACACACTTTCTTGCACATTTGCAAGGCGTATCTCATTATCCTAGGTACTTTGGTACCTGCCATTCTTCCGCATTCCTGGTACCTAGGTACCTCCGCTGCGTGCCTTCCTCTTTCCTTTGCCTTACTAGATAGAAACTTGGTTACCACGACCCAACCCACCTGCCTCTCCTCTTACCATATATATATACACGCCTTCGCAGCACTTCATCAGACTATCTCGCACTCTTCACACCTTTTTTTTACTCCAATCTCTCACAATCGAATCTCTATTTTACCGCACTCGCATCCTCAATTAAACATTCATGTGTTGTACACCCCGAAGTCTAGTCTTCATCGAGTTGCGCCATCCCACTAACAACCATTAATAGTTACCGACACATCAACAGCAACAAGACTATGCTATTTTCTTCAAGAAATTCGACAACCCAGCCAATATGATAAGCCAAGACTTCGAAAACCACGGTAAGTTATCATGGATATCTGGGTCTAGTTTAGAATTACACATTTGGACTAACGATTTCTAGCAGACTATCGAGTCCAAGAGTACATTCAAGACACGCCAACTAGTTTAAGAACGACAAATAAAGCACTTCAACTTCAACTTGTAAGTATTCACGTCAGCGATATAAGGATGTGAAGGCTAATAGTAATATCAGACTGTCTATAAGATGCCGTACCTCACGTGCTCCTACGTGACACCAATACTAGACATCTAAAAGCATCCTGACCGGCTCTACTTTCAACATATGCTAATTCTAGTCCTAGACTTCGCACAACAATCTCCGAAAGGTCCCTGAACACGCGAGGGAGGTCGGCTCATGAAGCAGAGCCCGAGCGAAAGAGAGCGCGCCAGGACGTAACCGTCAAGAGGAGACAAGTCCGCACAAATGGCCGTGTAGTCATACCTTACAGCCGCCGCTTGCGTATCACCACGAGACTTACACTCACACGCTTTCTGTTGGCCGCAGACTGCTTCGGCGGAAAGGCTGCGTCCCTGAACCTCGAGTCGCCGGCCACGTATCGTCTAGACCTCAGGGTACTGTGTGCTAAGAGGGTACCTAAAGTCAGTGAGATCCCATCCTGCTTCGTGCTTTGCCTTTCCATGTCAGATTTGAGTAGTGGGGATGCCAGTGGCGTCCTTAGGTGACCTGCCTAGATACTCTCACGTTCGGCCTCGGTCGTCGTGGGCCGCGTGGTGAGCTCGGCGCAGCTGCTGGGGACCCTCTGGGCTCTGGCGCCGGACCTCCCCCGGGCGTCCCGAAAGCTTCGGCTTGGATGTGCTCTTCGGAACGCGGTGGGTAATGCCTTGGCTTTCCGAGCTTGCGACCTTTACAGCAGCTCGATGGGCCGACGGGCCGATATGGGATGTGAGGCTCGAGCGGCAAGGTGCTTCCTCACTGACCAGTGGCCGCTCTTCGTAGAAGAGATAGCGCGCAACGCTCTCGTATGCTAGGATGGAACCTCCTCCCGAATCTGCTCTGCTGACCTTCTAGTTGGAAACGCCCAGGACTGGGTGCGCCGTTGTTGTCTGGTCAGCCTGGAGACCGGGCTAGGTGACTTCGGCCTTGGTAGCGGGAGCGGTTTTTAGGCTCGGAGATTTTATTCTCAATTTTTTGTTCACACATCATGGCTTTACGCTTGTGGCCTTTGTCTCTGACATAAACGCTCGCGAGAATCTTCGGGTTCGCCCAATTTTTTGTTCATAAAGTTGGCTCTTGTCTTGTGGCCATTGTCTCTGACAGAAATACTTGACTCGGTTCTTGGAGAACCACCCTTTTTTTTCATTGCAGACTCTAATTTATTAGGGTTGCGAAGAAGAAAAGCGAACACCCTCAGGGCTTATACATCTATTCATATTTCATATGGTCGCACACTATGTTACCTAACTGTCAACTTCGTCTTTCTAAACTCGCGGCTCGGCCGCTTTGCAATGCCTTTACCTGTGGGGATCCCGCTAGTATCAATAAAATTAAACAGGCTTCGTATTACTCGAACACATCAAATGAGGAACATCAGTGGTAGTATCTCGTAGAGTGACCTCTTTCTCTACGGTGATCCTTCTGTGGAATTTCGGAGTGTATTCGGGATGAATGTTGCGAATACGGCCGGGCCCGGGTATGCGAAACCCCTGTAGCAGCGAAAACTTTATTTTCGGACGGGTCCGAACGGGTCCAGGTCAAGGATCCCAGGGTTCACGATAGGGTGACGGCACAGCAGGACGTCTTATCCGTCACACAGGGATGCAGAAGAGGAAAAGACCCTGCAACGGAGATTCTAGACACCGGCCAGCCTCAAAACCGCATCAAAAACACGCGGTCTAGGCCTACGCGAATTGATTTCTGTAAGCAGGGGGTGAAGCCTTGCTTGCGAAGTGATAGCTAGCGAAAATTTTCTACGTAGAATCGAATGGTCATTCATAAATACGGGAAACCGGAACGAAGCGGAGCACTGATTCACGTTGTGCTCTTCCTTTCGGAAAAAAGGGCCGAATCAAAAGTGGTGGGTTCAAGTTCGCTGTTGCGGCCGTTGATCTGCGCAGATAATGGGATGATAATTTAGGTATGTATGTATGTATGTGAGCAAATACTAAGTAAATAGTTGGGCGAAAATGCATACTGACGTGGATTTAGAGTTTTTGGGGGATTCCCCTGTCCAGTTCTTGTTCGCATTTTTAGCGTGCAGGGAGGGAAGCGCTGCACCCCGAGATATGCTGTGCATGTTAGAAGGAAACTGGGAAACTGCACCTTCTGCTGGCTAGGGTTCCCTACATATTCCCTTGTACCCTTGTCTTATGTGTTTTGAGTATAGGTTCGTGCAGGGTTTTGGTGTTATACAGCGTAATTAATTGCAGGCGGATATCACGTTGCAGAGGGGATGGAGATGGGAATGGAGCCATTTTTGCTCTAAGTGAGGGGTATTTTCATGATCGCACCTCGTGTTACTTTCTCGAAGGTCTTCCTAAACTGCGCAGTCTACTGTGTCCTGCGCGCGTATCCGGTCACTATGTTTATTGTCAGGTACTCATTTTATGGGGATGACCGATATGTATACTGGCGTGCACTTGGGGGAGAACTAGATAGATGTCTTTCTTTCATGCTCGTAATCTCATATTCTCGCTACCTGTATTTATTTATGACATAGGAAACCGTAACCCAGATAGAAATACATTTATTTGCTAGTATCAACAACGTATCGTCCAGCGATCTTGCCCTCCTCCATTAGGTTGAATACGTTCTGTAGCTCGCTTAGGCCAACTACCTTGTAGGGAGCCTTGATGAGTCCCCTGCGGAAGAACTCGATGGCCTCGGCTGTGTCCTGGCGGTTACCGACGTAGCTTCCCTTGATGGTGATCATGCTATTCAAGCCATTCGTCAGCAAGTTGTGTCCCTTAAGCTGCTATTACGTAAAGATAAGGGGGGAAAGGGGTAGTAACATACCGGGTGACAGTGTCGAAGACAGAGGCCTTTAGGAAGGCGTTTGCGGGTAGACCAACGCAGACGATGGTGCCACGGGGACGGACGTATTCGCTAGCCTGCTGGAAGGGCTTCTCGCTGACGGCGAGTAGCAGCACGGCGTGGGGGCCGAAGCCATCGGGGGTGGCGGCCTTGACGTCCCCGACTAGGTTCTTGGTGGTGGTGAAGTCGACGTAGGCGGTGGCCCCGAGCTGCTTGCACATGTCGCCCTTCTCAGCACCGCCGTCGATGGCGATGGGGTGGAGACCCATGGCACGCGCGTACTGGATCGCCATGCTGCCGAGACCGCCACCTGCACCGACGATGGCCACGAACTCGCCAGGGCGCGCACCAGATTCCTTTAGACCCTTGTATACAGTCAAGCCGGCGCATAGGATGGGCGCGATGGACTCCAGATCGCACTCCTTGGGTATCCTTGCAACGTGTGCAGCCTTGGCGATGGCGTATTGCTGGAAGCTGCCGTCGACTGTGTAACCAGATAGCTGGGGTTCAGGGCAGAGAGGCTATGTTATGTGTTAGTATAGGCATCATTCATCGAGATTCATCGACGCTTATACTACATACTTCGTCGGCTGTCCGGCAGAAAGAGCAGCTCAAGCACGATCCATTGAGCCACTTGATACCGGCGTAATCGCCAATCTGAACATCGTGGACGAGCTCACCGCGGGCGACAACGATACCGGCACCCTCGTGGCCACCAACTAGGGGGAGCTTGGTAGCTAGGGGCCAGTCGCCCTTCACGGCGTGCAGATCTGTGTGGCAGACACCGGAGTATTTGATATTGATAAGGACCTCATCGGGACCGGGCTTGGCTACAGGAATTTTCTTGTATATGACATCTGCAAGGCTTGTTAGCATGTGCATTTCCAGAAAAGTGAATACAATGGTTAATGCATACTGGCGCCTGTCTTCTCGAGAACCTGGGCCCATTGCTCCGTCGGGATTTGTGCAGACATGATGTGTATGTATGTATGTGGACGATCGGGGACGTGTCTATTTTTAGAGGAAAAGAGACAAGAGTTTGTAATTGATTAAACTCTTATATTGTTATTGTTGTGTAGATGCTTGTGGTCTGATGTTCTGATATTTTCAACATTACCCGAGACGGCATGCTCTCTATATATACTTGTCTGAGAGGCCATTCTATCAGAGGCATCATGGTAACGCAGGGCTAGAAGGTTGAACAAACAGCTAAAAGAGCTACCCCTCACGTTGTGTTGGGGCTCGCCCCCATGCGATTCTAGATGGTGAGTATGTGAGCAGGTCGGCTAGTCAGCCCATTGTTGGCTGACGATCACCGTGTTGTGCTAGCTCTTCCCGCTACCGCCTATAGCGGTGCCTAGTCTCTTTTTCACAGCCAACCGTCAGCATTTTTTTTTTCTCTGACTGCGTATGTAGGTAGGTATGGGTAATTGTTTCAACATGGGCACACACCAAGACAATACACATCTTAGTAAACCAACGAATTACTCGGCGGGGTTTCATGTACGCTACTGTAGGGTATGAAGAAGCGAGAAGTGCTCGTGACGTAACGCGACTCCTGTTTATGGCATGCCGTTGACACCATAGTGACACGAACGACTCCAATAGACCCGCCAGAACCCGCCAGAATGGTGGAGACGAGCACCCCCGGTAACCTCGGATCTGGCATAGCGTCCACGGTCCCGGACTCGCTGGGACCTGGGCCAATGCATCCATCGTATCGTTGTCGCGCTCGGTAGAACGGAAGGCTCAGGCCAAATGATCTAGAACAACGGACCAGTCCTCTGGCGATCCTGGGCAGTACCTGGGTCCTGTCTGGGCACTTGCTTGTTTCTCGCAAGGTGAACCGCTCGATGATGAGACGCTACGCCTAACTGCGGTAGTTCGACGCGGTTAGGGACGAATCCCCGGAACTGGGGAATCAACTACACTACACCCATGAACCCTGAGACTGACATTAGAACAAGGACAACATGCCTCGCCACCCTTAGATAACTCGGCGCAAGGGATTGACTGGCTGCTATGATTGGCCTGCGAAGCTGTTTGGGGGTCGCGTCTGGCTAGGAGCAACGGAAGGAATCTCACTTCCCCATGCTTCTCCAACATCCCCCGCAACACTCCACGATGATGGCCTCGTTGGAAATCCGGGGAACGAACGGCTGGGTTTCAAGGGGGCCTCAAGGTATCATTGCTTATATTATTAGTGCTTTTTGTCTAATCCAACCGTAAGCTATCTTTCTCAGCCTAGAAACCGCTAGGAATGCACTCCTCATTTCCCGGTGTTTCCTTCTCTGGACACAGTCGCCGAATTCCCCCTATCCTAACCGTCCAGTGTCTGGTGCAGGACATTCACCCGATAGTTTTCACTGCGTGCCATAAGCTCCTCATGTGAGCCCTTCTCCACACACTGGCCGTCTTCGATCATGAAAATCATGTCGGCACGCCGGATTGTGTGTAAGCGGTGTGCAATGGCCACCACTGTGATACCCCGTGTCGCCTTCTCCAGACCGTCTTGTAGCAGCCTCTCGGATTCGGCGTCCAGAGCGCTCGTTGATTCGTCGAGAAGTAGCAGCCGCGGTTTTCGCACAAGAGCTCGAGCGATCGCGAGGCGCTGTCGTTGACCACCCGAGAGCTGTCCACCATTATTTCCACATTGCGTGTCATATCCGTCTGGTAGAGCCATGATTGTGTCGTGTATATTTGCGAGCTTGCAGGCTTCCTCAATATCGGCATTAGACGGTTCGACTCCTGGCCGACCTCCGAGGGCTACATTGAAGCGGATGCTTCCGTCGAAGAGCACGCTATCTTGGGGCACTAGCCCAATGTCATCTCGGAACACGGGCTCTTTCTTCGAGCTGATGTCGAATCCCCCGACCTCGATACACCCCGATTCCACGCTGTACATGCGCTCTAGAAGGGATATGATTGTCGATTTACCGGCACCGCTGGGTCCAACCAAGGCACAAAATTGTCCTGGTGGAATATCGATATCAAGCCCCTTGAGAATTTGACGGTTGGGTCGAGCTGGGTAAGAAAATTTGACTTGTTCGAATTTGACAGCGAGACCTTGTCCTAGTGTCGGTGTCAGTGTTCTTGACTCGATCATGGCTTCTTGATCATGTCCTGGCGATATTTTGTTTGCTGTCTTGGATGATCCGAGGTCGATGAGATCGCAGATACGCCCTAGGGCCCGACCTGCTCGTGTGATTTCTGGCGCGAGTGTAAAGAGCTGACCCCAAAGCTGAGCACTCACGAGAAGTGAAATTAGTACAATGAAGAACTGCGCCTGCGTATACAACCCTGAAACGATTTGCTTTGACCCCCACCAATAGATAAGTGCATAGAGGAGATTAGGGATACTCATGGATAGCGCGAGGAAGCAGTTGGACCAGATAATAGAGCGTGTCACATCTTTGCGGGGCGCTTCAAGGGAACGCTGATATGTTCCTAGGATCTCTTGCTCCAAAGAAAGGGCCGCAACCGTCTTGATAGAGTTGACAGCTTCAACAGATATGCCAACAGACTTTTCAAAGGCTTTCCCATGTTTCTCCTCGAATCGGGCAATAATCCATAGTTTCAGAAACCCGGAACCAAGCATGAGAGGCACAACTGAAAGACATACGACGGCAATCTTCCACGCGACAATATGGGATAGAATGATTGCACCGATGAAATTGACCAAGATTGAAAACATGGTTCCGATGATAGATCCCGTTAGGCTTCCAATGGCGGCCGTGTCGCTCGTTATAAACGAGAGTAGTGATGACGGCGTTCGACTCTCTGACTGGTGCCATTGAAGGTCTTGTTCGAATAAGGTGCGAAAAGACAGCACTCGGATAACGTATAAGACCTTCTCGGCCACGAAACCAAACATCGACCAGCTGGTCCCGTTGGCGAAAAGCTCGATGATAGCAAGGACGAAATATAGAAGGCCAAAGAAACTGCCTGCAGCTCTAATCGAATCCGCGGTGTTGCAAGGGCTCAGAGCCCCAATTGTATTGCCGAAGATCAACGCTGAACCAAGATATGTACCACCGACAACGAGTGAGCCGAAGAAGGCAATAAATAGCCACAACAAATGAGGTCGTACAAGAGACCCCATTCTTTTCATGGTCGACCAAGCTGGCGGACTAGGTTTCTTCTCTTCCGGATCGGTAACTGCCACCTCCTCCTTATTGCTCTTGACTTTGCCGACCGCCTCTTGCGCGTCGTCCTCATCGGCAACAGAGCTTGACTTCTCCGGTAGGTCTATGGAAGATTTGCTTCCCTGCGCAGTACTGATACTTGAGGCTTCCGATCCCATATTCTGCAGTCTGACTAATGCGGCGTAGTCTGCGTCCTTCGCCATGAGATCTGTGTGATTACCTTCCTCAATGACCTTGCCATTGCGCATAACAACAATCTTGTTGGCGTTCTTGACGGTGGCGAGTCGATGAGCAATCGATATTACGGTTCGTCCCGCCGATGCTTTTTCGATGGCGGCTTGGATTCGCTGTTCACTGGCTGAATCGAGTGACGAGGTCGCCTCATCCAGTAACAAGATCCTTGGGTCCTTTACAACGGCTCTAGCGAGAGCAACTCTCTGCTTTTGACCACCACTAAGTAAGTCGCCGTTGGGTCCAACGATAGTGCCAAGTCCGAATTCGAGATGGCCCAGGAAGACACCGGCGTCAGCTAGGTCTGCAGCATGTAAGATCAGCCGAGCAATCTCGACCATCTCGGCACCATAAGCTTCTGAAGCCGCAAGAATATCCTGGCCACCTCGCACAGCCTCGGCAAGCTGTGACAATTGGTCACTGAGCACGATGGATTGGAATGCTGCGTGTTCCGGTCGAGACGAGTTGACTAAGCCGAGGGCGATGTTCTCTAGGACTGAACGGTTCAACAACATTGGATCTTGTTGGACGAGGCCGATGAAACTTCTTAGCTGACGCACGTTGATATCACGTATATTTCGCCCATTCAAGAATAAACTGCCACTATCAGTATCGTATAATCGTGTAAGGAGGCCAGCGACAGTGGACTTTCCACTGCCCGACAGTCCCACAATTGCTGTGGTCTTTCCACCTGGGAATTGTAGAGAGACATCTTGAATGACTGGGACATCGGGCCTAGAGGGATAAGTGAATGTTACATTCTCTAACCGAACATCGCCCTTGAATACTTCATCTGGATGATGTGGTGCCTCAACTGTGCCATCAATCTTCGACTGCCGGTCTATGTCTGCCCTAAGTTTATCTAAAGTCGCGGCGGCGGTGCTGAAAATCTGTAAGTAAGGCGAAACTTGGCTAATTACGATAGAAGCTAGGCACCACTTAGTACGGACGCATATTTATCAGTCTAGTTTCTTACCGTCAACAAGAATGAATATGATGGTGTAGATCGACCCGACAGAGGTCCCTTCGATGCGGCCTGCAACGACGTCTGCAATGGTGATACTCCCCTGCCAGTATGCGAGACCGCAGGCAGCAAAGGCGATGAAATATAGAAGACCAGACTGAATACCCACTGCCACGGCCTTTTTAGTGTTCTCTTTTTTGGCCGAGTTGAGCTCGGCGGCAAACTTGGCTTCGAGTCTATCGTTCGCCCTGAATGCCTGGACAACCATAACGTTGGATAAGCTTTCTAGGGCGATCGAGGAAGCGGAGGCAATACGCTCTGAAGCAAGAGTAGCGTATTTTCCGACGTAGTGGCCGCCACCGAATGTCATTATTAGGAATGCCGGGACAAGAGAGACGAGGATACCTGCGAGCTTCGGTCCTTTGATGAATGCAATAATGTAAGAAGTGATAAAGAGCGACAGGACGCCGAGATAGACGCCGACCTTCTCTGATGTTCCATCCTTGATGGTATTGATGTCAGCGCTCAGTCGCGATGACACCTCTCCGGCTGGCAGCCCATCGAAGAAAGAAACCTCCTGCCGTAGTAGTGATCGGAGATATTTCTCTCGAAGTCGATGTGAGAGCCTCTCGCCGAAAAGATTCCAGCACACGCCGTAGATATAGATGAGTGCGAATTGGGCCAATGCGGCAGCAACTACGAGAAGGATCTTCTGGTTGATAGCTGCTAGATAATCTTCGGGGGATTCTGTTACTGGCGTCCCCTCAGCTGCACATGTAGCCCCATTGAGCTCGTCGACCAGTTCTCCGAAGAGGATTCCGAGAATAGGGAACGGTATACCGGCACCAATTGAAGTGGTGGCGCCAATTATGAGCAGTGCATAGTCGAGAATAGTAGGTTCGGCATAGTTGAGCAAATGGAAATAACGAAAGACGCTGCCAAAAACCTTGAGAAGAGTTAGAGAAAATAGCATAGTCTTCTTCAATCGGCGTAACAACGTACCCTTGACGCCATTGAAGGCGTAGGTTTCTTTTCGGCGCTCATATCACCAGCATTGGCGCCCGAATTGGGGTTCGGGGGCACATCGCCGGCTTCTTGATCACCCATTTTGACCAACGAGGGTGTCGCCGTGTGCTAGGAATGCTGCATCGGCTGCATGTAAAGGGATTGGGAAGATCGAGAAAAACCCCAAGCATGCACATATAGTTTAAAAACGACACAGACTAGATTTCATTTCGTAAAATTTGTCGGGCTGCCAGCAACGACGGCATCGTCTAGCCCTTGACCCTTGGTCGATCTATGGTCCACGAATACCCACATGTTGTGATGAGCCTGCGGGCTTCAAGCATGCAATTCTAAATGGGAAGCGGACCCCGGCGGGTTCGACAAATCTTAAATCGTCATTACAGTACATAAAGTAAACACTGGGGTTAGTTATGGTTATGGGGGGAAAGGCGATCCGATGCGATGCTACGCCAAACGCAATGTCAGTGTCCGGTAGTGCAGACTTGGAGTGTATTTTTCGTTGTCATCATGTAACGCATGCTTGCCGAGCTCCGCAAGGTACAAAGATGTACCTCGGGGGTTCAAGACAGATCGAGGTAAGGGGAGAGCGTAAAATGTCCCGCTTCGACAACACTACCGCCGAAAACGGGGAGAGGCCACGATGAGGAAAGAGGGCCAGCACCGTGGGCTTGGCATGCAAATCATCGGATCAGATCAGATAAGATAATTTTAAGGGCGGCAAAGCTAAGGGTTTTTCCTTCTGTAGCGTACTGTAGCACAGCACAGTGCGTCTGAATACCTGCATGACAGCGACCTTACCTGTAACCTATAGCCCTTATGTGTGCTGTAGAGGGTGTAGTACCGAAAATACAGTATGCACTCACTACTAGGTTAGTGATGATGTAGCCTGCTTGGTACCTACATATAGCACCGTGGCGTGCCTAAATAACCCGAAACAATGGTTGAGACAGGGACCTAGGTTATCTGATGGCGCTAGACCATATTAGAGATAGGTAGGTCAGTATGTGAGGCTTTTCCCGACGCAAGCCAGCCAGGCCAGCTGCCTACCAACCAACCAACTTACCCTAACTCTGACCCTAACATTGCCTAACATTGCCTAACTCCTAAAGCATGTCTCGGCGCATCCTGTTCATCCATCGTCCCCCATTCTACCTAACTAACTTGTTTTTACAAATACCTATTAATGAATAAATCACCCCTCGTCTCCACCACCTCCCAGATGACTGGCGGCAAGGCGGGCACAGCTAAATCCTATCAGCTGACACATCACTGTGACCCCCGTGCCGTATGTGGGCAGCGCGTGAGGAGAATAATACAATAATATATGGTATTGATTTATAGCTGTTCTTTTTATTTACACAATGTCCAAGATTCATCGACGTGTTGTAACGTCTATTAACATGCAAGAATTCAGCAATAGTAGCAGTAGCCAAACACCGCTGCTTAGCCCTACCTCTAGCAGCACTAGTGATGATGGATACGATGAAAATGTGAGGAACGCCTACGGATCCACTTCGGGGAAGGACAACACGGCCGTTACGGTAAATTCTCGGAATGCTGGTGTTGTTGGAGATGATGTTGACGGCCACGGTCACGACTACGACGACGACGACGACGACGATGAAGATGATAGAGACGAAGAGAATGCGTTTGCTGGTTCACCATCCCCCGGTGGTGTTCAACAAGCAGACGCAATAAATCAAGTCTGGTCTAAAGCTTCGCTTGTGACTGCCTATATCTTGTATGCCAAGAAATCCCGACCTACAGGCCGGTTTATGGTTGACAATGTTCCAGTATATGCCTGTGTTCTTTCACGAACGCCCTACAATGGCAGGTCATCTTCAACTTGCTGCCTTATGTTGTTAGCGAGTTCTCGTCCCATTCGTTAATACCCACCATCGCCATCGTATCCAACGTTCTCAGCGGCGTGTTGAAACTCCCGGTAGCCAAGATCATCGACTCTTGGGGCCGCCCCCAGGGATTCGCGTCAACGACCCTTCTGGCCTCTCTCGGCTTGCTACTGATGTCCCTTTGTCAGAATGTCCAAACCTATGCGGCTGCACATGTCGGTATCACTACATACGGCCCGGAAGTCTCCCATGCTCATTTCCGTTACAGGTCATATACTCAATAGGAATTAGTGGTTTCTCCTATATCCTCGAAATTATTGTTGCCGACACATCTTCGCTGAAAAACCGATCCCTCGCTATGGCCTTTAGCTCTTCACCGTATCTAATAACCACATTTATCGGCCCCATCATAGCTAGCTCTTTTACCGAAAACGGTCGTTGGAGATGGGCGTTTGGTGTCTCGTCGATCGGCATCATCCTGCTATCTCTTCCACTCTTTTATATTCTAATATTGAATATGCGGAAGGCGAAGAAGTTGGGATTGCTCCAAACATCTACCAAGTCAGACCCTTGGACTAGAAGAAAGATCCAGCGCTATCTAATTGACTTTGACGGTAAGGGTCCGAGTCCCTGGGTTCTGGAAGATAGAGCTAACGTGTGTAGCCTTCGGAATGTTACTACTCAGCGCCGGGATGACGTTTATTTTGGTCCCATTCTCGCTCACTAGCGAATCCACATCTAGAACTAGCCTCAACGCGTACACGGCAACTCTTTTTCTTGGCTTTGCATTTGTCATTGCATTTGGGTTCCACGAAAGGAACACCAATAAACCGTTTATAGCGTTCTCGCTTTTATGCTCACGCAATGTTGCCGGGGCCTGTCTGTTGTCCGTGACAATTTTTGTTGCGTACTTCGCTTGGGACGGGTACTATACCTCATATCTCCAGGTCGTCCATGGCCTGAGCATTACACAATCTGGATATATCGGCCAAATCTATAGCATCGGGTCGTCTATATGGGGCATTGTCGTGGGTTATTTGATCCGCAGATCAGACCGTTTCAAATGGCTGGCCGTGGCAGCTCTGCCCGTGCATATTATAGGGGGTGCCCTTATGATCATTTTCCGGCGGCCTGATAGCCCTATCTTTTTGGTCATTATGTGCCAGGTCCTTCTAACCCTTGGCGGGAGTACGCTTGTGGTTTGCGAACAGATGGCTGTCATGTCAGTTGCTAAACACGCAGAACTTGCCTCTGCCATAGCTATTCTATCCTTGGCTACTTATATTGGATCAGCTATGGGGAGCTCACTCAGTGGCGCGATCTGGAACTCCACCCTTCCTGGGGCTCTTGCTGAACTACTGCCGGAATTGAGTCCCGCTCAGTTAAATCACATTGCGTCCGACTTGAAGAAACAGCTGAGCTATCCTATGGGTAGCCCAACCCGTACGGCTATTATAGCGGCTTACGCAAAGTCGCAGGCTCGTATGTGTATTGTTGGTACTCTAGTATCACTTCTCGAAATTGGAGCAGTTTTGGTATGGAGAGACATTCGACTTAGTCAATCTAAGCAGGTCAGGGGGACAGTATTCTAGAAGGTTGTGTTGTATACTATATTTATAGATCCTAGATACACAAGACTTATATAATAGACAAGCTGCACGCTTTATAACTCGAGTCATGCTCTCCACCAACTTACGCCTGTCGTTATTACGAAATGCCTAGGTTTGTTAGAGGATGCCAGGATAATTCGATTAGGTATTAATTACGGCTGGCTAACTACTTAGAGTACAGACAGGATGCCCACTCCCATCACCCACGGGCTTACACTGTCCGATCTCGCAACAGCCCATCATCTTGTAAGTACAATGTAGTGACAATGTAACGATGGGTCACTGATCCGATTTAATCTTATCTGATCCGATGATTAGATTTTCTTGACCCACTCGTCATCTTGTCCTGCCCAGATTCCCGGCAATTACACCAGCCCACGGGCCCAGTTTCTAGCGAAACCTCGTCACCCCCTGCGAGATGCCAGTATTGACGTACGTAGGATTTAGCCTAGGCTGTCAAAATATTTGTCTGTAGTATTACTAGTCTCGAGTTTCGCTCCGCGTACCTGACCATAGACTAGGCGAATAGGAGTGCCGGCGAAACCGTCAACCTATGTGGTCATTCTCTTAGGTTATTTGGTCCAAACCCCGAAGCAAACCGTCTACCGAAGTGTCTCGGTATGTCACTATTCAGCTACCAATCTCGGTCTAGCCCCAGCAAGTTCCTCCATGTGCAAATCAGGCCCGCCCTACCTCGCATTCATGTTCAGGCATGGCCCTATTTACTGGGGCCTCGCCGGTTTGAATTTCTGCCATGCTAAGACGAGGAGGGACTGGTGGAGCGCGCGGAGTGGGAGAAGAAATCGCTCTTCACGCCACGCTTAGAGGAACCCGCCAAGATGCAGAATTAGTCTTCGATGCTGGAAGCTTTTTAGAGGTTCGTGTGTCGCCTTGATTTTGGAGTAGTAGTAGTAGTCTATCTTCTCGGCTTTGAATAATATTGGACACTATGGCTACACAAGACATAATTCAGTCGCTTTCATATCAGTCTCCATCCCAGCGGCAGAACCTATCACTTCTGCATGGTCCTGTTGATCCCCCATTGGTAGATTTGACGCTAGGTGAGCTTCTGGATCTACAATGCCAACACCATGGAACCCAAGAGTGTATAGTAACACCATGGACGGGCGCCAGATGGACGTACAATGAGCTCAATCAACAGAGCTCGCAGTTGGCGAGGGCTTTGATGTCGATCGGCATCAGCGTCGGAGACCGTGTAGGAATAATGGCCGGAAACTGCGAGCAATATGCTGCCGTATTCTTCGCCGTGGCTCGTATTGGTGCTATACTTGTTATCCTCAACAACACTTATACACCTACAGAAGCTCAATATGCCTTAAAATTCTCAGGTATTTCCCATGTCTTCAAATTGCAATTAGAATTGAAAACTAATATGAGTCATAGATTGCAAGGTTTTCTTCACGACAAAAAAGATCGGCAAGGTAGATAACTCAGTGCTCCTAGCAGAGATAGCATCTCAAAAGCAACGCCCCGATGTCGTGATCTTGAGAGGGGAGTCAGGCTCATACCCAACATACAACGACCTCATCAAGCAGGGACGAAGGATGAGCAATGGCCCCTTATACCGAAATGGCCGAAAAGTCCTTGCTCATAATGTATGCAACCTTCAGTTCACCAGTGGCACGACGGGACTGCCGAAGGCGGCAATGTTGACACACCACAACATTGTGAACAACGCTCGTTTCATCGGAGACCGCATGCGTCTAACACCTGACGATATTCTATGCTGCCCACCACCACTTTTCCACTGCTTCGGTCTTGTCCTGGGTCTAATGGCAGTCATCACTCACGGAGCTAAGATCGTTTATCCGGAAGAGACCTTTGATCCCGCAGCCGTGCTCCGCGCCATCTCCGACGAGAAGTGCACCGCCGTCCACGGCGTGCCGGCCATGTTCGACACGCTCTTCAGTCTCCCAACACCACCGAACTTCAACTGCGACAACCTTCGAACAGGCATCATCGCCGGTGCCCCCGTGCCCCGGTACCTAATGGAGCTCCTCATCTCCCGTTTCGGCATGACCGAGTTCACCAGCAGCTACGGGCTAACCGAGGCCTCGCCCACCTGCTTCAACGCCTTCACCGACGACGCGATCGAGAAGCGCCTCACCACCGTCGGCACCCTCATGCCTCACGCGCGTGCCAAGATCGTAGACCACGAAGGCAACGTCGTCCCTATAGGCGCGCGCGGCGAGCTCTGCATAGCGGGTTACCAATTACAAGCGGGGTACTGGAACAACTCGGAGAAGACGGCGGAGGTGATGCTGCGCGACGAGGCGGGGGTGCTGTGGCTGCACACGGGCGACGAGGCCGTCTTCGACGACCAGGGCTACTGCACCATCACCGGCCGCTTCAAGGACATCATCATCCGCGGCGGCGAGAACATCTACCCCCTCGAGATCGAGGAGCGGCTCATGGCGCACGCGGAAATCACGCGCGCCATCGTTACTGGCGTCAAGGACGCGCACTACGGCGAGGCCGTCACCGCGTTCCTCGAGACCAATGCTCCTGCTGATAAGCGGCCTACCGACCAGCAGGTCAAGGAATGGGTCCAGTTGAAGCTCGGCAGGCACAAGGCCCCCGCGCATATCTTCTGGCTGGGCGAGAATGGTGTCCCTATTAATGTACCCCTGACTGGGAGTGGCAAGGTGAAGAAGTTCGAGATGGCCCGGTTTGGGGAAGAGATACTACGGAAGCAGCGCCTCGAGAAGCTTTAAGCTGTATTTCGGAATGTTAAAATTTGGGTAGAAGACTGGGCATAGAGATGAAGAGAAAATAATTCAACATGGGGGAGGCGACTTTAGTTACTACACTAAGTGCGCTTCCAGTTTTGTTCATTTTATAGAGTAATTGTATAGCATAAGAAGACAAGACCATACGCATTCAATAAAATTTGTATGAAGGTATTCAACATGAAGCGTCTTTTTGACTAGTACTAGTAGTAGTTACATACCCTGCTGGTTCGATATGTTACAAGCATGTTCGCTAAGAACTAAGGCTATCGTTCCTAATGTGTCACAAAAACGACGCCGTTATTGCGATATTGGCAATAACGGTATATAAGCACCACATATCCGTGGCACAATGCCAACCTTGTGAGATGAATAAGGAATATTCTAGAAGGTCCAACGTTATATCTTCTACGATAAATGTGTGAGTTGGGGTATTTGAAAGGAGATGGTGGTCTTGTTAGGGGTTGCAACAAAGGTTCTAAACAGTTTGGTCGTTGTTGCAGGAAACTCCGACAACAATCCCCGATATCGATAGATCATTTTAGAGTATGAATTTATAACCGCTACTTTTGAAATCCGCTAATTCCTATTCCTTTTCTCCATTTCGAATTTTCATCTATTCTGGATATGATCTGGGTTTATAGGAGCAAATACCTAGCATAGCCTTCCCAATATCGTGGGGGCTCGAATATCACTAAATTCATAGCCAGTGTCTAGATAATAGGCGTACAGAAGTAAGAGATTCAAGGCTCTTAGACTACTAATGCTTCAAGGAAGTTGGATCCCGTAGGTATGTTGTCACTCAATTCTATTTATCAACTTCTTCTAAACCCCTCCTAACGGCTTTTCGCATTTGTGGGCCGACCACCCCTGAATATATATCCAGCAAATCTGTGGGGAGCTATATCTACTTCCTTCTAATACAGATATACAGATGCATGGGAAGACTGTAAGTTCGTTTCCCCTGTCCCCTGCCTCAAAGTTCCCTAGCCTTTGGAGTTTGCCCTCGATCCTGCATTATCGGTTATCCCTCACCTAGACCTGTATCCTCCGATCTGTTGAAGTGGTGCGGGTGCTATTGTCGCTACAGCACTAACTTCCACCGACCTCGCCAGTCGCATTGGCGTCTTTGGCCTGCTTCTCTCCAGTACTGTCCATTCACTGCTCGCGGATAGCATGTAGCACCGTCTGGCAATCCATCAGGTTCGACACTTCACTAACACTCATGAGGCCTTGATCAAATGCCTCGTTCATATCGAAGAAATACAACAGATCCACGAGTGTGTATTCCAGTAACTTCATCTCGCCTTTTTTGTGTGCCCAGAACATAATATTATATGACAAACTAGAGTTCCGATTGGTAACTCGCATGGCGAGGAGCCTCATCACTTGAGGGGAGATATATGGGGACTCTTGATCAATCTGGTGTCGGAGGTAGTCTTGGTCTCCCTCACTGAGAGCCGTGGCTCCCCCGAGAAGCTTGTTCTGAATAAGTTGCACTTCAATTCGGACTGCGTCTGATTCGGTCGTCTGAGGAATGCTGTTACCACTTGGCTGTTGGTGAACTTCGTTGGTGTCGTCGCTTCTGTTGCCACGGGGACTCATCCGGCGGATCTTTGCTGGACGGTCCGCGCTTTCGACTTCGACTTCGACTTTGGCGTTGCCTTTGTCAATGATATTGTGACTGACACCGCTAGTTGTTGTGCTCTTGATACCCTTCCCGATAATGATGGGATAAGTCCGCCAGGGAACCATGACGCTCTGAATGGAGCTTGAGAAAGTGCGCTTTTGGCTGCGTGGGGTCCGCTTGGGTGAAGGCATCGCAGGTGTTCCTGGAGAGTGAAACTGGGATGTGCTTGACTTGGTTGGGGTGACCAGGGGCTTAGGAGGTAGGCCTGCCTTGCTTGCGTCGGGGAGGGTCTTGTAAGTCTTGACGGCTAGGGGTGACTGGGGCACAGTCTGGGGCGGTGGTGTGTGGAACATTGTGAGCGTTGGCGATGCTGGTGACGTATATAATAAAGGCAGTATGTCCGAGCCCTTGATGGCAATTACTGATACTGTTTCAGACCTGAAGCCGCGAGGAATAAGTTCGGCTAGATTCTCGAGTGATCGGGAGTTGATAATAGCTTGGGAACGTCAAGGTGTTGCTAGTCGAAGTTTCCAGTGGGCTGGTATAAATACGTTGGTGACCGACGTGAGGTTGTTAGGAAATGGTAGGTAGCAGTGTAAGTTCCCCTGCTTTGTAACCAGGCCAAGGCAGTTGCTCATTTAGAGTAAGTGTTCTTACGATGTTGAACTCAGCCAATCATAGTCAACTCCTTTACTTGATTCCATGAGCCTGAATTTTTTTTTAAAAAAATCCTCGGCACGAAACAAGCCTATGTTCACTGCCTAGGTTGGCCTGGAGGGCTACAAATTGTCAGCAATTAGCAATACTATGGCAGGCTCTCGGGCTCTTCTATTAGACCACTCTGGCGCCGACTCAAGTTGTGATGGTGGAGCCCCATCTTTGTACTATTTCTAGTTACTTTTTTTAAATGACTGTCACAACTTTCTAACAGCTGCTGGAAGGGCTAGAATTTACAACAGTCCCTCCTACAATAGATTTTGGAATGTTTTGTTGATTTACTAAAAGTTAAGTGAATCATCATCCGGGCTTGTTATACCAGATGTAAGGAAATATACTAATTTGATTTCGGTTAGAATTCTTGGACACCTGCTTTCACTCACATAGCATATTGGCTTCCCTGAAATGTGTGAGATTTGATCTATATATTGCATGTAATGTGCATGCTGTTCTGAATCAAAGTGTGTTGATGAGCTAACCAGTGCATAGAGAAGTTGGTAGAGGACGCTCAGCTTAGGTTGAACACACATTATAAGTGCTCTACTGGCATAGTTCATAACCTCAACTAACTCCTACCACAACTAAATATTTTCATGTCATCAACTGAACCTTTTACGGCAACTCTCTCAAATTTCCCCATATTACAACTCTTAAGTATCCTGTTCTATATGTATTTATTTTTATTTTCTTTAATTTTATCCTTTTGAATTTGTTTATTTGAACCTCTACAATGTTTACGCATGTAGTATGCAGAGTTCATCCTTTCCTTCACTTATGGTATATACATTTAGGTACCTTGTACCCTGTAAAATACAGTACTATATACACGGTACTGCCTTCCAATTTACGAGGGGACTACCAGCTAGAGTGATAAAATCTCCCCAGAGTATTACAGTGTCTACAGTGTATTCTGTACTGTAAGTCATAAGTGTCATTGGTAGTGAGACATGCCGAGGTCGGACTCTTACCCAAATTATTTCATTATCAGATCCGTCTAGCGCCCCGCCTCAGATGACGACCGAGACATATTGACCCGACAAGGTAAGAAACAGTCCCAGATGAGAAAGACTGAAAAAAATTATCAGATCCGGCTACATTACGGCCACCCACACCCACCAGCCATTTAAAGTTATCAGATCCGTGGGTGCATGGCCGCCAAGACACGACCCAGCATCATTCTGCCAATCCTCGCTGCCCCTGTGGGAGACGAGGGAGAGCCAAACAGGCATCCGGCAGCCATTTTGTTCATCGGCGTGTCTTAGTGGTGAAAATTTCTGCAACCTTCCCTCGCTAGCTAGCCGGGACTGGCTGGACTGTCTGGCTTGTCACCCCTCGTTCGTCAAATGTATTGCTTTAGGGTGGTACATCGATGGTACTCGGTGACCTTCGACCTGCCGGTGAGGTCACTAGTACAGCCACATCCGGCTTGGGGGCAGAGATGGCGCGCTCTCAGAGACTAAGCTAGCTAGCTGGCTACTTGCCGCACAGTCTTCGAGAAGCCGAAAATGTTGCGTTGTTTGCGTTGTTTGAGGGAGGTAGTGTGTCTAGTGATGGTATGATCTTACATGACATGACACAATGGTAATATAACGCTTAACACTATGAGGCAAGCAGCTATGCAGGATGCAGGTCTGTTCTAGAAACATGCTCTCCACCGATGCTCTCCTGCCTCGGGATACAACGGCTCTGGGATATACACGGTGAGGTCGTGATCGTCATCTTTTCGCGACACTTATTTTTTTCTACCTGTAAACAAGGCGAAGGATATTCACTTTAGCATATCAATTGGAAACCCAGGGCTTGTGTTTCATTGTTCTCAGTACACAGTGACAATGGCGTCTCCTTCAGATAATAACGAGCCTATTCTTAAGCTCCCACATCCATACCTGACTCCTTACGGTATAAGCAAGACTTCACGGACAACCGAGGCCTCAACCCCATTACTCCAGATCAAACCTCTCAGCACCGACAGCAAGGCCACTCCTCTACCAGAGCCCCTTCACAATGACCAGCTCTTCTTCACCGAGCCTGTAGACCTCAAATCCAGCGAGCGACCCCCCGAGTCCAACAACACTCCATGGGGCCGTGCCCGCCGCTCACCCTGCTCGACCTGGGTCTGGGACAGCGAGACACCGCCCACGCCCGGCCAAGCATGGCTTCTCGTCTACGTGCTCTTCACCCTGCGGCCCTCCATGGAGGGCTTCCGGCTCCTTCTCCTCGGGCCCGGTAAAGACACTCTCTCAGCCCAGCTCAAGACAGTCCTCCTCGCCATCGACCACCCGATCGCAACCGGGCTGACCGACGAGCTGTTCGTGCCCCGGAGCACGTTCTGGCAGGGCGCGGGTTCGCCCTTCGGGCCGCGCACGGCGTGGATACCCGAGGACCTGGACACCATGGCGGAGAAGCCGCTGTCCTCGTACCCCATCACGCCGCTCGAGAACGTCATGACCGCGGAGCCGGGGCAGGTCCTCACGTGGCACCCCCGACGGCCCGCGAAGCCGCGCCCGGGCTCGGTTATTTACAGCCGCTGGATCCCGCACCTGCGCGAGACCTTCAGCATGGTGGCGCTCGACTGGCAGGACCCGGAGCACCTCCGCCTGTTCCACGAGTGGCAGAACGACCCGCGGGTCTCGCAGGGCTGGAACGAGACCGGTACCCTTGAGCAGCACCGCGAGTATCTTCGTAAAGCGCACGTTGATCCGCACCAGGTTACGATACTGGCGCGGTTTGAGGACACGCCGTTTGCGTATTTCGAGGTGTACTGGGGCAAGGTAAGCAATGATAAATGATAGCATTCTCATTTTATTTGCATTTGTTTCAATGAACATCGGAGAGGACTTTGCACTGCACTTATGGGCTTCGTGAGAGTGCTAACATGTTTTACGTTTTCTAGGAAGATCGCCTCGGCGCGTACTACAGCGCGGGCGACTACGACCGCGGCCGACACTCGCTCGTGGGCGACGTGCGCTTCCGTGGCCCGCACCGCGTCACGGCGTGGTGGTCGAGCCTGATGCACTTCATCTTCCTGGACGACCCGCGCACCATGTACATCATCGGCGAGCCCAAGTACACCAACAGCTCCGTGCTAGCGTACGATTTCATTCACGGGTTTGGATTGGATAAGTTCGTCGACCTCCCGCACAAGCGGTCTGCGTTTGTGCGATGCTCGAGGGAGCGATTCTTCCAACTGTCGCCTCTGCATGAGAGCGAGAAGGTGGTTGGTGGCACGTTGGTCGGGCTGCTGCCAAAGCTGTAAATATACATGCATATATATATATACTTGGGGATTTAATTAAATGTCACTTAGTTTTGCTACTTTATGGACTAGACAAAAGGACCGTTTAAAATGCATTCTCATAATTGCTACTTTTGGCCGAGTACTAAAAAAGACACGCTTATAAATTGCGCAAGAATCTTTACTCAATTTCCCTATTACCTATACCCAACCGTCTACAACGCCTCGCGCCCGTGTAAAAAAACAATCCCTCAAACAGTCATCAAACCTATGCCGTGATACCGCCAAGACGGAGGTGATCCCAAACAACTACGGAGAGCATCAATTAGCAACGGCCCGAGACAAGCGAAAGGATAGACGGGCGGGGAAGAGAGGTGGGGACTTACTTCTAAAGCCCAGGTCATCCTCAAAGAAAAGCTGCATGACCTGCGGACCGTAGTTCATGCCCTCGGACCCGTACGAAATGCCGTTCTTGCCCACAGCCAGGCCAATCATGGGCGGGGTCTCGCCGAGCTGGGTGAACTCGGGCTCCTTGCCGTGCAGCTGCTGCTGCATGATCTGGTGGATGTTGAGGGCGGCGATCTTGCCCTCGTACAGGGCGCCGCCGCAGCGCTTGATGCCCGACCAGTGGATCATGTCGCCGACGGCGAAGTGCGACTCAGCATTGGGGACGCCTTCGACGCCGGGGGGCAGCTGCATGGTGGGGCGCACGTTGACGTAGCCGTCGCTGTCGAGGGCGGCCGCGGGCAGGTAGCCAGAGGCGGGGATGCTGTTGGAGATGGCGGTGATGACCTCGCTCGCGACCATCTTGTGCCCGTTGGTGAACTCGACCTCGTACAGCAGGGAGCCGTCTGCGTTTTTTGTGGGCGTGCTGCTGGCTAGGCGGTGGTTTAGGAGGACCTCGACGCCTGCTTGCTCCGCGAGCTCGAACGCGCAGTCCTTGACCATGTCTGGCAGTGGCTCGGCTGATAGGAGCTTGTCTCTTGAGTGCGCTAGCGTGACTTGGACACTTGGCTTCGTGTACTTCAACTCAGCGGCCATCTCAATACCAACAGCACCTATAGAGCTTGTTAGCGAGCTACATCCACGGCCGTCGTCTACGTGAATAAATCTGACCTCCGCCTACGACGAGCACAGGCGCTGTGCTGTTGAGCACCCTGTCGCAGTGTGCTCCAACTTCCATGAGGTACGCTTCCCGAGTCAGGGCTTGTGGCACAACAGGCCATACCCTCCGCAGACCCGTGGCAGCGACGAAGAAGTCGTAGCTTTCCACCCTTGTCTTCTGCGTCTTGCGCTCGGAGATAGTGGCCGTCTTGTTCTCGCAGTCGACATTGGTGATGGTGCCTTGGACGAAGGTCACATTGGGGCGCTGCAGTACCTTGACGTGCTTGTACTCTACCCAGGCTTTCTCCGCGTATTCTCTCGAGGCCATGGCTAGCGGCGAGCCAATTAGATGGTCTAGCATCCCATGTCAGTACGGCCAGACGATAGAATTGAAGGCGGCCATGTTTTGGTGGACGTACAGTATCCATCGCGCTCGTCGACGATAGTAACGTCAACAGATATGGGCGAGTCGATCGCGTCGCATTTCTCTAGCAGGTTGATCGCTGCCGAAAGGCCACCGTAGCAACCACCCGCAATGAGAACACGGTATTGGCACGCCGAGATGACAGGATTCACAATGTCTGCCATCGTACTGACTGGTGTTTGGGGTGTGGTCTGAGTGGCGGGAGAGAAGATGATGAATTGGGTTCTGGGAAATCAAGTTCAGATGAGGCTCAATTCATCTAAAGTCGACAGAACAGGCGGTGTGTCCCTTTTCAAAAGACCCGAGGAAGAACACGGCACCCGCTCCGAGATCTGGGTAGAGGTGTGATAGACACCACATATCCTCCTCTCCACGGTCCCAGAACCCAGTCAGCACTTGCACTACCGAGACAACTAACGAATCCAAGAGCAGGGATGGGCCAGATCCGAAAGCAATGAACCGGAATTGCTTCCTATGGGGTAGGTGGCAGTACAGTACGCAGTGGCGACGTAGTGCAAGAGTACAGCTTGGCCGCGGTGGAAGCTACTTGGATGTATGGACCATGGGCCTAGCTTCAAACATTGGTGGGAGGCGCTCATTAGCGATCTAGGTAGATAGATAGTACACCCCGTCTCCAAGAACCCAAGACAGACAGACCCAAGACTGTGTGTACTCTGTCCGTCCTTGTGTGCCGATGTCGCCTGGTGGACAGACAAGTGGACTCAGGTACCGGCAACAGTAAAACAGCGGGCCGGACATCTACTTAACCTAGGTATGCGTGCGTAATATGCGTAGCCATCTCATCGGAAGAGCCCACTCCCTCTACCTCTAGATAGGCAGGACAGGTGTCTACAGATTACAACCACATCTGGGATACTTGAAAAAGGAAGACGAAGAGGTTAGACAAACTATCCTCATAGATTGCAGTACGGATGTTACTTACTTAACATATATGTAGGTCATCGTCACCATTCATTCATGATCATCACTGTAGCCCGCAACAGTGTGGGAAAGGAAGTAAGTATGTAGGCAGAATGTAGGTAGGTATGTAGTGTCTCATCAATTTGGCTTAGTTTGATCTGATAACAAACGGCGCCGGAAGAAATCACGCAAGAAGCAGTACGTATGAGCCGAGTTGAGCCACGCATGTCCGGTTCGCCCTCGGTTCGCTCTCTGATCGGCAAGGTGCATGGCGCGCATGGTGGGGAAACGGTTATCAGATCCGCTTACCACAGGGATACCCCGGCACAGTATGGTACTTACTAGTACATATCGATACCTCCTAGCAATCTAGCACTGTATTTGTGCAGTAGCGCATTTATTTACCCGACGTGTATGAGATAGAGATACAGTGCAGAATCTGGCAAGCAAGCATCTTACTTACCTAGACACGGCAAGATTCGGCGAAGGTGTGTATATATGTATATACGAACTAGGGGCAAATTCTACTATATGTTTTGTCTATAGAGCCGTAAGAACAGGTTCGCTTTGATAAACTTTCATCTACTGCATACCTTAGGTAGTGCCCGTGTCAATGTTGGCCCCAGATCCGCCATTTTAGAGCCCCCAAACGCCCCAGCAAGTACATTTCTAGCAGGTATATACCTACTTCTCGAATTTTCTATACTGTTACGACAAGCTGATAATGGATCTGTACCCACGCCCTAAGTGTCTAGCTTACGTTACGATGCTTGTAGCCAAGCATCATAGAAAAGCTCTCCGGCAGTACTTCGTCGTTCCGGAGCCCATTGAAGCATCTTCCGCATAAACTCTAAAAATTGTCTTTTTTCATCCCCTGCGAGATGTTTCTCAATCTCCTCTAGCGACGCCGAGGTTGGTAAATCGATCCCAGCAGTGAATTCACCTGGGAAGTTAATAGTGTCAGTTAAACATAAAACTAAGATTTATAGGAAATGAGAAGTATGGCGATACTATACCTTCATCCGAGAAGAATTTACTAGCCAGGTTGCCGCGCGCAAGGAGATCCTTTGGTGGAGGACCGAGCAGTGCGATGATTTCGGCGAGATGTGCCCTCCGTCGATAAGCATCATGTTCCGGGTCAATGCCGTAGAACAGGTGGTTTCCCTCGTAAATATCCCAGACCTTATATCTCTTCATTAGCCTCGCTATGCAGCAATCCTCTCCTTCAAAGAGAAATGCGTTTTGCTGATAGAGCACCTACCATACAGCCGACGTTCCAGATATCGATCTTGTAGTCCCAAGAAGCTTCTAATGTTACTTCGGGGGCCCGGTAGATGTCGGGCTGTACGCACTCGAGGTTCTGACGATCTCCAAACACGGCAGAGCCGAAGTCACATAAGACCGGCGGACCAATTATGCCTGGGGATTTAATTGCTCGGGAAGTGTAGATGGTCCTCCCTTCTATTTCTTTGCGTGCACAGGGATTATGCATTTCTTCCTCCTCGAAGTCGGCGAGGACGGAAAAGTCCGCGATACCAAACATGATGTTGTCCGCCTTGATATCTACCAGGAGTGATCAGCTCACAGCTACCACAAGGGGGCCTATAGGAGTGACTTAAACAATGGATCGACTCTTACCGGTGTGGATGATTTGACATTCATCATGCAGATACTCCAACGCCAGAAACAAGTCTTTCAGGACGTAGCGCAAGCCAAAGGCCGGGAGCCTCCGAGGCGAAGTACGACTGATAGCTGCCTCGATACTTCGCCATAGCGGCGGGTGCGCGAGGACCAAATGGTCCCCTTCCGGCCCGACGACTTGGAAAGAGTCCAGCAGGGTCCTGACAGCGCTCCGACCTGGATGGCTAGACGCGCGCTGGTCTATACGTTTGTACATGGCGATTTCATTATCGACATGATCTCCAAGCGCCTGGGAGCGTATAAAGACCTTGAGAGCGACATGGCATCTCTGGCTATATTCTTGGGTAAGGACTGGCGTGAGGGTTTGTAGGAGTGTAGAATTTACATTACCTCAGGTCGCGCGCCAGCCAAACAGTCGAGTAGGCGCCGTAGCCAAGCTTCCCAACCACTTGATACCGATCAACAAACACTTCACCGATGCGCACGGGGTAATAACGCGCTGGGAGATAGTCTGGCAGTGTCTCCTCCTCGACCTTATCGTTAGGGGAGATTCGAATGAAGTTGGGGTTAGCAAATATACGCGGCCGCAGCGGTGCCCGATGACCTAATCGAGACCACGCCCACGAGATGAACGACATGGTAAATGAGGGTTGGAAGGAAATTCATAGGAGAATGGTGATTGGTTTAGTACTTTCTGTTAGCACACCCCTTGGTGAGACAACGGGACTTCTGTAGGAGGATCCTGGAGGAGACCCCTAGAAGAAGACTTCAGATGTTAGATGTGTATATGCCCTAGAGGTGAGCTTTCGCGCGTCAATAAAGTCTTATTTCCCCCCTATATTTAGTACCTGAGACTTTGTCAACCAGGGATGTCGGAAGATGAACAAAACCTGTGCTGTGTATGGAAATGTAGAAGAGTTTGGTATGGAAACCTGCTGGAGTGGAAGTTTTGGGGCCCAAAATTGGAGTCATCCTGTCAGCTGAGGAGCCTCACATACAACAACATCTTAACCCCACTTCCCTCATACTTCGTACGACGGTGTAGTAACACAAGAAATAAATCCTCAGCCTCCTGCTGAAGGGTTTTGGTTTTTTAAGCTTTATATTCTACTGGCAAGGCTTAATATAATGCCTCACCCTTTACCACCGCACTCATGCCAACACTGCGAACACATGATTATTGACTGCACTACCGCAGGTACCCATGATGTAATACAAGGCCCAGCCAGCCGCAATTTGATTTGGGATGAGCTGATCTTTGATGTTACATTCCAAGCTCTGTTAGCCGCCTCGTCAGACGGATGCCAGCTATGCCGTTGGATTCTCAACGCCAAGGCTATTTCCCGTCAGCGCCTCCGAGCATCACCAGAACTCCTAGATCACGGCCATCCTATAGAGAGTTCAGATCTTAAGATTCTAGCTCATGAAGATGACGCAGACCCCGGATGTCTGCGGCCCTCATTGCTAGAAGCCGTTCACAGCCAGAGCTCTGAGGTTCAAGATTATATACTTGTTGCTGCCACGGAGCCCTCTTTCGTCCTTGGATTAGGGGATGAGGGGGTTCAAAGGGATCTTCACAGTCTTAGGTATTTTGGGCTTTACGACCCGCGAACTAATCTCACTCTTTACCGAACTGTGAGCGGTCTTCAAATATTTACTACTGAACAAGACCCCGCGGCTGAAGTCATATCTACTCGTCCTATGCAGAATGAACCTTCACAATGCCTTGACGCAATATCGTCATGGCTTCAAAACTGCCTAGAAAACCATACCAGCTGCAGATACCCGGTATCAAGTCTACGAGAAGCCAACAGGAGAGCCGTGCCTAAACGTCTAGTGCGCATTAAGAAGTTAGAAGGGCAACAGCTGCGATTGTCTCTACAGGACACGGATAGCATAAACGAACTACCACCATTTGCAGCCCTGAGCTACTGTTGGGGTGGAGCCCAAACATTTGCATGCACCCAGTCTAACTCGCTTGAACTTGCATCTAATATCCCTGACGATAGATTACCTGCTACTATCCAGGACGCTGTGACTGTCTGTAGCCGGCTTAGTCTCGACTACTTGTGGGTAGACTCGATCTGTATCTTGCAAGACAGTGAGATGGATAAAGCCATTGAGATAGCGAAGATACCTTACATATACGGAGGTGCGGCTGTCACCATAGCTGCCTCTCGCGCACGTTCTGCGTGGGACGGTTTTCTCAATTCTAGAGCGCCCTCCCTAGAATCTGTGCCCGTATTCCAGCTACCTTGGCGCAGCGCTAAAAGTCAACTCGGCACAGTGATGTTGATGCCGTTAGACGCATATCCCGAGCCAATCGATCGACGGGGATGGACTCTCCAGGAGCAGCTGCTATCCACACGAATAGTCGAGTTTGGTACTCGACAAACCAGATGCACATGCCGAGACAACCTCTCGCACTCTAATTCTCCAGCTGGATACGTTGATGGCTGGAGGATAGAGAGGGATGTGACCTCGTCGTACATATACGACAGGACGTGGAACATGATTAAAGAAAATCTCCAAGATGGTTGGAACCAAGTCGTGCGCAGATATACCGAACGTAAACTCACCTTTGGCACGGATCGCCCACTAGCGATATCAGGCATCGCGGAACGGTGCAATAGTCTCTGTGGCGATGAATACTTCGCTGGTCTATGGAAGCACTCTATAAACGTCGGACTGCTATGGGCTGTGATGGCGATTCATCGAAGACCACGGCCGTCAAAATACCAGGGCCCGACATGGTCGTGGCTCGCCGTTAACAGCGTGGTATTCAATTTACAGGAAAACCAAAACAAGTGGAACTCAGAACAGTTCAATGCCGAGGTAGTATCAATTCGAAGAGATCCGGTGAGCGCTCAAGCTCCGTTCGGAGCAATTCGAAAAGAATCGGGGCAGCTACGGATTCGCGGACGACTGGCACGAGCAACATACCATAGAGACAGCCTCCAGGGAGGCGATTTTAAACGGGCGAGTGATCATAGTCTTGAAATAACGACGTCTTATGGCGTGATGATTGCCCCTTTATTTCTAGACTGTATTGAAGATGCACTGGAAGATGAACTGGAAGATGAACAGAGCATCAACGGGAATAGACCTGCTATGGTGCTAGAGGTATCGAGTACAACTGCCGGTCCATCATGGTTCACGTTTGGGCTGGTACTGCGTCCAACGGCGGAGAATTCGGTTTTGTCATTTGACAATACTCGAGAAGGAGACATAGCCACATTTACGCGGATTGGAGTGTTTGAATACGGAACGAGCCTAGTTGATTTCAAAAACCGCAGCGCTACTAATGATGCTGGCTGGGGGGAACGGACCGAACGAGAACTGAATTTTTTCAGAGATGTGAAACCACTCGTCCTTGAAATTGTATAAGGAGACTTGTGTTCGTACGTTTTTTCCACTTGTTTCTCTTTGAAAAATCCGTATTAGTACTCAATTAGTAATGCTCGGTTACCGTTGAGATGTCGGAGCCTTTCTCTAACAAGTAAAATAGAACTTGAACTTCTCTTCGTAATCATGTATACTGTGGCCTACTCCTATCTAGACTTGAAAGTTCGAAATAAGGGACTTTGCACAGGGTAACGAGGTAAAATTAGAGCTACTTTATTATTTACTATTCATTACCCCTTGGATTGTTGTTAATCCGTCGCGAACTATATTAATTTATTCTTTTTGGTGCTCAGTTCTTCTTAGGCATATATGGTGGTAAATTGGGGGTATTTCATTTTGGTCAAAGAGGCGCTCGAGCCAGAAAAGGGCTTTTGCAGCAGACTTTTCTGGTGTTGCCGCAGAATGATTGGTTAGGAGGAAGCAGTCATTCAGAATAAACAAAACAACAAAAGTAACTCGCGCCGCGACGCGGAATGCCTCGAATGTGGAAATATATCAACACATGTGTCTATGGCAACCATGCCTGTGGCTGGCGTAGAATAGGGAAATTTTCTCAGGTATGAAATTATTGGGGCCAGGCGATATCCTAATTTATTGCATACAAACAAACAAACAACACCTCCCCTTCCGCCTCTCCCCCTGCAATTCTTATAATATGAATTATCCGCACTCTTTTTAGAAGAACTCTATCTAGGCTCTCATCCATCCGGAAAACCAAAACTGCCACTCCCTGACCGTTCGCACCAAGCTCGGCAGCAACCAAGCTAGCGGCTGACGGGAATCGAAATGTCAACGAAAACTTACCACATCGTTGCATCCGACTGTGATAAAGAGTACGCACCATAGGCGTTAGGGTAGCCTAGAAGAACCTAGCTAACATTTCTGGTAGGCTTCTTTTGTCGGAACTATATTCGGATGTCACAGTCGAATGCGGAGACAAGACGTGGCACCTTCATCGCGCCATTGTAATGACACGCTGCCCATTCTTCGAAGCAGCGACTTCCGACAATGACGTTATTAAAATCGATCATCAAGATCCAGAACAGGTGGACCGAGCGATCTACTTCATATACACTGGGAAGAGTAGGTTGATACGTTCTGACATGAAAGACAATAACTGACGCTAATCCTTAATAGTGCCTGATGATGTTCTAAAACGCCTCAAAGATCCAGTCACCTTAATGGGAACCTGCATCGACTTATTCGTTCTAGCCAATTTCTTCGACTTAGATGGACTCCGCAAGCGAGCGGTGGAGGTCATCACTGAGTATTTGATTTCCGAAGCCAAAGAAATCCAGGGTATCGTTAACGGCCTAGCTGAACTGGAAGTTATCCAGACGGCGTTCGGCGAATTTTCTGAAATATACTTGGAAACGGTACGCACGGTGTATAGCCGACCAGAATTACAGCCGCTGAAATCTGTCCTTATGCGCTACGTAAAACTTACGCGTTATGTTGCTCTCCGAGAACAACTTCTGGGCCAAAGGCTGCGTACAGACCTTTCGCTTGCTGATTTCCAAGCTGATATTCTCAACGAGACGCTTTTCAGACCCTTCGTGCAGAGAAAAGAGTCAATGGATTTCGAATGCGCGGGGTGTGAATGCGTTCTGGAATATGCCACGTGCTTCGGAGATACCATTATTGGAGAGAGCCAGAGTGCTTGGTGTAGGAAGTGTAAACCGCTAGGCGAAGAGCGTGTCATAGAATTGTTAGGAGGCGAACGTACGAGACAGTGGTGATAGGGCTCATTCCGGCAACTTGGCTCGGGGTGCACATTTATTCTGGTAGGGATAGTGTAGCCTGTGTATTTATATGAGCAGACGGCGGGTATAAGTAATTCTTGCTTGTAGCATGGCCGCTGTGAAGAGCAATAGACAGTTCGAGTTAGGGACTACTAGGCGTTTATAACGAGCGTTCATACGGATCATCAGTAGACTGTATAGACCTGTATAGACACCTGTATAGACGCCCATATAGACAGAAGCCATTCTTGTATATAGGCAGTGGTTAGCACTTAGAGTAGTTAGAAAGGCTTCGCGCAACAACAAGAGTCTTTTACCCACCTCAAGTACAGAGTCCCTGACAGTACGTATTTCTCACCTCTAATAGCATTCATACATCAAATCCACTCCTAATTAATCTCTATCCCTATCTCTTAGGTAGAATACGGGGGTTTTCAAAGAAGTAATAGATCGGAATAGTAATGCAAAATAATCAATAGTGATGAGGCTTGTTATAAGCACTGAAACTTTGACTGCCAGCCACCTGCGTCACCACTTTCTCGTCGTTAGCACGGCCGGTTTAATATACCTCACCAGTTGCAACGTGCTTAGACTTAATCTACTCAATTGCATTTATAATACCGACGAGTACGAAAGAACTAGCAACGAATGGATACTTCTCTCAGCTGAGACCTACATATTCCGTCGCTTGAAAATGGGTACCGAGTATTATATCATATAGTAGCTTTTGTAGGTAATCTTTCGTTGCATCCGGATCGCCTGCTCTTGCCGTCCAAAGCATGACTACTCACGTTAAGTACATATTGATGCTTAGACATATAATGAGAGAGAAAAAAAAACATAGACTCCGATGTTCGATCTCTGGATTTTTAAAAGAATAGCACTCCGAAGCATTCGACTCTGTCGAGACGTTTTCGAGTAAGATAAATTACGGCGTCTTCGAGCTAGGCCCCCTTTGTGCCGCAGCGTTTTCGATCCACCTTATAATCTCCGCCGCGATCTCATTGCTATTCCTCTCTATGAACATCATATGTCCATTTCCGAATATCCCCTTATCTTCAAGCTTCATGTGCTCAACCTGTACCCCAACCTGTTTGAGATACGCGACCACACCCCAGTCGTACTGAGCGTGATACGAGGCGGGCGCCGTGATCACAACTGCAGGAATATCCTTCAGATTAACGAGCTGACGCGGCGGGGGCGACGACGCCTGAATCATGCAGTCAACCAACTGCTCGGAGGGCGCCTTGACCTCCTGCCGGACAAGGTCCACGTCCGGATCTGTCACAGGCGGATCGTATGTGATGGGCGCAGAGGAAACGCCGTAGCGCGAACCGGGGCTGGGCTTGGGCAGCCATTTCGTAAAGGGGGGGCCAGAGGGTTCGAGCGCGATGATGCTACGGACGAGCTTGGGGCGCACGTCAGCGAGCAGCCAGGGCACCGGGCCGCCTGCTGAGTGGCCGATCACGACGGCCGGTTTGCCGATACGATCGAGCAGCGCTGCGCATGCGGCTTGCGCAACTAACTCCTGCTTCGTAATATCGCCCAGCATCTGTAGCGTCGAGGCTGAGAAGTGGTCATAGAACGGGTCGCCTACGGCGCCGGTGCCGGGCCATTGCGTGTGGAGTTTCGCCTGCGGCCAGGTACCGTAGCCGGCGGCAAATAGCTGCTGGATGGCCTCCGCCGGGTACGTGATCAGCTCGCCGTCTTCGGGGTGCCAGGGGCTGCGACCGCGCAAAGGAAGGTCAACGAGATAGCACTCGAAGCCTTTGGAGAGGAAGTAGGATGCCCAGCCGGGGTTTCCGTCAGGCTTAGTGAGCCAATCCTACAGATTGCGATGAACGGGTGTATACATTTTTCTGGTACTAGAGGATCTACTTACCACGCCGGATCTCGTAGCTCCGTGAATAAAGATGATGGGATCACGGTGTACGGTCTCGTCGCGTACAGTTGTTGGGATTAGTCTCTCCACGTACATCTGTTCTCCGAACCTCTGTCTACCCTTGGCATCCCGAAACCAACGCCCGCCCACGTAGAATATCTCGCGGTCGTGGGCAGTTAGCATGTTTCCCTTAGTCCCGTGATCTTCCATGTCGACAGCCCATTTGATGCAAGACTCAACAAACAACGTAAGGCATGATGCTGTGGCAGAACCCCGCCTTCAATCAGCGTAAGCCGCACAAGACGTGCAGTACCACGCCGGCCCAGTTTAGTAAACACTATCTACTTAGTAGGTAGGCCGACGTCTAACCTGTCGTCAAAGCATTGATTGTTTTCACATTTCTAGAATATTTTAAGCTTAGAAGTAGCAGTCGGTAATTGGTCATTCTATTTCATCATATTATACTGTAGTAGGTGAGCACGACCGATATTCTCAATTTCCCCCTGTCATCCGTCTATTTAACTCACACCACGCTTTGGTAAGCTGATAGCTGCTCTCTTAATCACCCCTTTTCCTCCCATTCTCACAATTGCTAATAAATAGCACTAGAAGTAAACGAGGTAAAGATTTCAAGCCTTGAAAAAAAAGCACTAGTTTCTGTACTGCAGCACCTATATTGATCCAACGACACTGGACTTATCTAAGAGTCGGAGGAATATAAAGCACTCGGTCTTTGTTTTTGGATGTTGTGAGTTTTTATCAGATACGCCGTATCTGATACGGCGTATTGTTATGCAAAGCTACATGCGTTCAATCAACTACGACAGTCAACAGTGGACTTAAAATTACACCCAAGTCGAGTTCCGGTATTGTAAGCTTTAAGTAATCAGCTGAATCTTTTCTACGGAGTAGAAGCTACACGACCCGTGTACGCTATGATCCATGTAGTGAGTGACCCGCTAAGCCATCCCCCTGGTCATTAGCTCCGTAGTAGCGTAGCAACCCATAACACGTCTGACTGCTTGCACGTACCTAGTTATTAAGATGTTTATAATGTAATAGCAGAGAGCTTAGAGCTTCCCGTAAGATAGCCGGGAGAGATGTCGCGTCAAGTGCTTTATTGAATAAATGTCACAATGGGTGCAACTTGGCAATTTATCTCTTCGGACCCAGTCAGCGGCAAGGTGGCTACAAAAAATCGAGGGATTGTCCGAGAGGCGGCAATGCGAGCTTACCGGGGGAGCCAACGGCTGCAACGTCAAAAGCAGATGCAAATGCGAAGATCTTCTCACAAGCGACTGCAGCCGACTCTGTGTACTCATGCAGATCCAGATTGGCTAGCGCCGCCACCAGATGAGTTGAATAAGATCTCAAAAGCGAATACTAGCAGATCAAACCTAATGCTCACGCTTGAGATCGGCTCGGCGCTTGCATTTGACCCCTTCTCCACGACTCCGCTATACAGCCGTCATGAAGGGGTCATGCTATTCACCCATTGTATGTACTATATATGCCGTTGCCTTACGTTAAGTCTCTAGTAAACGTTTATTTAGCTCCGGGCTGACTTCTCAGCAGTCATTTACAACATCGTACCCACTATTCAGGCCTTCCATCACCAGTCACCACAGCACCCACTAAGCACGATTTTAGTCAGCTATATCATTACAGATCCGCTCTTCATAGACGCGATACTATTCCATGCTGCTGTTCACGTAGACATGACTCATGGCAGACCATGGAGCCAGACGTGAGTTACCGCTGGAGTCATTTTCTTCCCTTTCCAGTATTAACTCCAACGCTCCCGAAATGTCTCGGGAGCATGTTTCGCGAGCATGTTTTCAGAGCGATAGAACTACTTAAAAGAGTAATTACTGACTCCAGCGGTTACAGTACGTGGTACTATCGAGGACAGCTGATACATCAGATAAGGGAACGCATGAATAGCTCTCAGGACACAGCTAGCGACGCGTTAATTTTGGGGATAGGGGCGCTAGGTGCATGCGGTGTAAGTAGGGCAGTAGCAATATCACTCTCCCTCTATATACTTGGACTTACCAATTTCAGAACATCACTGGCGATGTCACACAAGATTCTGTACACCGGGAAGCGTTACAGCATATGATCCGAGTCAGGGGCGGTATCGACAAGTTGGGATGTCAAGGCACTCTGTCGACATTTCTATCCATGTGAGCAGCGCCAGACAAACCTTGTACTCGACAAAGTTTCATTTTGTTCAACTACCGCTGACGACGACTAACCGAAACAACAGAGGGGACTTGATTTCCGCTACGATTTCCGGGTCTAAACCTGGCGTCGAGTGCCCTCGCCTTTATTCGGCACCATCCCCATTGTTTGATGGGCTGTGGGGATACGATTTCCTTACCAAAGATTGCAACTTCGAGGCAAGTCTGGAGTCAAGCGGGATGAGAATACGAGAAATTATACAGCTCATCTCACGATTGGCAACGATATACAGAACATCTTACAAAGTTCTTTCCACCACATCATCACATATGACTACATTCACACATGCGTGTTGCGCCGCAGAACATCAACTTCTTTCCCTCGAAGTAATACCCCCTGTTGGGTCGGACAGTTCAAGCGCTGCTGATGTATTGGTCTACGAGGCAGCACGAAACGCTGCGTTAATTTGCTCTACTTATCTGTTCCGAAGATTAAGGCCCCAGGCGGCCATATTGGTAAGCCTACAGCAAGCTCTACGGCACAGTATCATGGCCTGCGACCATGACAGCCATGAACACGGGTCTTGCGTATCCATGGGTAGCATGCGACTGCTTCTCTGGTCTATATGCGTGGGACGAGTCACGGCGTTGGATCCAGACTGGTATAAAGTGTGCATTAAATCGTGTATTTCGAAATTGAAGATTCAAAGCGAGAGAGAGTTGCGGGTATGCTTAGAAGGGTATATATGGGAACCATATATGGACGTGGAATTAATATGGTAGCTCTGGGTACTATGTTAGATGGTTAAGGGGAGTGGGAATCTAATTACATTTTCAAAATGCAATGATATTGCGGGAATCGTAGTGAGGCTTATCCGTCGAATCAAGATGAAGGGCATCATGGAAGGGTTGATCACGGTGTCGTATGTCGACGTACCTCAAGACGGTATAAAATCATGTAATAGATCGAAATATAGAGCCCAAGTGAACTAGTAATCTTAGAACAAATCACGGATACTAGTTTTTATTTCTTTTCAACGAAAACTTGAAATCTTGCAGTTCGGGGTTGTTTCGAATTCAACCACTCCGATTAGTACAGCAATTGAACACAAACCCCTGACAAGATGCATGGAAGTTCGCGAGACAATGATATCTAATATTACTATGTAAGAATCTAGTTAAAATTTGATTTAAATATTAAGATAGAAATGAGAATATGATGCTCCAATGTTATTACTCGACTCTTTCGATCACATTGCTTTAACTGGCCAACCCTTGTCTCCTATACTTTGCCCGCACGTTCTAGCAAACTCCTCTTAGAACCCAACGCTCTCAAGCCAAGTATGGGCAGCCCCAAAACTCTCAGGCGCAGAATAGTGCGTGTTGAGGTTATGAGCAGTATTCTCGGGCACGTATGCCTGAAATACCGTAGCCTTGGGGAACAGGCTTCGCGTATCATCAACGTGGCTCCCGGGCCCTAGGCCACAATCAACTGTCGGTTGATCGAAGATGCTGCCATTTCCACAAGCGATCTGGTCCTGTCGGCCTGAGATGACCATGACCGGCCCAGCGAAACTGGATGGCACGGTTGCACCGCGACCGGCGATTTCGCCTACTCCGAAGACGTGCGGCGATGCAGCGTCCCACTCCGCAATCTTGGGGTCGAAGGAGCCATCGAGACCGTAGATGACTTCGCGGATGTTCTTGGTCGCTGACAGGTAGGCTGGCGCTAGACCCTCGAAGCGCGAATCCACGACAGGGGCGGCGCGCGGTCCGATGTTGGCGATGAACTGCTGCAAGCCGGTGAAGTTGGCGGCGGTGGCCGTGAGAATGTAAGCGTCTGCACCGCTAGTTGGGAAGATGGTCGAGATCAACCGGCCCAGTACCGAGCCGTAGGAGTGCGTGCCCATGATTACTTTGTCGTACTTGGGCACACCCGGCAACGAGCCGGCGCGGATGCCACGGAGGATGCTGTAGACTACTGATATTTGCATTGGAGTTTGGACGATGTTGATGGGGTCAGGACGGTCAGATTTGCCGTTGCCCAGGTTGTCGATGGCCAGCGTAGCGTATCCCTGTGAGGCGGCGTGAGAAATCCAGGAATATTGGCCACGGAACTCTGGTTCGGGGAAATTTATGCCATTCCAGTATTCCTAGGGGAAGATGTCAGCAAGAGAAAAAGAACGAGATGAGTTTACGTACCTTGTTGCTAAGAAGACCATGCAGGAGGTATTGGATAGTGCCCTCGCGGCCCTTCACCTTGGTCGTTGGCTCACAATACAAGGCACTGATGTTGAAGGTCCCTGCAGTCGGGACAGTACCAAGAGCCGAGGCATCGAAGCTGCTAAGATACTGAAAGAGCACACCAGGTCCCGTAGAGTTGGGGTAAGGAGGAAGAGCTGTGTTGTTGGCTGCCGCATTGATTGTGAACACCAGTTCCTTGCAAAGGGGCTCGGGAGAGCATCGGGCTTGTGTCAGAGCTGCAAGACCAGCTGTGGCTAGAGCTATGGTAATAGTCGAGTAGCTAGGTCGCATAGTGAAGTAGAGAGTGATAGTTCTTGGTAGTAGTGATAGCGAAGTAAAGGGTAATGATGTTTTGGGAACCGAATTAAATGGAGCAAATGCTGATATATGTTGGTAGTGGATGATGAACGAAAAAGACTCTTCACACCGATGCAAACCCGGCACCTTATATATAAAAAATGAACCATGATGGCTGGATACGACTAATATCTTCTTGTCTTGCTCCTCGGGAGGCGAGGTGAAAGTGAGGTTATCCACAACCACGACACAGCCTACGCCAAGGCATGCTCATTGCTCATTGGCTAGAGCAATACCCCGAAGCGGTTTAGTGTTGCTGGATCCGTCCCAGAAGAGAGAATGACCAGAATAACAATATGACGTTAACCCGGCGTGTCATCCTTCCGTGCGCCGTACAAGATTTCATCGTGCGCATTAGGTATTGGAATGAGGCAACGTGCATGGAATTGCCCTTATACGTCCGGGGAGAGCTGTCAAGGGCATGCATCTCAAGGCCCTTGATGTAGTATTCATTGAGGCTTAAAATTCAATCAGAGTCTCCTTAATCGTATATAGAAAAATGCTTGGCGAAGTGTAGTGTAGTTATTAAGTGACGGTAACTTGGGAAATTGAGGAGTGTGTAAGTCATAATGATAATACCCTCTATTAATTCAAACATTGTTCTTGAGTATCCGTCTCGAAGTTCTGGCTTAAACATAAATATCAAGTATTCTCTCCTGCCATGGTCAGCTATCTATCCATCATCATCTCCAACCGATAATTTCACTCTGCGGACGACTACTTTCTTACCTTTCTTCATTAACCATCACCAGAATATGCAGACATGTAATACGTGCTCCAGTCTCGTGTAAAAAGCGGCTTGTGTAGAAAGCCATCTATAATCTCGGGTTCCTCTTTTTCTCATTTGGGTCTCACTTCACCGGTTATAGTATGTCCAGTTGAGATATTGCGATCTCTGCCATGACAAGTATTTATGCAGAAACGGTAGGTGTGGTGAATCCCGCCACATGCGCAAGCGAGTGACTATACAGTCAGGCAGACTCTAACAGGGCTATAGAACTCCACGGCGAGGTTATATTAAATTAGTTTGCTCCTCCTATGTGCTATTAGATAACATCTACTTCCACATCCAATATCTCTAACATCGGATAAAGTACTAAATATAGGGATTGGTAACGAAACAGGTATGTGGCTGGTGACATGACGAATCCTAGACTGCGAGAATCACAATGAGGATGTCGCTAGTCGAGCCCTTCGTGCTCGCCATGGCGGTAAGAAGCACCCCTGACTCGATTATTCAATATTCTCTCTTTTTGTCCCACCTTCAGGTATCAGTAGTCGCTGAAGGGAGATCATAAATTAGTAGGTAGTAAGCTCTAACGGTGTTGATTCAGACAGTTGTGAAGCCCCTGCCCCCTTAAAAGCCGTATTCGCCTTACCAGTCAAATATTCACTTATATGAGGAAACATATCCTAATACATACCCTTGCCATCCATTCCGATTCTCGAATCGCAGTCAATTCGATCACAGGACTAACCTAGAGACCTAATAGAAGCGTGCCGTGACCCTTGACGACAAGTTTCTCGCCTTTGGCCCAGGTGCCGCGACACGCACATTCTAGTCCTTTCTTTGCCATTCTTGAGAGTAAGATAATTTTACCATGATGTTAATAAATTGCGTTGTTCAAACGATGAAACTAAAGCCGCCACCGCGTCGCATGCTCGTGATGAATTCCCCATCGGTGCTACAACACGAATGCTTTTGATTTAAGGCCGTTGCCCTCCAATGGACTACTTTTCCGATTTGCCTTTTAACCCTCCGGATAATGCCATCGGCCAGTTCTAGTAAGGTCAAGCGGATAATTCTATCTACATCATCAGGAGAGCCTTCTTGCTATACTATATGGGACAGGCTGAGGTTTTAGGTTTACGCTATGACTTCGAACCTCTCCGGAGTATATTTTCGTGCAGTGGAGCGGACGAGGTGCATTCAAAACGAGGGCTTCCTTATTCGCTCTGCATCCATTACCTTCAGTCTTGTATCGGTTTAAGTAAGAGGCTTTCAAAATACCGTGTAACCTACCATAATCCTCATGATATATTACACAGTGCTTAATAAAGCTTAACCCACTCTAACGTTTAATATCGTGGTAGGGTTTCAATACCCAAGCTTAACATCAAAATCGCTAAGGCCTCATGGGCTTTGGTCTCTTGGCAACTGATTATACCCATTAAACCACAGGCATGACTATATACATTAGGCAGTTTGTCCTTGACTCAAGGCCTTTCACAGGCACGGTCGCATCACATCCCACAAACACAAGGGTACATATTCTGGTCGGAGACCCTGGGGACATTTTTTTACTAATAGATATAATATGCTACTGTACATGTACAGTACGCGTACAAGTTGTACTTAGTAGCAATCGCATACTAGATGACCCGGCATAGGAGGTAGTGAACCCTTACCTACGATCTACAGGTCCTCTAGTACCATTCAAAGAGAACCACTTCCGTGCGTAGTCCAAGCCATAACCATCTACGATACCCGGGTAACATTCATAAACATCCATGATACCCAGGTAACAACAGTCATGCCATCCATGGTGACGATGCGCTACCCATCAGGGACCATCCAATTTAGCCGTGTCAACCGACGCTGTTCCAACGCCATCTTGTCCTAGCCCTTCAGCTGCCGCGAGGCGCTCCAGCTCTCTCTTCAAGATATCGATAATGCGTGGCGTGGCATTGAGCAAAACGTGGCTAACCATCTTGATGGTAGACTAATATTAGCTAGTTTATATCTTTGCGATGGTGCAAGAGCAGTTCGTTTTAGCTCACCTTGTCTCTTACGCACGACGGTTCGCTCACCGGCCGTACGTCTTGGTCTTTGTTGGTTGAGCTGGAGTACATACACCCCTTTACAGGCCGGTCGTATCTGTCCCGGTCCGTGGGTGTGAGTTCAGATATCGATAATTCCGGTGCTCTTAGCCTACTCTCGTAACCAAGTGGTTCTTGAGAGCAGTTGTTCTGGTACCGCAATGCAGTCCAAGAGCGAACGTAGTATTCTATTGGAACATCGGGTTGACGAACGCAGTAGTCCACGGGCAACCGAGATTCTGGCGGTTGACCAGATTGGCAATCGCAACAATACTGTTCGGTGCCTGGGCTAGAGCCATTTGTACTGGAAGGCATTGCCAAATGAAGTGTTGTAATTGATTGTTTGTAATGGTGTAGTAAAGTGGGTGTAGTAGACGAAAACCCTGCCCTCAACGAGCTTGATTCATCCTGAGAGTCGAGTGAATCTGTGGGGGAAAAGGTCTGATATATTTATTGTTTCCTAGATGGAATCGCATTTGCGCGAGTTCGTGAACGCCTGGGCCCGAGGGTGCGACCTGCCTTGCTAAGGCGTCGGGTCGCGAAAGCTGGCTTAAGCCAGCTTAAGCGAGCCAGCGCTCGCGTTGCGCCTCCCAAGTCAGAATGCATTATGTTGTGGCTTATCGACCTTCAAATCACCTATCGGGCATTTAGGATACTTACGGAGCCCGTATTTCGCCGGGCTCATTGGTTGAGGCATTGAACGTCAAGCCTGCATGAGCTGACATACCCCGGGTTGGCCGTTGACGAGCATCAGCCAAGGCGAAGGCCGCGGCCCAAGCCTGGAGTTGAGGCGTCCTTGTCTAAGAACCCTCTTTTAAGTATATAATAAATACCCGCAAAATTCCATTTGGCGATGTCACAACCGCGATTTAGCGCGATATCTTTTTCTCCTAGTATAATAGGGATTGATAGAGCGAAGCCGTGGGCACACAGTACCCCCCAGTCAACCCATCGAGTCCTTCCGCGACGTTCAGTGAGACGTCTTATCTGAATATGAGCACAATTCTCGAGGGCCAGCAGGCTAATGGTGAAGGAAATGACGGATGGGATGACTTGATTAGGCTTGGTAACGCTCTCGCTTTTCACCTGCTCTCATTTGGTATTCTAACGTTTCGAAAGGCAGCGAACTTTGGCGATTTGACCATTCCTCACGTCTGCCATTGCGGGAATACGGGTCACCCTCGGAGAGATTGAACTTCGACGAGCTATTAGAAGCATGCTCCATGCCGGAATGGGATTTTAATACCCCTTTCCAGCCCACGTTGGATTACTTCACCGTAGAGGGGTTCACCGCATTGCCCCCGCAGTACCCTTTCAGCGTTGGCGATCTCTCCAGCTTTTTGCCCCCTGTAGCCACACCACCTACGCGAGCTGACGAATTCCCTCCCCCTGGCTCCTCCCCCGCTACGTCTTGCCCAATCGATACTTCTCTTCCTGCTCCGAAAACCACATGGACAATTGAGCAGGAAGAATATCTTCTGGCGGCCAAGAAAAATCGCTGCTCGTTCAAGGCTATTAGCGAAGCGATGAATGAGAGGTTCGGTGTTGAGAGGAACCCCAATGTCTTGTCCAAGAAGTATCGCGCCATCAGAGATCGCAACATTGAAGAAAGTGTGAGTCTTTCCCCACGGCATGAAAGAATTTCACTTTTGTTCCATAACTAATCACCGCTACCCAGATTTTCGACCAAGCCTTTAAAAACTCTCTACCAAGTATGCTAGAAGTGATTGACGAGGAAGTGCAGAGGCTCGACCCCGATGGCCTAGACAAACAGAAGTACAGTGAGATTCGTCAGGAGTTACACAGGAAGCTACCTGGTTTTGTACGCCGATTAGCTCTTGGATAGTTGAGAGCTTTTATTGAGGCTGATGTGCTTTGATTTAGCAATATTATGTACTTGTGGCGTAGAGAGACTACTTATATGTACGCACACCCTCTTTTCTTTTCATGTACCGTAGCCTCTTAGGTATCTGCAAATAAAAACAGATCCGATGCTATTTGCCTTATATGGATATTGTGAAAGTTTCCCGGAGGTGCCTATTTTTAGTAAGATTCACCAAGGCAGTCAGTATAGGCCTAGGTCAAGGAGCGTTCATACAGTCTTTTCGCGTCTCGCATCTCTCTAGACAGTTGGTTGGCCTGTTTGCCGGCTGACAACGCCTGCCCGAACGCAGATATCCTAAGAGTTAAGTTAAGTACCTAGGTAAGCTAGTCCCGAGCTAGGACTGGGGTCTGGTGCCTCGGAATGCCGAGCACAGGCTGTCTAATGTTGCGCTAACCTCGGCACGAATTAATCAGCCTCAATTCCGCTAGGGAGTGCCTAGACAACCTACCTAAGCATGCTGTACTACTAGTAGATAAGTAGCTATCTACTAGATGGCACCGGTAAGCCATGTGTATGCGTGACGTCGTGTCTCATACCAGTTGCTTCCGACATTCCTCATTTTTATTCTTTGCGCGTAAAGTCTCTAGGCCACATACTAGTCCGTCTACCAACTCCGAGTACACTTCTTTCGCCCATTTCCCCCATTCATAAGAAGTATAAGTCTCGATTAGGACTATGACAGTGGTCTCCAAACAAGCGCCCCGTCAGTCCCTGACGGTGGTGGACAACCGGACCAACAAGGTCTACGAGATCCCAATTAACAAAAACTCGGTGTTGGCGACAGACTTTAAGAAGATCAAAGCCGGGCAAGGGAACGACCGGAAAGAGGATGAGACGGAGCAAGGCCTGAGTATGCATGCAATCCTGAGCCAACATTCTACGCGTAGTGTTTTTTCAAGTCCTGACTTTGATAATTAGGGCTATATGATCCGGCCTATATGAACACTGCCGTAGTGCAGAGCAGGATCACCTATATCAATGGCCAGGAAGGTGTTCTACGCTACCGCGGCTATCCCATCCAGCAGCTTGTCCAAAAGAGCAATTTCCTCGAGACAGCCTTTCTTCTCATTTACGGAGAGCTTCCGACAAATGCGCAGTACGAGACTTGGCAAAATGAGGTCATGCACCACAACTACATCCACTCTGACATCGAGGGTATGTTTAAGTCGTTCCGGTACGACTCGCATCCTATGTCCATGTTGACCTCGGCTTTCGCCACAATGGGCGCCTTCGCCCCCGAGGCCAATCCCTCGCTTGCAGGGCAGAAGCTTTACACGAATGCAGCATCCGGAGACATCGCCTCTCTGCAGATACTAGATAAGCAGATCCTTCGCATCATCGGCAAGGCGCCGACTCTAGCAGCTGCATCCTACCGAATGCGACAAGGCCGGCCATTCAACCGCCCTGCCCACGGCCTGTCCTACACGGGTAACTTCTTGTACTTACTAGATCACCTTTCTGGCACTGAATATAGGCCTCATCCAGTGCTAGAAAAGGCTCTTGACGCTCTCTTCATCATCCACGCCGACCACGAAGTTAACTGCTCAACGGCGACCGTGCTCCAGGTCGGTAGCTCGCTAGTAGACCCGTTTAGTGTAGTGGCAGCCGGGTGCGCCGCACTGTACGGCCCTTCACACGGCGGCGCATCGGAGAGTGCAATCCGCATGTTGATGGAGATCGGGTCGCCGGAGAACGTGCCGGCGTTCATGGAGAAGGTTGAGCGACGAGAGCGCGTTCTTGTCGGCTTTGGCCATCGCGTCTACAAAAACGTAGACCCCCGATCAACGGCAATCCGCGCTTTGGCCGAGGACGTGTTCCGCGTCACAGGACGCAACAAGCTCTTGGACACGGCGTTGACACTCGCCGACTATGCGCGCAAGAGCGAGTTTATGCGCAGCCGGAATCTCTACCCGAATGTCGACTTCTATTCAGGCCTTATATACCAGGCTATGGGCTTCCCGCTTGATTTCTATCCCGTATTATTTGCCGTCCCCCGATGCGTTGGATGGCTGGCCCATTGGCGCCAGATGATGCTTAACCCGTCCGGCGTCAAAATATGGCGCCCTCGCCAGATTTACATGGGTGAAGGTGAACGGGAATACGTTGAGTCTGAGAACCGCAAAGAGAAGGAAAACGCCACAGTCTTCGATGCGCCCTCTGCCATTCCACACGGAGGCGATAGTAAAAGGAATGCGATGGCCACCTCCAAAGATGAGATGGGGAAAGCTTGGGGCAAGGCCAAATTGTGAAGCAATTACACCACTTTTATTGCGTGCTCTTCACTGTTCAGATAGACTTCTTTTGTCATTGGCTATGTGCATCTCTCATGGAAGTAGCGGGAAGATTTCTGTATTTTTATTGCGTGGCCGTTTTCCACGGGAGCTATTTACGTCGAGGACATTTATATTGTACGGTTGCTAAAGAGCGCAACCCAGACGCTTTCAAGCAATCTAGGCGATATGATATCAGTGTCTTAGCACCATTCCTATAATTACATAGCAATGACATCATTGATGCGAATTCTCAAAGCGTGCGATCTGAAATGGGAAATTTAAATCTTAATACTTTAGGCTCAACTAGGATATATGCGAGATTAGCACATGGTGCTCGATGTCTAATTTTCGTGACGTAGTGTTTCCGAAATTGCACATCATTCCTTCTAGTCGCGAGACAGTCTGTTGCTGTCTTACTCCCACTCTCTCTCAGACAATACATAAACATCTATCGTCAAGAACGCTAATTCCTATTCTATCGTCACTTCTTAACCCGGGCTATCTCAGAATTCATTAAAACAGCATATATTGCAATGAACGCCGCAAGATTTGCTGCCAGAACCACAGGCATACGGCCCGCCCGCGGCTATCGCGCCCCATGCCCAGGGCATTCCCGTTTCCAATCATCATCATCCTCTCCCTCAAAATCGACAAATGCTACGGGCCAGGACAACTCATATATGGCCGCTGGCGCAGCCGGTGGCTTAGCAGCCGGCATAGCTCTCTACGGCTTATACCTGATGACACCATCGGGCAAAGTATACCGTACAATCAACAAGGGTGCAAAGGAAGTTAACCGCAAGTATAATGAGGCCGCCAAACAACTCCAAGGCCAAACGCCCGATGTAGACGGTGCAATCAAGCATATGAAGGAATTCGCCTACTCAGTACGTATGCCTCTGTCCCTTATCTCATTATTTGCCGAAGCGTCTTTTCTCCATGTCTTTCACTCGCGCACAGTCCCCCAAGGCCCAAAGAAAATAAGCCAAATTCAAGCAGCTAATAATTCTATCTAATTCCTTATCTCTTATAGTATGTTGCGTGGGTACCTGGTGGACGGCAATATGTTGATACAGTGTTCAAAGACGTCGAGACTCTAAAAGAGAATCACAGAGATGAAGTCAATCAGATCATCAGTGATGCTTACAAGCAGTTCAAAGAACTGTCAAATTTCGGCCTCAGCTTAGAGACGGCCTCCAAAGCGTACAATATATTGGCCGATCTAGCAAATAAGTTTGGAGATCTAACCGGCAACGCATTAACCGATATTCTCAACAACCACCCCTGGGCCAAGAAGAAATTTGGCGGGAGCGTTGAGCAACTAGAAGAAATGGGGGAGAACTACGGCCCCGAGGCAAAGAAGCAGGTCGACCAGACATGGAAACAAGCGAAGGAGATATTGAGCGGCGGCCTCAGTGCTGCCAACTTGGATAAGGCGCGTCGCTTGGTCGAGGACAAGGTCCAGCAGGTTAAGAAACTCGGCGATGAAGCTTGGAATAAGGGCTTGGAAGGGGCAAAACCCTACCTCGACAAGAACCCGAAGGTTAAGGAGTTAATTGAGAAGAACACAAGTGCCTTGAAGCAAGGGAACGCGAAGGAGGTCTTCGACCAGGTGAAGAAGGCAGTCGAGTCAGGTGACTTGGGTCCTCTCGAGGACTACGTCAACAAGGCCAAGTCCAAGGGCGAGCAGGCGGCTAGCAGCCTCGGTATCGACCAGTATTTCAAGATGATCCCCAGTGGCTCGGAGATTCTCGAGAAAGTCAACCAGTTGAAGGAAGTCGCCGAGAAGCATAAAGATGAGGGAGAGAAATTATTGGAGGAGACCACAGACGAGTTGAAACGGGTCTTAGAGAAAAAGTTGGAGAAGGCGAAGAAGATCGCAGACAAGACGAAAAAGGATCTGAAATGATTTGCTAGAAAAATCAGTCGATACTTCATGTACCATGGCCGAGTTTTACACCAATGTAATATATTTCCGGTTACAGTTATGTTATGCGTTGGTCTGGTGGGTTCTCAGTGTACTAAGCTTCACCGCATTACAGCAAACAGCTCCGGACTAAAGCACTCCTGATAATGGTGCTTCCCAGGGAGAGCTTTGAACGATGCTACACGACACATAATTTGGCTGACATCCACGTTCTAGACGTATAATGTGTGTTGCACTTGACCTAAAGCATTAAGAGAACAACACATCAAAATATGAGTTATCAGCACACAAGGCAATGGCAAGTACCCACGCCAGGGCATAGTGATATGTGACCAAAGTAGTACCGTAGCACATCTCGTTAAATGTGAGGCAAAATAAACTCCAGTACCGTATGGTAACGGTGTTCTTGTAGAACATGCTTCTTTAATCATCATCCCCATCCCTAAAGAGTTCCATGAAAGCAGGATTAGTTAGAGTAGATGAGTTAGGCAAAAATATATGTATTTTAGTATTGAGTCGTACGCTTGCTCATTTTTGGGCTTGGTCCTCGGATAATGAGCTTCCAAGTCTCAGTCTATATGGGATGTTTCGCTACGGGGGTTCCCACGCGCAGGCAGCCGAACCTAATACTCGTAGCTTAGACTGTATATTGGATATTCAAGGGAATTATAAAATACGAGAAGACACAAAGACAGCATCTGGGGCAAGGATAGTGATTGTAAAATTTGACGGGGGTCTCACAGCATGTACCTACAGTGTAGTAGCTGATCCTACGAATCACTCTTGCGGCTTGCCTATCCCTAGCTAGGGTTGTAGTCACCTTGTATATTATGATTACAGTCGCATTAAGCTTACTTATCGTCACACAGACTACCCTGCCTATTTGCTTACAAGTTGCACTATCATGGCTTCACAAAATGCTGTCTATATCCCTGAGCGAACCGACACATAGACGCTTGTATATAAAAATCATCACTAGTTTTAGGCATGGAATATTTGAAACTTTTTATCAAATTAGCTATCCCCGACACGTATCATGGCTTACCGCCAGAACTACAATTTTCCCCAGGTTAGTGTCTCAAATTGTCTATTATCTCTTTATAGTGTGCCCGGAGCGTAAGAAGAGCATAGCTAATGCCTTCTAATCCAAATTGCCCTCATAACTCCAATTTTTCATAAAACGTACTTAAAGTGAGCGTTTAACTAACACGTGATGTATAAAGGGCAGTTTGCCGGCTGGTGCATCCTTCAGGGCGCCTGGAGGTTATTATGACGAACCCGGCATCCGAATGCAACCTCAGATCCACCCCTCAAGGATAGTTCCAAGTGATGAGGCCTTGTTGAAATCACTATACATTCACCTTTCAAAAGATAGGTGGCATTTGCGATATAGACCATCACGTAATGAACCAGTGGAATACCCCATCACCCCTAGCCTTACTGGGCGCGGTCTTGTAAGTATGTCTCACAATTATGTTTCTTTAGCGCCAATCGTGACCCAGAAAAATGGTTAGGCGTGATAGGGTTGAAATTGTGTCTCAGAGGCTTCTGAATTAACTCCAAGGTGGCACTCAGGCCTCTAGTGACTGTACTGACTTTGAATAACACAGTGGTTCCAGCGTAAAGAGGCCTTTTTCATAGCACATAGAGAAATTGACGAAAGATACGTCTATCATGTGGACAGCAGGAGCTTTACTTATTGGATCGAAGAAAGATTCAACGCCCAATCTATGTTAACCCAAGCTCCTCACGGGTATTATGGGGCTGTTCAAGATCGCTGTTTCATTTTACACGATTATGTCTTCTGGCTGGATCCCACGACGGTCCATGTGAGTCCTTGTCTCGCCGGTTGTAGAGCTTACGCAGTTGACAAACATCGCAGGTGCCAACCCCTTCGAGCTCAGAATACCAAAGTGATGTGGCGAATTCCTACTGGCCGGCCAGTGGTGAACCCCCGGCGAGTGGGAGTGATTATTATCTAACCACAGATGGAATGTACCACGAAACCGAGGAATCCTCAATGTATTGCGGCCCTAATTTCGATCAACGGATTAACGACTGGCAGGGTGGTGTTCAAGAATAAGTTAGGATCCCCCTTTTGACTTGAGCGGTAGGTAGCTAGGTGAAACATGATTTGCTATCAGAGGGTTAGCAACTTGGTTTCTGCTTTTAGTCCCTTCTAATTGTAAGCATCAGCTGGTCGAATAAATAGAGTTTTTCATCTATGAGGAGTAGAAGAATATCACTCATTAAATAACATACTCACAGCGTGAGAACCAAACTCTAGGCTCTGGAACCACTTAAATGATAAATGTGATAAACCAACCCCTCTAAGGGCTCGAAATGTCATCAGCTTCTTATATTATTATAAGAGGTGGCATGTTTCACAAGAAAGTAGCATATCATAAACTTTCCCTTTCATTTCTAGGTAGGCCGTGGCCTATCTAGCTGTCCGGTACATCCGAGCCTGTACGCTCCGTATCACATACCCACTCTCCATTTGCCAACACATGATTCCTATTCCCAAGCTTGTTTTGTGCAGGACGTTCCCAATTCAAGACCTTAGTTCCTTGCTCTCGCACATCACGACGCATCTCATCCATGACGTCCCATTTCACAGTGATGGGGTTCCCAGACATATCCAAAAATACCTTTTCCCTCGCAGGTGGTTTTGGAAATAATGGCCAGTCAATATACTCTGGTGCTTCTGTATAAATAGAAACCTGTTTCTCTTCTCGTCTCTTGACCCATTCGTTCAATACTGAACGATATTCCGAAACAGAGTGATCAAGTTTAACATCCGGATGTTGTACCCATTCCAGCCTTTCTAGATCGATTGGATTCTGTTGATCGTAAGGAATGTCCCGGAAATGTGTGTCGCGGGTGATGATTTCGTAAAGTGTAAATATAACACCTTTAACGTCGTTGCGGTCTTTATCGTATCCAATGTCACCGATCCGGCCACTATAGTTGAAGTCGAACAACATGATAGCGTCCGTTTCTGGACTGACAAGAAGATTTCGCGCAGCGACATCCTGATGAGCAATCCCGTACCTAAGGTTTAAATCGTCGATAACGCAAATCAGTTGCTGAAGCCATTTTAGCTTGAACACGCGCGATTTATTCTCGCTTATCGTACCGCCAGAAATGTAAAGACTTGTGAAGCCGACAATACCACCATGTATCTCGTCTAGGACAAGTCGATCAAACGGGACAATGTTTGGATGCGGGGGGAGGCGTATCCATAAGTTCATTTCGTGCCATATTTTATGGAGGAACTGGATAAGAAAATAGTACTTGAATACTATTTTGGTGTTTGTTGGATTGGCACATGAAGTATACGAAACTAGGTCAACGTTTGGAGTGAGCCGGTCTAGTTCGATTAGATCAGAACGAAGTACAGTTTTGACGCGGTCGGAGAGCCGGTCCTGGATCGTCTGTAGCGGAGGATAGTATACGCAGGTCGTTTCATCGTCTTCGGGACTGGTAGAGACCGAGACCAATTCGCCGTCCTGTGATAGATGGATGGCATATACGCCAGGTTCGAGATTATCGATATGCTTGTGAAGATATTTGATAGCAACATCTTCGCTCTCTTGTTCCTCGTCCATGGTAACAGCAATAATACGTCGTTGGTCCCAATCGAGAATATGCCATGTGCTTGGACCCCCCGGCGTAAGAGCGCCGCCGGGTGCGAAATATCTCCACTCCTCGCCAATCATCTCTCTTCTGCTATTTCAGACTCGGGAGGGTATAGAGTTGGGGAGAGTTCGAAGGGAAATGATGCAGCAAGGGGTAGCAAAGGATAGATCTAACTTAAAAGCGAAAAAGGAGACTAGGCTGCACCCTCATCAAGCTCGGCAATGAGAGCCTAAGAGTAAGAGTTTTACGTTTGAAAAGAAAGAAAAAAAAAAAAAAAAACTGTCTCTTCTCATATTCATGAGTCCGTAGTGGTTTGATACTGGATAGCTACTCCGTAGAGACGTTACCTATCACTTATACGTGCCCCATTCCCCGCATATGTCAAGTTATAGCTGTGCCCGCCGAGTCTACTTAGCGTGGTTAAGTAATTAGTGTAGGTAAGTAGGCACTATGAATTTTTGCGCAAGTAGGATGAACATGTACGTGCTAATTCTTATGTGCTAATTTTAAACAATGGCTTTCAGCTTAGAATAGTTTTCCATTTATAAATTTATGTAGATGGTAATATTTCGAGCAAGAACCTCTCGATAGAGAGGTATTTTAAATACTTGACCTCGTACTTAATACCGGCTATACTTGCTTGGGCAACTCGAGGCAGTATCGAGGGAAACGCTAACCCCACCATAACCCCACATATTGGGCGCAGTGTCGAGTACAGATATCGATAACCGATAGCGGCCCAGGTTAGATCAGATAGTGGTCAGGTATGCCGTCACAGCCATGACCTGACCTGGATGACTGATGGGTCACTTTCCCCGTGTTACTCATATGGTTCTGTCTCTATGACTCTACGCGCCGAGTGTATATAACGTTTCTGCTGGCTCTGCATTTGCTCCCGTAACTCATTGATACTTACTAGCATTATCTTGGTCTAGTTAACAGAGCACAACAGTTGTTACCTTACCGTCATTGCATTATCGCTTCTATTATTCTCTGCCCAAATGATCACCCGAATACACTAGTAACTTGATATCGCCAATCCGCGAAGATGACAGGGAAAGGCTTCTCTAAACAAGCGCCGCATGAGCGTAGAAGAGGCGAAGCTGTACGGATGCGCACTAATTTGAGTCACAACAGACTATGATGGCGCTGATATCATCCTCAGGCATTAAGCGACTTCGCCGAGTTCGTCGACAAGCAGCAGGCGATGCGATATCCCCGCGCCAAACCTACAACCGCCGCGCAACCGGCGACCGAGTACCACGAAGAGCTGGACATCCTAGACACCCTCAATTTCGACGAATCCGAACCCCAGGTTCCGCTGCGAGAGCTGCTTCTACCTCCCGCCGAGCATGACGAGGCCTATAGAACGAAACTTGAGGAGCACATTGCCGAGCGGCTATCTGAAGGACATGGGGAAGCCATGTTCGACCTTGGCTTTGAAAACAATAACCAGTCGATGCGACTGACCCGTGCTGAGTGGGATGTAGCATTGGGCGGGCTGAAGGAGGCCGCCAAGAAACAACATGCTGATTGCAATATCCTTCTCACCCACAACATCGGAGGCGACAAGGAGGCCGAGTCGACGGCGGCTGGAAGCGACGGCAAAGAAAAGAACAAATACAAGGACTGTACGGGCAAGATATTAATTCGGCAAACGCCTACAACCGTGGAGGAAGTAATTGAGACCCGTATTGCTGTGGTTGGAAATGGTGAGTCGCCTTTGCCTGGTCTTTGACCATATCCCTTGCTAATCCCCCTGGAAGTTGATGCTGGTAAAAGTTCAATGTTGGGCGTTCTTGTCAAGGGCGACCTCGACGATGGTCGTGGAAAAGCCCGGGTAAACCTCTTTCGCCACAAACACGAAATTGAGACTGGCCGGACCAGCTCAGTGGGAATGGAGATTATGGGCTTCGATACTCTTGGCAACGTTATTACCTCCGATACACCGGGTAGGAAACTTTCATGGGAGGAAATTGGCAAACGAAGTGCGAAAGTCATCACTTTCACTGATCTTGCAGGCCACGAGCGCTATCTAAGAACCACCGTTTTCGGGTTATTATCTAGTAGCCCGAATTATTGCTTGCTTATGGTGGCTGCTAATAATGGGCTTATTGGAATGAGCAAAGAGCATCTCGGTATTGCTCTTGCGTTGAACGTCCCTATCATGGTGGTGGTCACCAAAATTGATATTTGCCCACCAAATATCCTTGAGCAGACTATTCAACAGATCACAAAAATTCTCAAATCTCCGGGGGCCAAGAAAATGCCCATCTTCATCAACAACCGGGAGGAATGCGTTAATACCGCCACGCAATTTGTGAGCCAAAGGATTTGTCCCATATTTCAGGTATCCAATGTCACCGGTAAAAACCTGGACCTAGTACGAACCTTTCTAAACATCCTACCTCATCATGGCCGTTACGATTCAGAAGCCCCCTTCGAATTCCACGTTAATGATACCTTCTCTGTTCCATTCGTCGGCACCGTTGTCAGTGGTATCGTGAAGTCCGGCGTCGTTCACGTGGGCGATAACATTCTTGTCGGGCCTGATTCACTTGGCCAATTTATGCAAACAAGCAGTAAGTGTGATCTATTTTCTTCTCTCTTGTTGGCATCTGAGGCCAATGGTCTTAGTCTTGCCACACTAAGCGTGCAGCTTGACTTCTCCGGGCGCCTCTTGAAACTATCATTTAAAATATCGTTGCTAATTCTTAACGGTAAAGTCCGGTCTATCGAGCGCAAACGAATAGGGGTTCCAGCAGCGTCAGCTGGCCAGTCGGCCAGTTTCGCACTGAAGAGAGTACGGCGGAAAGACGTCAGGAAAGGTATGGTGGTGCTACCTAAAATCGAAGGTCAACCGCCTCCTAAGGTATATCGAGAATTTGTCGCTGAGGTCCTGATTTTATCCCATGCGACCACCATCAAAACAAAATACCAGGCGATGCTGCACGTAGGACCAGTTCAGCAAACCTGCGCTATCATCGATATAGACAGCCCGTTTATACGAACTGGTGATCGTGCTACTGTAGCATTCCGCTTTGTGCAGCGTCCCGAGTATCTGGCGCCTGGAGATCGGTTATTATTCCGTGAGGGACGGACTAAGGGTCTCGGAATCGTGAAATCTGTTGGCTATGACCCGAAACATCCCCTAATGCCTAAGGCAGCAGACAATCCGTCCAACGGCCCGGAAGGGTCAAACTCCTCCGCGGACCAGGGTCTACAAGCACCACCTGGCGTCAAGGTTGGTGCATAGGAGGCACTGATGGCCATGGAGCTTACATAGTAGCAAGGGCTTATCACTATTCGCTTGCTTGGCTTACCGATCGATCGCTCGGTGTACACGGAATCATTTTAGGGCTGAATGGGGAGTTGAAATGGAGTTATGGCGTTGCGAAAGAGGATGTTAGTGGGGCGAAGGTCTGAGGGGGAGGATTGCAGAACGGCATATTGCTGCTAGTAGGTATATCCGTGCATTGCTTCTCTTCTCTACTTGTTTTATACATTGCTTCCTTGTTTATACAAATCGAACGAACATATTATATCTCATGGTTGTAGATAAGTGTTCTTGTGATTCTACGAAGCTCCTGCCCGACGGTCTCTCCTCGATACGGCGACTATGTTAGGTCTCTCATAGTAGTGCTCGTCCGCTGTCGTTACATATTTACCTTCTTTGTCATGAAACCCTGTGTTAACGCTGGGGCTGATATTGATGTAGAGAGAGTGGTGTTTCAGAGTAACCCATTGGGACTTCTATTTTTAATACTAACTAGCTACCGGCATTGTACATCTCTACCAAGATGGGAAATGCCTGGCACTAGGTACTCTAGGCATGTAGCTGCACCAAGGGTGATGAATTGAAATTTACAAGTAGCTAGGTATTTACAATGGCTGTCTTGCCATTGGCCACTAAGAGAGTGGTGACCCATTAATGAGTTCCGGTCAGTGCCTAAGTATGCTGTACAGCAGACATGGTATGGCTAGGTAATCTGTATTGAGTTGCTCTGTCGTCGCAAGCTTCAGACTCAGAGGTACTAAAGCTTCACAATGTACACGGCGTAATTAAATATCGTAAGTTAACGGAAGATATGCTGTATAGGTATGGCCCGTTCCTACTCTTGAGCCCCTCGAATTTAACGGTAGTTAAGCTTCTTTGGCTTTTCTAGAACAAAGATTAGTAATGGTATTTGAAATAACCTAGACGCGCTGCGAATTAGTCTCGTTTGGGAGCGCCGATCCTCACTGGCGGTTGCTTGATACACTCACTACCTAAAAACTAATTCTCCCTACCTACAGTACTTCCGTGCGCGCTGAGCTTACTTACATGCTTCCCTCGTTCATTGGGTTCCCTATCTTCTAGGTATATAAGGACTCTCTATCTCTTTTCGGACATAGCAAGAGTAGTTAGAAACCCAATTTCTTAATTTGCGGGAGACTTTAGGTTTACCTCAACGCGAGGCGTTTGGAGTGCTTGAATAACGAATATTATTTCAGGGGTAGGTTACATTCGATAATGGAAGGATAGACGATTTTCTCTACGACTGTAAGTGGGTGCATCCTATCCACGGGGTTTACCGACAGGCTGAGCCATACCTTTACCCTGTTTGAACTCCGATGCACTACTAGCGCCGGGTTGATATAGTATCCGGGACCGCGAACAACTTGTATGTATACATAAATGAATATAGAAGTATTTTGACAATTAGATAATCGATATGGAAACCGATTAAAGGAAATTTAGGATAGGAAATTGTTGAAGTACTATGCTTGCTTATACAGCATGATACCCGCAGCACCGCGAAACCAGTCTAGTGTACCCAGCATGACTATTCCCCAGATATTAAGCACTAGGATAAACCGCCGAACTTCCCAAGCCACGATCGTCCCAAGCTTCTTTTTTACCTAGTACTATCTATTTTTGTCACAGCTACAGTACAAAACAGAAAACGCTACTCATATTTAGAGGTTCAATCTGTAGTGGCATTGATTATTAAAACTCTATTACACAGTACATACCTAGTTTTTAAAATTCAATCATGGTGCAAAACTATACATTTATGAAGTAAATCTAAAATCGTTCGGTAGTCGATGGCTCTGATGATGTGAGCTTAGGAAATGCGCTGATTGGTTATGTCGGACTTCTCCTTATGGATGGTGCCGACTCGGACCCAGGTCTGGGGATCGAAGAGCGGCAGAAAAACGCCACAGCATGCCGCTCACTATCGAATTAATTGTACATTTTAAGGTTCCACGCCTTCTAACAAGCAAAGCCGAAACTCAATATGAACGTTCTCTCTATTGCCACTATCTAACTAGCACATCGTACTATAACTAAGTAACATACGATCAAAGAATACTAGTATAGATAGCTATTTAAGAGCCATTTCTTAATGAGATATGCTCTTGATCTAAAGGAAGTATGTTAATTGCTAAATGACCTGGAGGGTGAAAGATTCTAAGTCTTTCAAAACACTTTACATATGGTAAACTTTCCCATCAAGTTCCTGTACGCTACCTAACTACCTAGGTGAGAAGAGTGGATAAGGTCGGAGGCATATTGATTGGGCCGATAGATATCTGGTTAGATTGGACCCTGTAATGAGACTGTAGCTCTGCTGCGACTCTAAAAATAAAGTCGAGGTTTGAGAATTGTGCTGATACTTACAGTGGAATTGGTGGTTCGACTGGCAGAAAGGTGGGCTGCTATAGTACTAGTAAGCGGTACGGCTTACACCTGTCATCCTGCCAAGGATCCTCTTGGCCAGAGAGAGCCTTAGCTTTGCTAAACACAAATAAGATCAACAGTCCGGCAAGATGCATGGCATGGCGTTATCCTTCATGTAAACGATTACCTACCGGCCTAGTTTGATGTATACTTATTATAGCATTCCGAGCTAGGTACCTGGACTTTGCCTCTGTGTCTGTTTCCGTAGGGTGGGAAGCTTGGCATGGGTTGCTGCATATGCTTTTAAGTATCAACCCTCACCCTTCGGTTCAATTTACTCTCGTAGTCTTCCGAATTGGTTCAATTGGTTCAGGGTATACTTACACAGTCTTTGGAGAGGAGACGGCTTGGACCTTCATCACACGACGTCCCGAGTATACCGTACATGAGAGTTTGAGTGGTTTTGACGATAGTAAATAACGCCAGTCGGCTAGACAGGCAGAATGGCGATACTCTACTATGGCCTCATTTTGGTGCGTTTCTTATTCCCACTGGCGAGCCGGCCAAGCTTCAAACCTGCAGCCAGCCGTTATACACATACCCCAACTACAGAAGGCTGTCAAAACTCTCATACGTCAGGCGTTTACTCAATTCAAGATCAAAGAGCTAACTAGGGACTATCTATAGGGCGCGTTATACGTGATAGGAAGCGCCTTTTACAACTTTTTCCTACATCCTCTCGCTAGATTCCCGGGCCCAATCTCCCACCGGGCCTCCTACCTCCCCCGTGCCTGGCATCTATTTAATGGCACTCTCACATTCCACGTCGGCGATCTTCACAGGAAATATGGCACCGTTGTCCGTATTGCACCCAACGAGCTCGCCTACGCCAGCCCCCAGGCCTGGCACGATATCTACGGCCACAAGAAGGCCGGCGAGGAGGAATTCCCCAAGTCCGACCGCCTGTACAAGCTATTCATCGACCCCCCACGACACATCATCAACGCGAGACGTCAGGAACACGGTGCCCTGCGCCGCCAGCTCGCCCACGGCTTCAGTGCGCGCACCATGGCTGAGCAGGCCCCTCTAATCCGTTCATATGTCGATCTTCTAATCCAGCGTCTCCGCGAGAACGTTGAGAAGGCCCCCACGGTCCCCCTGAACATGCGTGACTGGCTCAACTACACCACCTTCGACGTCATTGGCGATCTTGCTTTCGGCGCCCCCGGTGGCTTCGGATGCCTGCAGCAGAGTGACTACCACCCGTGGGTTCGTCTCCTCACGGACACCATTCGAGAGAACGCCTGTCTTATTGCTCTCGCCAACATCGGCTTCAGCACCCCTATCCAATGGCTCGGCAAGACCGCCGCCTCCAAGAACACCCAGCACCGTGCCGTCGTCAAGGAGAAGGTCCAACAGCGTCTGGAACTTGGTGCCGAGCGTCCCGATTTCATTGAGGGCCTCCTAAAGAGGAAGGACGAGCTCGACCTCGACATCGACCGCCTGACCATGAACGCCTCTATGCTTGTTATTGCTGGCTCCGAGACCACTGCCACCCTGATGACCGGCGCTCTCTACCTGATCACCCGACACCCCGAAGTCCAGCGCAAGCTTGAGCACGAGATCCGATCCAGCTTCAAGAGCGAGGATGAGATTCTACTAAACACCGTCAATGAACTCCCCTACATGTTGGCTGTTCTAAACGAGTCCCTGCGCCGATACCCGCCTCTGGCCAGTGGTATGCTTCGTGATGTTCCTAAGGGCGGTGCCACAGTCGATGGTGACCCGCTACCCGAGGATGTAAGTAAATACCTTACGAAGCCACTTGAAATGAAATAGCACGAGATCCAGCTCTAACCAAATGCGCGAATAGACTGTTGTTTCCGTCTTCCAATGGGCTATCAACCACTGGGACAAGTACTGGACCGACCCTATGGAGTTCCGTCCCGAACGCTGGTTGGGCGACGAGAAGTACAAGACCGACGTGTTCGATGCCATGCAAGCCTTCAGCACCGGTCCCCGAAACTGCATTGGAAAGAAGTGAGTTCCCTTTAAAACGCCCCTGTCTGCCTTCCTGCCAGTACTAACAAGCCGGATAGCCTTGCGTACGCTGAGATGCGTCTCATCGTTGCCCGAATCATCTTCAACTTCGACCTGACGCTCGCCCCCGAGTGCCGCGACTGGATCGACGGCCAGAAGGCCTACGTCATCTGGCACAAGCCCCCTCTAAACATCCACTTCAAGCCTCGCGTGTTTTAAATGGGATAAATAAATTTTATTGTTTAAAATTGAAGGGTTGGAGAGCAACATTGTTTCGGCGCACTTATATATATCATGAATTTTTATAGATGCGATATGTTCGGGGAGGCGCTGTTTTATCGGAGATTCGGGTTGGGAATCTTGGATGAATGTGTAAATAAACTTAGACACGTCCGAGTCGAGGGGTGTGTGCGATAGTAATTAAGCAATAAACCTCGACGCGAAGCTACTTTTCTCGATTGTGCGCTGCTACATGAGCATACGGCTCAAACGAGTCCCATGTGATCGTCGGGCTTGCTTACGACAATCACTGTTTGGCTTAGATTGTCAGCTAATCATAACCTAGCGAGAAGTGCGAGAGTTGACAGAAGGGCTAAGGGAATGTGCGTAAAGACGAGTCCTAGGATGGCTCAAGAGCTAAGTACGGAGAGTAGTAGAGACTGGGGTTTCGGGTCTCATTGTGCCTGCTCACCGTTGGCAGGGGAAATAAACAAGGTGCTCACGTGCAGAATCACACTACAAGCGGACGAACATAGTCGAAATGATGTTAGGTTGCGTCAACATTGTTCACGGTCTGAACACAATATCCTCGAATATAGTCCCGGGTATATCCCCATAGCATTATCTAGGATTTCCCTTACCCTTGCCCATTTTACGCTTCAACCGCTGTTAGCTACCCAGTCTGTGAGATTCTAATCAGTATCATTTGAGTCCTCACCCTCCCCAAGGCGTATTTGAGTCTTGATGTCATTCTCGGCCTCTTAATGGTTGAGGACTATTTCGATGCCCGACAATCTGCAGCGCGTATAGATACCTTTTTCCGTAGTCTATGTGCTCTATATCTCGGCCCAAAGCGTCCTGCATGAGATCGATCGTGCAAGTGCCAGTGGTCACGCCTTACTCAAGCTGCGACATCCTCTAATGTCCTTGTAAGCGGTATAGCCTCAATCTCCAGATAACTATCTATTAAGCCCTAAATGTGAACGTGTCTATCACGCAAGAAGATTGTATTCAAGAACTCTAATATTGGCCAATATATGAGAGTTAACTTCAGCCCACTAGCACAACCTTAATGATCAGTTGAGAATAGTTCCGTAATGCGTAACAGATTTGATACACTCTAAGCCCCCAATTTCCCATACCTAAATGACCTTATGAAAGGATATTAGCGAAAGCATGGTTAATAAAATATCCATATAGATTGTATGCGAAGAGTGGGCCTAATACTAGTATTGGAGCGTTGAGAATGGTCTTTGGCAGGTACATTGAGAACAACTCTTTCGGGATTACGTAGGTATCTCAAGGGTCTTTTATCGCTAAACGTATCTGATTTGATTAAAGCATTAGATGACTGTTTATACTTGTTGAATATAGAATTATTTATGAGTTAAAAATGAGAGGTTGAGTATGAATGATGTGTATAGGATTTAGGAGTCCTTACATGGTAGGGAGTAAATATTACTGTTATCCGATTTAGCTAAGATCGAACACCATCAATACCGGTACTACGGTGATTGACTATACACCGAGAGAAAATGCCAGTAACGTTTCCTATAATTAAATAGTAGAGTTTTAATCTTTGAGGAGGTAACTATCTTAAGATGGCGTGCATCGTAGTATACGCGATCGCCGCTGTCAAGCCTATGAAGCCCCGCCAATTTGAGTGTTCAAGAATAAGACAGGTTGAGGGTATATCGTTAAGTTTCTATGGCACATTTGAGTCTGCTATTCGTATCTCTCTCGACCCGGAAGATTGGGTCATGGATATATATCGGCGTCGGAAGCTCTCTAGTTTTAAATTTAAGGACGGGAAATCAGTGTTAGTGGACGGGTATATGGGGTACTTGACCCAAGCGCCCGTGCCTAGGCTATAAAAAGCAAACGTAGATAGATAAAGTTCGAGGGAGAATAGAATCTTATTGGCTACCTGCAGGCTTTAACTACCGTGAGTAGCTTCTGGGTAGGTGCTTATTGCTGGTGCTACTGTTGGATAGCTTGATACTGATTGATAGCTTGAAGTTCAGCTGTTAGCCTCATGTGTCACAGTACGCCGATGTTCGGCGTTGTTTCGGCTTTAGAAATGAGTGGGCTATCATTGGGCATTGGCTAATGGCAATCAATCCATTACCCCACAATTATTCATTTATTCATTCCTCATCGCATCTACCTATGAGATAGGTAATACGGGGAAGACAATGTCGATTCAACTCGATTAAATATCTATTTTAGTATATTATTCTAGATTCCTCCCATCTTGCCTTTTCTTCATCGCTCTATCGTTTCGTGTTAGCTATCGGGTCGCTCGTTTCGCTGGATCTTTAACCATCCCACGCGTCATTCGCCCGGACGGCTAGCCTCAACGATGGGGCTCGCAGCCGTGCAACGGCTGGCGCTGTTGGGACGCGTTGTGCGAACTCAATCTCAATGCCGTCTACATTCCACAGTAGGCCTCGCATGGAAATCGAGGCCCAATTGCACACCGCCGCAGAGCCAACGGTCACTGGCTCCCACCCGTGTGGTGCAATGGATGCAAAGCCGATCATTCAGCGATGACAGCACGATCGCTGGGAGCGGTGAACAGCCTGAATTAGGCACTTACAGCGAAGCCGACCACGAACATGCCGTCATATCAACCTTTGACTTGTTCTCTATCGGAATTGGCCCCTCGTCTTCGCATACGGTCGGCCCTATGCGAGCCGGTAATATTTTTGTTGCTGATCTTAAAGAAGCCGGACTTCTCCACAAGGTCCATAAGATCCGCATCGTCATCTACGGCAGCCTGGCCCTCACCGGTGAGGGCCACATGACGCCGTCCGCACTGCTCCTGGGCCTCGAAAGCGCTGACGTGGAGTCCGTCGATACCTCTTATGTGCCTACCCGTTTTGCTCAGATCAAGAAAGAGAAGAAACTATATCTTGGCCATGGACTTGCAGAGGGTGAAGGTAAAGAGATCGACTTTGACTATCAGCGCGATTTTAAGTGGGAATGGGGACGGAAACTCCCTCTGCACAGCAACGGCATGCGCTTCACTGTGTTCGATGATGAGGGCACGATGCTGGCAACGAACGATTTGTTCAGCGTAGGTGGCGGGTTTGTCGTGAACGGTGCCCTTTCGAAAGCCCCGAATTCGCCTCCTGCTAGCCAGACAAGCGAATTAGGAGAACCGGAATCCAAGGAATTGCAGGTCGATAACAGTGGGGGTCCGGTAGATCTGGCGGAGAATATGTTCTATAAAGAAATTAGACGCGAAGATGCAGCAGGAGATCGACGGACAGGATCTGAGATTAAGCCTCTCGAGTCCGCTGAAGAGTCAGCCGCACTAGTTGATGCTCAATCTGTACGCCCTCCAGTCGGCTCATCGGCAGTAGATCCTACACCGAGCACCACGGAGACTGGTGCTCAGACACCGCGTTATCCCTTCCGCGATGGACAGAGCTTGCTCGCACTATGCAACAAATACAACCTAACAATTGCGCAATTAGTATACGAGAACGAGAAAAGCCACGGCTACACAGATGAGGAGATACATGAGAAATTGTTCCGCATCTGGGATGTTATGGACCAGAGTATCCTTGAGGGCGTCCAAGCACCCCTTGATACCACTCTGCCAGGGTCCTTGAAGCTACACAGGCGCGCACCGGCCTTGTACAAACGGCTTACACGGGGTCTCTACCCGTCTAGTCAAAATCTCACGGCGCCGAACGTGCAGGGGCAGCTACTATCAGGAGAAGCAAACCCTACGTCAGCAAGTCTCCAAACAGCTGAAGAAGGCAAGCCAGCGACAATGGCTCTCAGCCGAAAAGGAGTGCACGGTAAAAGAGGTCCTCCTCGTGTCCACGGGTCGGTCTATCACCCGATCATGCCGTCCCCACGCCGACGGACCGCACTCCCAGCTATGGACTACCTTACCGTTTACGCGATAGCGGTGAACGAGACAAACGCAGCAGGTGGGCGCATCGTCACGGCCCCTACCAACGGGGCAGCAGGAATCATCCCGGCCGTGTTGAAATACACGATCGAATTCATTAGCGATGATCCGGATCGTGACATTCTAACGTTCTTATTGACAGCTGCGGCCATCGGTATGCTCTACAAGCGCGGAGCTACTATTTCTGCCGCAGAGGGCGGCTGTATGGCTGAGGTGGGGGTTGCCTGTTCCATGGCGGCGGGTGCCTTCGCAGCTTGTATGGGAGCCAGCCCGGAGACAATCGAGCAAGCAGCCGAGATAGGCATTGAACACAACCTAGGATTAACCTGCGATCCTATCGGCGGCTTGGTTCAGGCACCGTGTATCGAGCGAAACGCCCTTGGAGCTGTCAAGGCCATTTCAAGCGCGAATCTGGCGCTGAGTTCCGTTGCTGGCACTCAGAAGGTTAGCCTCGATGATGCGATCCGCGCCATGCGGCTCACGGCCCAGGGTATGCGGAATGAGTTCAAGGAGACCAGTCTCAGCGGATTGGCTACGAGTGTACCATTGAACATTCCGGTCAGCGTGCCGGATTGCTGAGATCGCTTGACTACCTCTTTCCTTGCCCCTGGGGTCGTTCGGGGTTCTTGGGTTTCGGTGTTTGATCTTTAGATACTAGCGACGGTGGATAATAGAGCTTGGCGTTGGTTATTGCGGAAATTTTAGAAAATGCAGATATTTGTTGGGTTTCAGAGTCTTGCACGACCTAACGGGATAAAGATATTACTTCCACCAACAACTGCGAGCAGAATCACATAGATAATTTCGATAGATTGATAGAATGACGGGCAAGCGTCATACTACGGAAATACGCCTAGACTTATTATTGGGCACCTTTGAGTCACAAGACCAACTTCCCCGTCTTTGTTAGTCTCCGAAAGTTGACTGCACGACGCCAACGACGACGACTAGCATCAACTTACTACGCATAGTTCTTACTGTGACTACTCGCCGATTCCTCCACACACCCCGCGCTGCCGAGAAGACAGACTAACTGCATCCTGGCTCATGCGCGGGGAGAGCTTTGACTTGACGGCCCTCGAATTCACGGGGCGGACCATTAAAGTTTGGGACGCGTGTTGTGCCTTCATGCTGCCGGCAACGAAGACGCATCTCCGGGACACGCAGCCATTTTAGCCGGCTCCCTCCGCGGAGATGGCCGCGTAACACCCCCCCTCGTATCCCCGTTGCGGTGTGATGGCGATGGTGCGGTGTGGTGCGGTGTGGCATGCTAGGGAGCTGGTCATGACGTGAGCCGATATCGGCTCCCCCGGTAATTTCTAATGCTGCTTATATGATGGTCTACCCACTAGACAGACACACTTATATGTACGACTTGTAAACGGATTGCCTGAAGGGATCCGGGACGGTTCTGCTCTTCTTGGCGAATCTGCGAGTGATATGTACATAGGTATGTAATGTAATGCTGAATATGAGCTGTTCCTACATGTGTTCGAGACTGCTGATTTAAGGTTTTCATTACGTGGCGAACCTAGATTGTGGTGTGCTAGCTGGGTTAGGGATGGACTGCTTCTTATGCGTAACCGTTGGGTGTATTATGTGTTACCGCTGTTACCTGGGTCTCGCATGACGTTTACCTGCTCCTGAATACGAAATTGTTACCTGTTCTTGTGTGACTGACCTGGATGTGACGGGCGCTTCGAGACTAACGAACCAAAATCTGCTTGTGGCTGGTTCTAAGGTCCACGCTGTAAACATAACAATAGCACTTAAGATGGCATATAATATCTCCGCTCTGAACACTCATCAGCTCACTATTGTCATTTTTACGTATCCATTTTCCTTATTTCTTTATAGTTTTTTTTTTTTTTTTTTAAAAAAAAAGAAAAAAACTATAGAATAATAAAAGTTTTATTGCCATGTAATCTTCCATAGTGAGCAAGCAATATGATAGAGATTCAATATTTCTACAAGTACTTAGTAGATAGGTGGTCGAGAATTTTTCCACCGGATTACGACGGCCGCGGGCAGCTGTGGGCGGTGGGTCCGGGGCGAGAGTCATGCGTGCTCTTATTCTTAGCATCATATCATGGCGTGGCAGCTATCCTAGCCCTGTTTTTTGTGATTCATAGACGGGGCCGTTTGGCTTCCACTTGCTAGTTTAGGTCCACTACTTTCCTTGATCACGTTACCTACCGTCGGCCGGACAGAGATTTTTTTATCTTTGCCTTTAGGCACCTTTTTGGCCGAGAAATTTCCCCCCCTTCGGTGGAGACTCGGCAAAGTGCGGCACTGCGCTTGTTCACCGTGAAACGGATCGATCGAACATAGGCACCGATCCATGACAAAGCGGAGGAAATTAAAGTAGGTAATCGGGCTACCGCTACTTTAGAGGTCATCTGTCAGTGTTTCGGACCCGTGGAAAGTTTTTCGAGACATGACTCTAGTTTGGAAAAGGGTCTTGTGTGAGCGGCTGGAAAAGAGGAGGAAATGATAGTAAGAAGAGACGGCTATTGATATGAAAAAGATGTGTCCTGTGATACTGCCTATGCTGTAAGTGATATGTTATGGATGAGGCGGTTATTGTTGTAGTAGAACCTGCGACGATCTTCTATCGCACTGCGATGCAGCAGGGATTGACCAATTATATCTTGCAGGACCGACGTATTGGGATGTATCATGTCAGGAACAAGTTTGAGAGTACAAGGATAGCGCTGCGGCAGATCCACTTACGTGGTGTCTTCGCGATCTTTTTTTTTCTGTTCTACCTTATTTTTTCTTTTCGGGAGCGTGTGTCTAGACTGACTGTTACAATTGGATCGATTTAGATGCGGCTCTTGTGGGCGGCAACCTTCTTTCGTGTTAACTGTGGATTCTATAGGGTAACGATCGGGTAACAGACTCCGCCTCGCAGCGGTTGTAAGCGATGGGAGGCTGTAAGGTTACGAGCCGCATTGCACTGGGTTCCATGGAGGCCCCTGACTATTTTTTCACGATGGCTTCATTCATGTGGAGCTTGGGGAAAAATTCTTCTTACGCCTTGCCGTTAACAACAACGTTGAAGTTCATCTGGTGTGGAGCCGTACCGTGTCGTTGCTACTGTACCACGTAGGCCAACGTCCAGCCGAATCTGTGGGTGGTTGCATAATCTTGTGAGAGCAAACGTGTCTCACCTACAGATAGATCATATGATCTAACCATTAAGTTATGAGCGACCTGTTCTGTGAAATACTCGTAGGTATCCGGCCAAGAATGATTTGTCTGCGAGGATAACATGTTTTATATATTGAAGCGTTGGGTAGGTAGTTATAGAATGAGACCTCATTATTTGCTGAATCAATATTTGAGATCTGGTCTTGTAGGGCGGCTAGATACTAGATTACCCTTTCGGGTATCATGGTATTTTCATCTAGTCTCATGATTGGACAAGAGATTAAGCACTAGACGAGCAACTGACCGTATACATGGGAGATAGTTCTGGATCGTGTGCTACAGGCAGGTACCCGCTGTCTCGCTCAAGGACGGCTTATACATATTATAACAGGGATGAGCCACAGGTTCTGCACAGGTACCGACCTGTTTGGCCGGTGTTTGCTCATGGCTGCTGACTACTGTCATGCGTGCTGTACATGACGCCATCTGCTCAATACCGATGAAATAATGGAATCAAGGGAAGGGCGTGCGCGGTTGGGTAAGGTTTAATCGTTCTACTTATATGACTGTCTCGGCTCGATTCGGATTAGTACGGAAATTATACCATTGAATACCTGAGTTGCACAATACAAGGTTGGGCGAAGGAGCGAGAGCGAGCGAATTAAATAGCGGCATCTAAAGCACGTTGTGGTACACCCTCCCGTGCGGTGCGCTGGCTGTAGGTAACCACTATACCGATGGGACTATGTACCTAGGTTAGGTACTGTAGCTCGCTAAGTTTTTAGAAGGGCGTAGGACGTGCCCGGGCTAGACGCCGTACCTAGTGACTACAGCGGCGACCCGTCCGCTGTCTGCTGGGTGTAGCGCTAGCCAGTCGCCTGGATTTTATGACACATAATTACTCGATCGAAAAGGTGGACGAGGTCAAGTTTCTTTTTGCCTTGTAATACAGTTTTTCCTTGATGTACCTACTAAGTAAGAGTCATGGGGACGGAAACATATAATAGCAAGTGGCACCCTCGATCGTATTGTCATGACCTTCGGGTTGACCTATTCAATGTATCTTTTACCGAAACAAACAAGACAGGTTTGAGCGAACGGGCCTTCAGTGTTTCTTTATATAAAGCATTTTACATTCTAGACCGAGTGGGACCCTACTAGACCTCATTTTACGGTCTTTGTTGCTATATCCTCAAGATCACCACAACTACCCAACTAGGCGCACAAGACTTTAACCACAAAGACGGACATTCCTTGCATAGTCTTCTTTGCGAGCCCTATTTGAGAACTCATCGACTCTAGTTTCTGCCCTGCTGATCCTATTTGGATTTTTGCGAGTTTCCCACATAAACGGTCGATTTGCCCAGCGCATACTCACGAGCCAATAAGGAGCCAGAATTCGCCAGTTTATCACCCAAAACGGATAGACTGCTCTGCACAGACACTTAGACGACGAGCATCTCATTGAACGCTAGAAACTACAGTGGACATCGACGACGAGCCAAGCGGTGGAGGGGGATTTTCGCGATAGATGCACGTCATTTCCCCAGATTTTTTTTGAGCAAGAAATCTCCAGTGACGCCATCGCCACTCTCATTTTTCCACCTGTGCTAGTTAAAAGCTAGCGGTTTGGTTTTGCACGCCAACGGGGGCTTGGAGTCAAGGGACGTCCCAGCGACGGAACACGACTGCTAACAGCCATATTACACAACCCTTGTCGAGGTCACACGATAAGAAGAAACGACCCAATCCGGTAATTAAAGGCCAACTGCGTTGTTGGATAATTCAGTCACAATGCCACACCGCGTGGTAGATTTCTTCCGCTCTTCCAACGACAGCATCCACAGCATCAAACAGACAATGCAGACAATGCAGCGCCGCACAAGCCCTCCATCACGCTCACGATCAAGGGAACGGCAACGTCCCACCCGTACATCATCATACGCATCCTCGGCTGATGGCGATGGTGTAGTTGAGGAGCATAACCAGGTCTTGCCGGTCAGGCTACCGGAAGTATCCAAGGAGAAGCACAAAGAGCACCACCGGCTAAGCTTTCCAATTCTGCATTTGGGTGGGCATAAGGCCTCGAAGGACGTCTCGGAAAATGCAAATGCGTCGCTGGATTGGAGGATCGAATCCGCCCCGGCGATTTTCTATGGGAGTGCTGATGAGAGCACGGGTGCTTTAATATCAGGGCAATTACAGCTACGAGTGAAGGAGGAGGCCTTCGAGGTCGAGAACCTGGAGGCTAAATTGGAGATCCGCATCACACAAAAGAAACCGTTCAGCGGCCACTGCCCGGAATGCGCAACTCAGAAGACAGAACTGAAGAGCTGGTCATTTCTGAGCGAGCCGACGGTCCTGACACAACGTATGCATTTCCCCTCATCACTCCCCCCTCCCCCTTTTCCCTGGATATTGTAACATCAGACTAACACGAGACCACAGGCACACACGAATTCCCCTTTTCCATATTACTAGAGGGTCATCTGCCCGCCACGACGGACAACCACCTCCTCTCCATCCAGTATGTTTTCACAGCAGAGGCACGACCGCGGGACGGCGGGCTACCGCTCAAGCTGCGTCGTACGATCGACGTCCGACGCTCGCTGTCCACACCGGCGACCCCGCACCACAGCGTGCGCATCTTCCCGCCCACCAACATCACGGCGAGCGTGCACTACGACGCCGTCGTGCACCCGCACGCCACCAGCAGCTTCATGCTGCGCCTCGACGGCATCGGCAAGCACAACACCGCCGCCCGCAGCGTCGAGTACTGGAAGCTGAAGCGCCTGTCGTGGAAGCTAGAGGAGGTCGTCACCACGCTGGCGCCCGCGTGTAAGAAGCACGCGCCGAAGAACACGCCTGCGACTGTCGATGAGAACGGCAACGAGGCTAAGAAAGGGACAACACGCACCGACACGCGCGTCATCGCGCACGCTGACATGCACTCCGGGTGGAAGGCAGACTACTACTCCGCAGACGGCACCATCGAGGCCGAGATCGAGTACCAGACGGGCGGCGCCAGCAGCGGCAGCGGCTCCTCGTCGTCGTCCTCGTCGGCGCGGGCGGTGAGCTGCGATATCCGCGGCGGACGCAACGGCATCGAGGTCTCGCACCGCCTGGTGGTCGAGATGGTGGTGGCGCAGGAGTACGTCCCGCTCGCGCACACGCGCCACGTCACCCCCACGGGCGTCGCGCGCATCCTGCGCATGAACTTTGGGGTCGTGCTCACGGACCGCGGTGGCCTCGGGGTCAGCTGGGATAACGAAGCCCCGCCAATCTACCAGGACGTGCCGCCCTCGCCACCCTCGTACGCGCGCGCCACCATGGTCGAGCACGGCAGCGTCGAGGACTTCAGCCTGCCGTCGCCCGAGTACCCGCACGACGAGGAGAGGCCGGCGTACTGCGTCGGGCCGTCCGCCACCACCACTACTCCCGAGGGATTCAACAATAACTCCTCGCGAATCTAGCGGACTAAATTACACCTCGTACATTATTACTACCTACCCCTTATTTTCCCTCTTAATTCGATTCATCACGATTTGAGCTGCAAATATTTCTACAGCCGGAGTTTTAAAAAAAGCAAATGGGTATGATATGAACTTGCCCCCTTTCTGGATTTGGGCCGGCTGGGGCGGACGGGCGGGATTTGGGATTTGTTTCAACTACAACGCAACGCAAAATACCCCTGAAAGCGATGATTTCTACTTTTTCACATATTGGGCTTCTGGCGCATAGAGCATGGCCAGGCTCCGGGAAAGTCATCATGGCGAGATTGCATAGATAAGAGAAACTGCGCAGAGCATAGAAAACTTTAATTAATTATAATCGAGATGGGTTACATCATAACATAGTGTTATATCTTTCGACGGATTTTCTGCGATCTTGTCTTTAGGACTCAGCCCCCTTGGTTGGAATCACCTGTGAAATGTAGGCCAAAGCAGCCGGTGTGTATCGATGTGATTATGTACTATAAGAAATCTGCTAATCTTTCTTCCCGCTTTCATTTCCCTTAACTTGCTACAACAGCTAGACGTGTAAGATTACCTTGTAAGCAAATTTTGTATTAAGTTTCTCGCTATCTCGTCGGGATTAGGAGTTTTACTAACTGCGTGTCTAGACCACACTATCCACAAGTTTCGTCTCTCCCTCCTCGCTCTCAAAGAGCCTTAATGCATCGCGCACCATCAGTGTTCCCCCCGTTCACAGGACCGTAAGACAAGCGCTGCGGCGTAACCCCCACAACCGGAAGCGGGAACTGCCAGATCTCGCCGCTGAGGTTCTCCAGGCCAATAAGAGTCTGGTTCGCGCCAGCGAAGACCGCGCCCCACGAATTGCGGCCGGCGATCTTGCCGAAGTTGGTCTCGAGCACCCAGACGCCGGCCTCGCGGATGAAGCGCATGAGCTGCGTGGTGTCGTAGTTGGGAGTCGTCCCCAGCGCCCAGAGGTTGTCGCCGCCCCCCGGCACGTAGGCCCAGTCCAGCGGCACGAAGCCCTGGGGATCCGCCACGTTCATCGCGAACACGGACCCGCGCGTCGGCGAGCCGGGGGCGAGGTCGACTTGGATCCAGGTCTGCCCGTTGTACGAGGCCCAGTACTGCCCCCTCTCGTCGACGTCGCCGAGGTTGTAGTTCGAGCCGCCGCCGGGCAGGGGGAGTTGGGCTACCGGCACGGAGGCGCCGAGGCCGCCGATCTGGACTAGGGTCGGGGTGATGGCGAGGAGGCTGGAGGCGTAGAGGTAGCTGTCGAGGATGTTGTAGCCCATGCCGTTGACGTTTGTCCCGACCGCGAGAGAGACAATGGTGGTTCGCCCCGAGGCGAGGTTGATGCGGTCTAGTTCGTTGTTTCGAACTAGATATCCGTTTGAGTCGCACTTGGGATTGTTAGCTCGCCTCGTCTATGACTGGATATGGGAGGTGTGGACTTACTGGTGCCGTAGGTAGCCCGATAGGAGGTAGGGTAGTTGTTGTAGACGACGTTGTACTCGTGGTCGAACTTATTACGCCCTGGCACGGCCCGGGGTCGGAACCGGTATAATACCCGACGGACTGGCTAATGGTGTAGGCAGAACCGTCAAGACCGTATCCGCCTGAGTTAGTTGCATACGAGCCATCCCATCGTTGGGTATACTGGGGTATCGTGAGTTTTTTAGATTCCAAAGCGGTAGCTATCAATGTTGATTCACCAGAGAACAGTATTGGGCATAGTTGGCCCCATTCTTCTTGAGTACGAACGTGTTGAAATATCGGCACTGCGACGATTGGAATTAGCTCTCATAGTTGCGGTATGGTTTATGATGTCTCAAAATCATGACGAGCGTCGAAGCGAGCTTGGCTGAATAAGAACCTGTCGCTTTAAAAGAGCTTTTATAAGAAATTAGCTCTAGGAACTACTCACTGGTCGATTTGGATAGCCATTCGCCAGGTTATATTTTGTTCTAGCCGTGCATGCGTCAGCACAGCGGTTTGGGTCAAAAGCGCCATCAAACCACATGGCAACACCGTCGTAGGTGTCCTGTCTAAGGCAGTTGATCGGTGCGTTGATGGCCTTGTCGCCATAGCTGGTGGGACCCGTGTAGGCATCAACTGCGGCGAGAGGCTCGGGAACTTCAATCGTACTATGAGATCCAGCCTTATTGAATTCTTTCTCGACGAGATCTACGTCAAGCTGAGCCGAGTTTGTCGGTACGGGAGCGAAGCTGGTAATGATCGCATCTGTAATGGGTGGATATGCGGCTGCGGCTGCGGCTACGGCGCTGGCCATGGCGAGCGCGCCAACGAAGATGTTGACGGACATGATTTCCAAATGTCTTGAATATATTTGCAGGGATGGTTTTAGGTGAATTGAGAAAGATGGAAGAGCTTGAGGGCTGTGCTCTCGTCTTCTTTTAAACAGATCTTCTCTGAAATTGATGGCGTAGTCGAAACTATAGGCTCCCTTCATAGCTTATAGACACATAAAATTCAACAGAGGCTAGACATTAAGGTTCATACGCAAACTACCTAATACACTGACTTAGAAGGCATGAGTGGACGGAGGCCAAGTTACAGGCTTATGACTACCTAGATGACGCCAGTGGTCATGGTATTAGGCGAGAGGTTGACGGCTTGTGGTGCATGGCTTCATCTGAACGACGATTTAGTAGCTATTTGAGATACGCAACTAACGTTTGTCTGCCTTGTTTAAACATTGCCGTACTATTTGGTCCGGGCAAGGTCCGGGCAAATAAGCATGAGGCTTCATGCTGACCTCGGCCTAATTATTTCGAATAACGGGCATATTGCTGAAAATTCGTGGAAAAGTAGGAAAAATTACCGGTAGCGGATGAAGAGGAACATTTCGGCTGTGCTAGAATCATGTTTTATAAGGTACTGAGTCGACCAGAATAGAGGGGCTAGTGTTCAATCACCAAGGATACACCAGCCTTAGCGTCTGAAGATGGGCGTTGGGGCCAGGTTGAGAGGAAACTTTGCTCAATTGTATCACATGGAGTAAATTCAACAAATTCTAAATCTGTTGTGTCTTGTGTGCACGCCATAACCTCCAGGGAAGCTTCCAGCTACTCTTTACTGTAAACGGATTAAAATTCTCGGCCTCAAGTCGACTCAGATAATCATTGGCTGGTATCCCTTCTAGTAATACACCAAAGCCCCTTCGAAGCAGGGGATCAATACTCTCTTGACTGGAGTCTGAGTCTAGGTACTCATGCTGCTCTTCACCCTGATGCTCATATTCATGGCCTGGGTGTTCCCCTGCTCGAATGTTCTTTAACATCTCTCTAGCAGTGATGAGGTGATCATTGGCCCGTGTTGCCACTTTGAAGACAGCATCTTGGAAGCCTTCGGCCTCGGGGCCATGACGGTAGACGTCCTCTTCCCTTAGGCCAGTTTCGGCCATGACATCCAGGGGCAGAAGGAGGACGGGGTTCCTGCCAGCAGCAGCGCTTGTACCGTCGGGAGACTTCACGGGAGGGCTGGGCGAGGCCAGAATAGATATACCCCTGCACACTGCAGCGATACCACAGGCCTTCCCGATGTGACTCGCTAGATGGTCCATATGCATCGATTGAACGGACAACGCAGCTAGCGTAGAGTACATGAGGGTGGAATAGGTATTTTCGGCGTAGTCCTCGAGCGTGGATAGACTCGGGAAAGGCCTATTGTCCATGTGCTTCTCTCGTGTGTTGATCATGCGCAACAACCAGAATCTGATGGAGCTGCGGTTGCTCTCGGGCGATGTCTCTGCAAGGCGTGAGAGGACTCTATGGAGTAAGATCATGATGGGCTCCTTGGGTGGACGCCCTGCAAAGGTCTTGTTCACGGCATCGCGCCAGAATTCTATACGCAATTGGCCGATAGTGGGATTTGACACGAGCTCGGGGAGGCGCACAAGCTCAAGATTAAGAGCTCGAAAGGCATCGTAGGCGTCTCGTCTCGATCCGGGTATGAAGTTTCGGATCAGGAAGGAATCGTAATCGGACTGTCTAGTACCTTTAGCGTTTTGTTCTTGTTTTTATTCTCGAACTAGGTAGTTGGAGTTCTAGAAGATAGTACCTCAATTGGGCGACGCAATATTGTCTCGCCTTGTCAACGTCCACATCTGTCACAAGGGTCCGGCGCGAGAGCTGCAAGGTTGGCTTGGGCCATTGTGCGCCACGATGCGCCCGAATTGCACGATACATCGAGAGGAAATAAATGCTATATTAAAAAATCCATTGGAAGATCGTGTAGTGGTAGAGGATATCCACAAATAGGGCGCCTCAATACATGGCGCGGTCGTAAACTTATTTACTTTACTGTTGTATCTAAAGCCAGAGCATGATGGAATTTTCGATACGGATGCTAGGTATGCTACTAGGTATGCTATCGAAATGACATCAATTGTAATTAGGTATCACATTATTGGATAGACAGCACGGGTTCTAGTTGCATCAGAGCTATCGATAAGCCCGAACCTATTAACGCGGTCAGGTGATAACCCGTTGAGCAGTCGCGTCCCCCCGCTAAATTGTCCAGGTACAGCGCGTCGTGCTTGTTAGGTGCTTTAAGTAAGCAATTCTGGTGTCAACTATTATACCCAAAAGACCGCCGACATACCTAGGTAGCTTCAACGTTGTCCAACAACTCTAGTTCTGGACCCAGGTACAATATCCCGCCAATTTTGTACATATATTTCCAATTTTCCCTTTCGATCACTATTGTAACAAGTCGAGCTCATTTGATGAAAATGGGCACTATTTTGCTGTGTTACTCCCGCGCATCGTGATGCTCAATATGAATATGAATATGGATCCCTCACACTCTGGCGAGCCACCGGCCAAGAAACGAAGGTTCTTCGCCGATCCCGACACCCACGTATCCGAGGATTCCACGACAAACTCGATATCTCCACGATCCCCCGAGCTTCCAGCACCTCCACCACCGCCGCCGCAACCACCTCCCGTCAAGTCCGACGCTACCGTCGCGTTTGATCAGGATGCCTTCGAGGGCTTGGTGGGCGACAAGGTCAGCCCAGAAATCTTGGCCATCATTCGTGCAAAGTGCGGTGATAGCCTAGAAAGGGCTGTTAATATGTTCTTTGATGGCACCTGGAAAAACTATCAAAAGCGGCTCCATCCTTTGATGAATCCAACGAGGCTTCAACCATCAACACCCTCAGCTTTACCTTTTGCGACGAAGTCTCCAGCCAAGGCCGACCCTCGAACAACCATTCCTATCCCTGAAGATAATAAACCTAGTCTTCGCTATATTGGTGCGTTTGGTGCTGAGGGCTGGGCAACGAGAAGCGGAGCGAATCTCATAAAACATGGCGACCTTATCAAGATTGAACGACAAAAGACCCAGCAGACTCCGTCGAGAATGCGTCTAGCAGCAGCCGGGAAACCTGATGTGCTTGTACGCTTTACGGATAGCAAGGGGGCGGAGATCGGGAGGTTGGCTAAGGATGCTGCCAACTGGATCTCGTCGCTTATCGATCAAAATGTCTGCAAGTTTGAGGGCACCTGCGTTTATGCCCCCGAGCGATTGCGGACGAACGACACCATTTTCCTCCAGTTACGTTGCTTCTTTAAAATAAGTGTGTTTCAGCGGAACGGGTTCGGGTTGTCGGACAATCGTTCAACCGGGTTTTTCGAAGAGCGGGAATCCGCCGAAGAAAGGGACCTCCGACTTCGACAGGTGGGCATCGTGAGGTTGTTTCAAGAGCTCAATCTTGCACCCACAAAGAGTAATACTGCCTCCTCTGCCAACAATGCTCGGCAGGGTCTTCTCGACGCAGCCGAGTTGGCCGAGAAAAAAAGTAAAATTACTCGGCCTACTGGCAAGTATGTCTTTATGGATACCCTTATGAGTACTTTTATAATTTTCTGTCTGCTGACTTGAACTCGAGGGATACACCTGACTCACAGTCGGAGGATGCTGAGGAAGGGGAAGAGCTAGAGCAAGATCAGCTCGATGCCCTATATAGAAAGGCGCAGTCATTTGATTTTAACACACCAGAAGCTGAGCCTGCCGAGACTTTTGCCATGGACCTGCGACCATACCAGAAACAGTCACTGCACTGGATGTTGTCAAAAGAGAGGGATGAGAAGAATGAGGCTAGACAAACTTCAATGCACCCATTATGGGAAGAATATACATGGCCACTCACAGATGTAGATGACAACGAGCTGCCCAAGTTTGAGGGGCAAGCCAATTTCTACGTCAATCCCTACTCCGGCGAGATGTCATTGGATTTCCCTCACCAAGAACAGCACTGCCTTGGTGGCATTCTGGCTGATGAGATGGGCCTTGGAAAGACTATTCAGATGCTAAGCCTTATCCACTCTCACAAAGCTGAAGTCGTCGCGCATCAGACAAATCAACCTACCAAGTCTGCCAACGGTTTGCTGAGGACATCACCGCGATCGCCTAGTTCTTCAAACGTTGCTTCTGCTCCCAAGACCACCTTGGTGATCGCCCCTATGTCCTTACTAGCCCAGTGGCAAAGTGAGGCGGAAAATGCCTCAAAGGAAGGCACACTGAAATCCATCGTCTACTATGGCAACGACAAAATGGACAACGTGCGAGCGCTTTGCTCCGAATCTAATCTGGTGTCAGCTCCTGATATGATCATCACAAGCTATGGAGTTGTACTGTCAGAATATTCGCAGATGAATTCACGGCTAGGCGGTAGAGAATCCCACAAGGGTCTCTTCTCGCTCAACTTCTTTCGCATTATACTCGATGAAGCACACGTCATCAAGAACAGACAATCCAAAACTGCTAAAGCTTGCTACGAACTATCAGCAGAGCATCGCTGGGTTCTAACAGGCACTCCTATCGTAAACCGCCTCGAAGATCTCTTCAGTCTTGTCAGATTCTTGAGAGTAGAGCCTTGGAATAATTTTTCGTTCTGGCGCACATTCATCACTACTCCTTTCGAGTCGAAGGATTTTATGCGTGCCCTCGACGTTGTACAAACAGTGCTAGAACCTTTAGTTATGAGAAGAACGAAGGATATGAAGACACCAAGCGGAGAGCCGTGAGTCGTTTCAAAACCTCGATATAACTCCACGTACTAACTTCGCTTTAGCCTAGTTCTATTACCCCCTAAATCTATCGAAATCGTGGACGTGGAACTCTCTGAAGCAGAGAGGGCTGTATATGATTATGTTTTCGCTAAAGCAAAACGCACATTTTCTGCAAATATTGAGAAAGGTACCGTCATGAAGGCCTATACCACCATATTTGCCCAAATTCTACGTTTACGTCAGACCTGCTGTCATCCGACACTCGTCCGAAACCAAGAGATTGTCGCTGAAGAAGAGATCGCCGGCGCAGAAGCAGACGCCGCTGCAGGGTTGAGCGACGATATGGACCTCCAATCCCTAATTCAACAATTCACTGCTACAACTAGTGACGAGAAGGATGCCAACGCCTTCGGGGCTCACGTCCTACAACAGATCCGTGATGAGGCGGTTAGCGAATGCCCAATATGTTCTGAAGAACCCATGATCGATCAGACGGTTACGGGCTGCTGGCATTCAGCCTGCAAGCAGTGTCTTTTGGACTACATGAGGCACCACACAGACCGACATGAGACACCGCGGTGCTTCAACTGCCGGAAACCACTCAACTCTCGTGATATCTTTGAGGTCGTTAGGCACGACGATGAGATCAACACGTTGCAGGGCTCCCCCAAAATCAGCTTACAGCGCCTGGGCGTAAATGAATCATCATCTAAGGTGGTATCACTAATGAAGCATTTGCGGGAACTACGACGAGAGCATCCACGCATGAAGTCTGTCGTTTTCAGCCAATTTACGTCTTTCATGTCATTGATTGAACCCGCGTTGACCAAGGCTAATATGAAATTTATTCGGCTCGATGGCACGATCAATCAAAAGAACCGAGCCGCTATTCTAAAAGAGTTTGCAGAGTGCGATAAGTTCACAATCTTATTGATAAGTTTACGGGCTGGTGGTGTCGGCCTTAATCTCGTACAAGCGAAGCGCGTGTACATGATGGATCCATGGTGGAGTTTTGCCGTCGAGGCCCAAGCCATTGATCGGGTTCACCGAATGGGCCAGGATGCGGAGGTCAAAGTATATCGATTTATTTGCAAGGATAGCGTAGAAGAGCGTATGCTCAAGGTCCAAGACCGGAAGAAGTTCATGTGAGTTACAAATAATTTGTGCTCCTCGTTATAATGCACCTATACTAACTACTCTACCCTTAATCAGCGCAACTTCGCTGGGGATGATGACAGACGAAGAAAAAAGGCTACAGAGAATTGAGGATATAAAGGATTTGTTGAGTTAGTGTAACTTAGCTCTGGACCGTGTCAGCTGGGTAAATAGCATGCGCCCCTAGTTAGAGAAGGTGTGTACGATGGGCCCTCGTCCCCGAACGTGCAGGACCTATCTCTAGATACATAATTACTTTTAAGCCACGTTCTGTACATAATCGACTTGAGACCATGGCCTATACCTTGAACAGTTTTATAGGCGTTCATGGCAGGTCTCCTCTAGACTATAGTGGGAGGATAATTTGATGCACCGTAACCCTGACTGAGTGTAGGATGCCACGAGCTCTTCAAACGAATGCATGCAAGTGGAGTGCTTGGTCTCTATATATGATATCCAGCAAATAAAATTACCCCCTCCTAATATAATGTGCTATGTGATACCTATGCAGGAGTGTCAGAGCCCTCGTTTTACCTAGCGCAACCCGCGGAGTCCGCGTTGCGGTGTCCCGACCAGACCGGTTCCGATCCAACACTTCATTCGCTAAAATGGGCAAGAATTCATCTACTGATTCTTTGATTCTAACCTGTTATTTCGACTCAGCCTTATTAACTTCTATCTTCAAGATTCAAGCTCAACCCTCAAGTTTTGAATGAAATTCCGCAATCCTAATCGAACCAGCAACAACGCCGTTTCCACACGACTTACAATTTCAAACTATATATGCCATGTACATGAACGAGGCACTTTGTCTATTAAGATTTATCGTGTAACGAATAATATTTGGTATACGGATTTTCGATGGAGTCTCATAATATCGTCGACCATTCGGTTGGCCTACTACACTCGACTGTAAACAATACGAATCTACATCTACGCCGTCTCTCGCTATCACGAAGTAAAGATGTCAAGGCTAAAGACAATACCGGTCTTGCACATCCACAACGCCCGACTAAACGGAAGTCTTCGAGGCGGAAGGGTGTGCGACAGTGGGCAAACCGGAAATGGAAAATCCCTCTCATTCTTGTTATTATAACACTAGCCCTCTACGCTCTTAACCCTTCGAAATCCAACATCGTCTATCCGTTTATATTCCTCTCGTATAAAATCGAGGATATTTCCGACGCCCCTGGCTCGCCGGAGTACGGCAAGGGACCGCGAGACATCGCCTTCGTCGCCTTCTACACTATTGTCCTATTCTTCGCGCGGGAATTTATCATGCACGAGATCCTACGCCCACTAGCCCTATCATATGGCATCAAATCACGAAGCAAGCAAGCGCGGTTCAACGAGCAGGCATACGTGACGATCTACACCGGCATTGTTGGCCCTCTCGGCCTGCATGTCATGTACCACTCACCCACGTGGTATTTCTCCACGGCCGGCATGTATGCGGGATATCCCCACAAGACGCACTCAGCGGTGACGAAGTTTTATTATCTTGTGCAGGCGGCGTTTTGGGCTCAGCAGGCCCTCGTGATGATCCTAGGCCTTGAGAAGAGGCGGAGGGACTTTAAGGAGCTCGTCATACACCACATCGTCACCGTTTCGCTGATTGCGTTAAGCTATCGGTTTCACTTCACGATGATGGGCGTGTTAGTTTATGTTACGCACGATATTAGTGATTTTTTTCTAGCTGTGAGCTTTTCTTTTTTTTGTTTTCCCTTACCCCTATCCTTGCCCCTCGTACAAAGCTCTAGACTACTTAATTAACGCTATCTATGAACAGACCTCCAAATCCCTCAACTACATCGACAGCCCCCTACAAGGCCCATACTACACCCTTTGCATCATATTCTGGGTGTATCTGCGACATTATATCAACCTGAAGATCTTGGCCTCGATCGTAACTGAGTTTCGCACCATCGGTCCTTATGTCCTGGATTGGGACGCTGAACAGTACAAATGCGAGATCTCAAACGTTATCACATTCGCGCTCTTGGCGGCGCTACAGGCGCTGAACCTATTCTGGCTTTACTGTCTTTTGAGGAACGGTTATAGGTTTGTTGTATTAGGCGTTGCGAAAGACGATCGCGAAGAGGATGAGGATAACGAAAATGACAAACAGGAGGCCGTGGTTAAGAAGGAAGGGGGGTCATAGACAAGGTTTTGTGGTGCCGAGGACTGTCAAGCATAATACCTGAGTAACGTCTTTGTAGACGCGAGCATAGTATAATCATTCGTAATGTAATCCTTAAGTAACTAATACTATGTATATATACATCCAGGTACCCCTTTTATGAGTATCTTGCCCAGCGAAACGTCAACAAATAGTTAAGCCCAAGAATTCACGATTCTCTGTTCTTAGAAAGCCTCACGGAGGTACTGTCTATCTCCGTGGCAAATTCCAATCAAGGGTAATGCATTAAATCGAAATTCCAGGTAAATAATGGGCTCCTTATTATATAATAAAATAGCTCGGGATTCATCTACGAACTCAAAACATGGTGGCGCATAATATGCTGCAGCGGAACGGATCCTTGGTCATATTTAGCGGCCAATCCTTTAGGGGTTCACCCTTTCTTAGAGGATTGATTCGGACTAAGAATCACCCCTCTATCCGGCCGTTAGGTAGATGCGTGTCTAGAAGCGGCCTAAAGGTTGAAGATAAGAACTATTCTATGACTTAGATGTTACTTCTCGAACTTAAAGACATTAGGGTATCATGTAATATTTCTTATATGTAGAAGAGAAAATGGTACCTGACGCCACCAAGAACGCCCAATATGCGCCATCTCTTGTACCTGCATATAGGGGCTGTTCCTTGCAGGTAATCTATTGTTACCTAGAACTAGTTCCAAAAGATGATGTCACTACACCAGGTGGTAGATGAGATGTATTATAAATACGGATATCAAGCTTTGCTAGGATCTATCTAATTGTCGACATACGATTTTTATCGTTGGTACCTAACTATCTTCAGTCGCGCGATGAGGACTTCTACTTCGTACTCTCGACTGTTCGACATGTGAAGGCGGTTTTAAGCCCACCGGCGAATCAATCTTGGAGCTTATTTCCGAACCATCGATGCTAGAGATATCCGAATCGAATATGCTCTCTAGTTCCATCTCTTCATCAAACACCCTGGGTTCGACCTGATTGCTCGGCACCTGTTCCATCGGCGCTGTACCATGCTGATCAAGCTTCATGTTTATGAATAAGCCATACAAGCCGAAGTCGTAGACTAACCGACAGACACCGGCTGCGATAAATGCTATCCAAAAGTGCTCATTTGAAGCTAGTATGCCAGTGACGGTTGGCCCGGTCATGGCGGCCAAGGTTCTCACCGTGCTAGTAATCCCCATAACTGCCGTTCGCTCCTCGGGCTTTACCACAGCGGCGATGAGCGCAGTGCGAGGCGCTTGATCCATGCTATTCAAAGCTGCCCTGAGTAGCAGAAGAGCAGCAGCCATCCAGAAGTAGGGGGGTAATGAGAACACAAGAACTGCGGCGGATGAAGGGATGTGTGTGAAGACCATCGTGTTGACAAGGCCGATCTTCTTGGCTAAAGGCCCTGCGAGTGTTGCCCCTATTGCACCAAGGAAATAACTAGCTGAAGTTACGTCTCCGAGCGTAGACTTTGATGGATGAAAATTGATATCCAAGTAGTAGTTTGTTAGCGAATAAGGCACCATTCCATCCGCAAGAGAGTCAATAGCGAGTAGAAACCATAATTTGTACATGGTCGATCTTGTAGGACGTGATATCTTTGCAAGCTGGTTGGAAAACCAAGTCCAGGCTTTGACTAATAGATTGGACTTCTCAGCCGGAGCATCAATCGGCTCAGGGGTGTTGTGGCCCTGGGAGTCTCTAATCTCATTTTCTCCCTGTGGAATTTGGGTGTATGTGTTGTCCGACTGCTGTAACTCGCATGCATCGGTCAGTAGAGAAACAAGGGCGAGATTCACGAAGCCCATTGCTGCATATATCCCGAAAAGAGCATGATACGAGTCAACTTCTGACCAGCCATCCTTGCTCTGAAGCCAGTGGAGAATCCTCCCCGAGACTTCACTTCCAATTGATGACCCAATCAACGGGGTGCTCACGTGCCAGGCAAGCACATCGGATCTCGTCGCCGGAGTTGTTAATTGCGACAGCACGGACCTAGTATTCCGTAAGGATCTGTTTCGTTTCCTAGAATGTTTGGTTATACATACTCTTCTATACTTCGGAACGGGCCGAAATCACCGCCGGTAATGCTGATCACTCCGACGACGGCTCCGAAAAGCAATATCCAAAAATTCTCAAAAGTGGCGAATACCACGCCGCTCGTGATCATAAGCATCGATCCGCCCATCAACACTCGTCGCCTCCCAATGCGATCTGCCACAAGCGAAAGCAGTGTTCCGAGAATAACATCTCCTACGAGTGTCAGGGTCATAAAAAGGCCGATTTGGTGGTCCGAGACGCCAAGGGCGGAAAAGAAGATAGCTAAGGTACATAGGTTAACACTCCGGCGGCATGGCATGGCTCGGGCCGTTAATCATTAACGGTCGCATACCTAGAATTAAAGAATTGGTTCCGTATGCAAACATGCGGCATGTTCTAGCCAAGATGATGAGATAAGCATTACGTCCTGTCGCGTGCAGCGAGGCGAGTCCAAATTCATGATAAAACCAATTAATAAGATTCCCAGCCTTCGACATGATTGAAGGCCGTTGGCAAGCGACCACTTGCTGTTACGAGAGTTGTAAAAAAGATAAGAAAGAAGTAATAAAAAGGAAGGTTAAAGGAAAGGATATAGTTATCGACATCATGGAGGCGGATAGGGCAGACCAAGAAAAAGCGAATTAATTATGGGCTCTCCATCTACTACTACTTAATTTACTGGATCGGCCGTTGTGTGTACTTTTTCGCCGGCTTCCAGCACCGGGATTTTCGCCGGTGTCGGGGTCAACTGTCGCCATTTGCCATTTGCATCTCCAAGTGCGAGATACGGACCGGCCTAGCCGAGGTGAAGGGCGAAGATCTTCGACCCGTCACATTGGAGATTTAGACACAGGATTGCCCTATCTGGCCTAGCAGCTATGGCGTAAGTGTAAGTGAGAGTCATAGCTAGAATCGGAGATAAATTCGGAATTATTTTCGGAGGGACCTATACTACCTTAAGAGGTAAGTAGTAGATAGAAATTCGGACAGACCGCACCTAGAAACCCACTCATTTCATCATGTAATTCACCCCAATAGTGTATGATCAACGCTTCAAAATATTCCTCTCGATCTTTCATAAACTGTCTTTAACTCTCGGGTAAGTAGCTACCTAATTAGTAGAACGGCTTATAAACATGCTACTATACCTATAATTGCTAATCCCCTAGTGTGGTCGAGTGTCTTATATACCACTATTAATTGGGATGATAGATCAACAGCATTGTTTTTTCCGCCGCGCTTGGGCTCGTTTATACTGTCCGAAGTTCTTCTTACTTTTGTTCTTGTATCCTAAGCTTCGAGGATGGGCTCTGGTTTACAAGCTATTGGCTCACTAAGATAGTCGATTCATGCGACTTAGCCATAGGGAGAGGGAGGTGGAAGCAAAAGAAAAAGGGAAAAGGTTATCACCAAACCTTTATACACATGGGGGTCTAGCGGCCGGGTTACTTGTGTTTCCCAGATTTTTGTTGGCACGATTTGGAATACGTGTTTCGTTTCGTAAACTTAGACCTATCTTTCCTTCCTAACATGTGTCGAGGATAATTGCTATCCCAAAGTCATCATTTCATTTTATTAGTAGATTATAGAATCACATCGTGATCTAAGTTGGCATTAATAGTAGTCCTAGTGTAAAACGTTGAGACATCTAATTAACGTAGATATGTATTAATTAAAACCGGCGAAAGTTCCCTACCTGTGCCGTGGAGCGGCCATCTCTTCCCCCCACCTAGGGAATAATATCTCCCTCGGAGCCTTTTGAAAGCCTAAGGGATACATAGGCATAGGTTTCAAGTACCCCAAATACAGCTATATGCTTATGGCGATATACGTCAGCGCTTGGGCTGTGAGTGGCCTCGGGGTGGCAGAGTCTTGATTGCAACGCTAGAGGCCGGCGGTACGTAATAGACAGTGACTGTGTCTTTTGGAATTTCACTCGTAGATACACATAGCTTGCTTATCTAGCTCTAAACATCGACATAACCTAGCTAGGTCACATTTCCACCACACCCGTGGGGGGAGGTAGGGCTTCCCCTATGTATCTTATGTTTCTTTATTAACCTGCTATTTTATTTTACTGATTTCGAGAGTAAAAAAAGAAGAGTGACCCATCTAAACGTGGGAGCTCGAGATATAGAAAATAGCGGGAGGGAGGTACTTAAGCACAAGTCTTTTCTTCACCTTTGCCGTGAATACAAGTAGGGGAGGGGGCATACGAAAGGCCAATGCAACGCAGTATTCGGATTGAATACGTGGCGTTGCTTGTTTTGCCATGGCCGGCAGGGACAAGGTCGGTAGTACTGCTGCATTCCCATAGTGAATTATGTGTTGAGAGAAGATGTATATAAGACGGCTAACGGTACTGGGATCTTACGTATGTGTATGAGCTCAGGTAGGACCAAGTGAGTTGTATAAAAGCCATTGGTAAATCGTGGGGCTTAGCAACCTGCAAGGATCAACAGTGCGAAAACCATGACTGAAAGAAATGGCCATCGTGAGCTCTTTACGTCCCAAGCGAATTGTTTTGCTACTCGACTTCAAGCCCTACTCTAACCCTTCAGTCAATTGCCGTGACAACGATCGCCTGTCATAAGTTTATCTGATCCTATATAATCCTAGGTTGCTAATTAGGGTTTAAGCTGAATGGGAAAGCTCAAATAATTGCTACTAGATATATTATCTCAATCTTGAAACTCTGGCATCAAGGGTACATTGATGCGGCATCTCGCCGTATTGATTTGTATAGTTAGGTATTTAAATACATTTGCCTATAGTTTGCTACTGGCGCGAGCAGGATACTAGCTTTAAAATATTGTAGCTACCTGAGCCGAGTCTCCTTTTATTTTAAAACTATGCATAATGTATAAAATGTTGTATTATTATTTATTTATAATGGTTTAATCTTTATTAAAACGTTTAATGCGCGACGCTTGCTTTTTTTTTGCACCTAGTTATACGTACATAATCGAGTTAGTAATAGTTACACAATTATTGCTATATAGTTATTTACATGAGTGACGCGTATTATTATTTATTTAACTTTTGTTTATATTGTTATGTTTTAAATATTATATAAACGTTTAAATTAAACTTAAACCATTATATAAATTAGTTTTATTAATTAAATATTATTAATATATATTTTTTTCATTTTTATAAAATAACGAAATGGACAAAATATGCTGTTATATTGACCCTTGACCTACCTGATTAGTCATAGAACCCCTTAAGGCTGGCATTGAACTTAACATATATTTTCTGTTTACGTCTGTGGATACTCCACCATATTGTTTGTAGGACAACAAGCCACCTGGAAACAAATCAAGAGTGCGTTATTCCTGTTTGCTCAATAATTTAAAACGAAAACATTATGTCCTGGTTGTTGGAACCAAAATTCCAATATGAAGATTCAATCATATTTAAACCTCTACACACCAGTAAGTTCATATCCTTTCCCCTGAACCCTAAATACTTTCACATGAGTACATTGTTCAATTTTTCTATATCTTGCTTAGAAGTTCTCATTATCCACTCTATACACTATCTCTCGGCACACGAATCCTCTGTATCATCTACAAAATGGTGTACGATAGAAGGAGGCCTGGGAACCCCGAGGGCTGGACCGTCGCGCGGATCAGTACTGAGGGACAGGGCGATTCTAACATGCAAACCCAACCCGGCTATATCGGCCACTTTGGCCATGGTGGTGCCTACAATCAAATGTCTCCCTATGGGCAGTTCCACCCTCCTAGGCACAGCGGTGCTGCTAGACAGAGCAATACCTATGAGCGGACCGGTGCCCTTAGACCGCACAATATCTATGGGCCGAGCGGTGCCTCTGGACAAAGTGCCGTGTATGGACCTGGCAGTTCCCATGGACAGGGTGCTATTACTGGACCGGGTACCGCTCCCCAGCCTCGCAATAATTATGGAAATAGTAGTACCTCTGGGCAGAGTAGTCACCACTATAGTGACAACCGTCCCAGCAGTCGCCACCACCAAGGTGAAACCCAGCCGAGGAGTCATCAAGATAATGGCAACCGTCCCAGCAGTCGCCGCCACCACGGTGAAACCCGGCCGAGGAGTCATCACGATAATAGATTCAGGCCGTACAGTGACTACAACCGGAGCAATACCACTGGCCGGAGCAGTAAACACGGACACGGCAGTAGCCAGACACAAACACAGGGTCAGAGTTCCTGGGCTGCGTTTGCAGCTCAGAGAGGCCCAAAGTTCCATCACCGCCACATGCGCAGTGAGACAGACGTGGAAGATCCAACTAAATCCCCGGCGTGGCCCGGCGCTAAGGGCGTAGTTCGTACGTATTACCACATGCTAAGACTCCCTTTCCCCAATCATAGCCATTACACTGGCATACTATAAATTTTGAATAATATGTTAACTTGTGCTAAGTTACCGATGGCAAGTTTTGCTGTGGCTACTGCGCGAGTAAGATGAAGAACGAGTGGGTGTCCATCCAAAATCACTATTCCAAATTCCATCCTAAGGACCCGACTAGGGTCACGGCATACATGAAAAAAATTGAACACCGCGAAACGGTTTGTAGCGAGTGTGGGAAGGTCTCTATAAATGAGGAACAACATGACAAGCATTTCAGAACCCGGCATTGGATATAGACTCAAAGGTGTCAATTCCTACTTGCTAGTCTTGGTCCTTAGAAAGTTAAAGACTATTTTGTCTCTAGTTATTAGTTATATTTAGGTGAAAGGTGTACTTGAGCATAAGGCATTACGGCGCTCTAGAGCTCCTTGCTCACCCTAGTAGAATCAAGGGAAACAGAGGCGATATTAAGTATTTTTACAATTGTAAGAATTAAATTTGAACGCTGTATAATTTATTTAATAGCGGCGTACTTTTCCATACAAATATTGTGGTATCAGATATTGGAGCCTCCTATAAAGGTCCAGTTACCATCTATATATAATCCTCTCATCTTTGAGCAACGGATAAGAGCTAGTGCAAGAATCAGAAAAGCGAGGAATGTCCTTGACAGGAAGCCACCTTACAGGGAGTTGATTCTACATACTCGCTGAATAACTAGAGAAATGGGAAGTAACTTTACTGATGCCGAACACGAAAAAAAAAATGTATGGGTACTTAACGAGGGTGGAATGGCTTATTTGTCTTCTGTTTTCGTTTTCGCTTCGTCACACATACGTACTCTAGAGCTTCGATCCATATTGCTTGGCGCCTCCCATTATTTGGACTTAATGGTCGGAATAATCAACCATTTATTATCTCATTATACATAGAAGCCCATTGCGTTAACAACTGACCCTACATAGGAGTTGGTTTATCTCCTTCAAGGTATAGAGAGAGTACTTGTCATTGATCGTACAGTATTGAAAAGCCTACACTCATCAATGTGGTTATACTATATTACGGTTTGTCGCTCAGTAATAGCCCTATTGAGGTGCAATCAGCGTAACTTCCTAGGCAATAGGTACCCGGGTGATTACCCACTTTCCACGTCTCGTGCATTCTTATCATGAGCTTGTCTATTGTCCTCGGGATGTAGAGCCCTGGAAAGCAATAGAACATCTATAGTATGGCAAACAAACATAGCTTCTGGTATTGAATGCACGTGAATACTTGGTAGGAGCGAAAAGTCTATATAGGTAGCTCCCCGATCCTGCTCCTTCCTGAGACTGCTTCTGTCTCTTCAACTTATTTTCCCATATCGACCTCTTTTCAACTCCACATAATTCATCAAGATCTTCCCTTCTCATCCTCAAACGAAATATCATCAGCCATGGAGACGCCTCTCCCAACAAGACGACCCACCCCTCAAAACGAGGGTGAGGGTACGGGCAATGTCAAGCAGACTATGGAGCTCGTGCCCAAGAGAACACCGCTGCCAACGTGGCGGCCAATAGCCCCAAAAATCGATACCCTTGAGAACAAAAACGGTGAAGCCGATAAAGTGGTAACCAAGAGCACGCCACGTTCTACGAATTGGCTGGCAATCGTGCTGAATGACTCTGATGAGACTAAGGACAGTGAAGCCAAGAGTGTGGTGGTTAAGAAGAGGACACCGCTACCCACACTACTCACGAGGCGACCAGTAGTCCTAGGAAATAATATGAATAAGGTCAATCGAGCTGAGGTAGCTGTGGCTCAAATGATGCCCCGGCCTACCAAAGTAACCAAACGGCCAAGACTCGCCTCTAAATGTGACAAGGGCGACAAAGTTGATCCTAACACGGTTCCCGCGTTAAAGAAGGCAAATGGCGTCGTTCGTACGTATTATATTTATCTATCCATACTTGTCTGCTTTTCTGTCTCTTCATTGGTATGTTAAACTGACACGAGTGTTACAGTGGAGAGCGGGAAGTACCGCTGCAATATCTGTGGCAACCAGATGCAGAACAACGCGCATACGATCTGCTCCCACAACTCGAATTTTCACCCTAAGGACCCAAGAAAAGTCTCTGCATACATGAGACGAAATGCATTCAATCCACATCCTTGTAGAGAGTGCGGAAAGATCTGCAATAGCCTTGAAGCGATGAGGCAGCACATTGCCCAGGTCCACGGTAAGGCGAATTAGACAACAGCATCGATGCCTTCGACCGACAAATCTTAACGGCATTTGGTATACTGGGGATTCGATAGTAACAAGGTTAAGGATAGCACATTGTGCGCTATTGGTGATTAAAGTCCTGTAGGGAGAACTGGGCTGGAGGTCATTGTGAACAATACAGACTGAACTGCAATAGTTCAATGGCATAGGATCACCGCTCTAATAAACCCGCTCTTTAGCATTTCTTTTTATGTGTGTGCACAATACATTGTGATTTACACTCCTAGCTCCCAGAGGGAGTGGAGATTCAGACCCTTCGACTCACTATTTTCCCAGCGTCTTCCCCAGCTCCTCACCTCTGCTAGTTGCCGCCTTAACGGCCTTGTCCACAATGTCCTTGAATCCAGAAGCCTCGAAGCTGTCTAATGCCGCAGCAGTAGTGCCATTGGGGCTAGTCACGTTTCTCCGTAGCTGCGCAGGCTCCTCTGTTGAGTCGACAAGCATCTTCCCAGCCCCTAGACATGTCTGCTTGGCCAATCGAGTGGCCTGTTCGCGCGTGAGCCCCAAGTTCGTCGCGCTCTCAATCAAGTGCTCGACCATGGCGAAGAAGTAAGCAGGACCGGAACCTAGGAAGAGTATTGTTAAAATAGGAAAGCTACATAAAGCAGATGAAGTTCTGCGACATACCAGATAGACCGGTGACCACATCGATGAGCTCTTCGCGATCTACCCATTCCGTTACTTTACTGACGCTAGCAAGAAGCGCAGCAGCCAGGTCCTTCTCAGTTGAGGTCACGCTCTCATCTGCATATAGACCAGATGCACCTTCGCCTACCAAAGCCGGGGTGTTTGGCATGACGCGTACGATGTGTGGTATGCGGCCATCGGCAAGCTTCAACCATTCCTTCAAACTTTCTAGCGTTATGCCCGCAGCGATAGAGATGATCAAGGGCGTAGTTTGGCGCTGGGCCCATGAACTGGCTAGCTCTTGGCATACGGCCTTAGTGACCTGGGGCTTGACCGCGATGACGAGAAGGTCTGCGTCTTGTGAAGCTTCAACGTTGGATTGGGTTGTGCGTACGCCAATCTCACTCATCTTATTGCGGTTGACCTCCCACGGCTCCGACACGCAGATGTTCTGCTTGTCGATGCCCTTCACGGCGAGCCCGCCGATAATGGCGCCGGCCACTATACATCATCTGGAGTTAGTCTAAACAGAGATAAAGTACTTGCTATTTTGGCATAAATCCTCATAGACCTCAGATTGATGAACGGTGGATTCGAACTTTTTTATTTAGGAAAAAGAGATATGACTTACTGTTGCCGCCGCCAATGAAGGCCAATTTACTCTTCTGAAGTTGAGAAGTCATTTTGAGTGAATTGATCTAAAGTGATGCTGCATGGAAATGCTCATCTCATGAAGCAGCGCGGGGTTTATCTGGGGGATGAATCTATAGCACTGGTCCCGATCGCGGCAGCGCTTCCTGGTGGCTGATGGTGGCTTGCTATCCACTGTAAGCCGCCGCTATGCGCGATTTTAGCGCAAAACTACCTACACAGTCCAAAGACTGTGCACCAAGGACCCTGTAATACGTAACGAGATCGTAATATAATCTGAGTAGACTCGGTTCTATGAGTGGTATTCCCATCATGTGAGTACGGATTATTGATCTAAAGGCATGGTCTATGAACTAGTGATGCGCAAGATTGTCATCTATGAAGTTCTAATTTGAAGTGTGTTGCTCTAGGTCGACAGTCGACTTGTCCCTCTAATGGTTACTGGTCCCTTAGAGCCGAGTTTGGAAGCCCAACTCATGTATAAAGTCATAAGCTAGCCAGTCTGTAGAATGGGGTTACACGTTGCACAGAAGAAAATGGATAGACACCCGAGCCGTTTTTGATACATGAGATGCAATCAATATGGATGGAATATATAGTAACGACAGTGATATTTACTGTTGAAGCTAAAGCTTCGTGATATATACTTAGCCGAAGGAACCATGAAAGCCAGGCTAGCTCATCTACAGTGCCTCTGGTATATCCACCAATATGAGAGTTGAAATCTTGACCTAGTACAAATTGGAAACGAAAGGAGAAGTAAAGAAAGAAAAACAAGAACCCTTAACGATTTCCCAAGCTCCGCTGCGCTCCCATATTGAAAACTTCCTACTAGACTAGAGCCTCCGCCTTTGTAGCAACTCGTGTAGTAGCCAAGGCAACTACACCAATTTAGCCAACAAATTGGCCGCTCTGGATGCCCTTGTAAGAGTTGATCTTAATGCCCCAGGACTCTTTGTAGTCGTGCGACTTCTCCTCAGGCGCGACACCTCCAGTAGCATCGCTGATCCACATGACATACCAATCATGTTCGGCTTGAATGTCGCTTCTGTCTTCATCGGTCCAACCATCAGCCTCTGTGAACGAGTTCGGGTCGGGATAGACGAGAAGAGCATAGATATTTTTCAGCCCCTTCGAAATGGCCTCTTCTACTGCATCAAACAGTGATTCAGCAGGGCCGCGCTCGCCTTCTAGGGCATGCGACAGGAATCGGTCATCTCCATCGTTGTCTCCTTCATAACTGCCTGTGACGGCGACGCCATAGCAGGTCGCCAAACCGGATGTCGTGAGTTGGTCTTGGCCTTTCCCAGACGTCCAGTCGTTAACGCCAACGGGCTTGTTGGCGCGAGCGTCAAGCCTCCGCTTTTTGATGGCCGAGAGGCAGTCGTCGGCCCGCTTCTGGATTCTTTCTTCGGGAGTTAAGGCGCGAATGGCATTTGCTTGTTCGCGGGTGGCTATGTCCACATTTGCACCCCTTTTTTGCAAGTTAGTTTACATTCTCCCGATTACTGAGATTTCATATGGTGAAGGCTTACCGTGAAACTTTAGTAAGTTCACCGGCTGCTGAGGTTGCCAGCAAGGCGCCGAGAACGAAGGCGGAGATGCTCTTAGTGTGACAAGGGCTTACGTAATAGGGCTTAGAACAGGGGTATAAAAGTCCATATTTATAATAATTTTTTAAAGGTTTTAAAGAGTTTATAAAGATTATAATTTTTTTTTTTTTTTAGAAAAAATTAACTTTTATTTATGCTTATATAATAAAAGCTTAATCGCTAGGTTTAAAACTTATTAGTTTTTTTATATTATTGTTAAATTTAAATATAAGTTTTTATAATTTTATTTTAGCTAATTATTTTATATAAAATAGTATATAGCTATTAATTTTTAAATAAACCTAGCAGCTTTATTAGCTATTTTAATAATTTTAGTTATATAATATTATTTTTTTTTTTATACTTATTTTTAAATATATTGTTTTTTTTTAAAAAAGTTAAAAGTTTTTATAAAATTATTATATTAAAGCTTAAAAATTAATAAGCTTATTTAAGTTTTACTAATAAAAAGTTTTAATTAGTTTTTTTGCTTTATTATTAATAAAATATTTATAAAGTTTTTATATTTAATATTTTTTAACTAGCTAGTTTTTTTATTTAACTAAATATTTTATATTTTTTTAAGCTTTTATAAAGTTTATAATTTTATTTATATAGTATTTTTTTAATTTAATTAAAAATGTTTTTTATAAAATTTAATTAAAGTTAAATAATGCTTAATTATTAATATAATAAAGCTTAATAAAAAAAATATAAAAAATATTATAAATTTTTTACTTTTTAAATAATATAAGCTTAATAATAGTAAATAAAATTACTTTTTAAATTTAAAAAAATTTTAATATTTTTTTATTTAGCTTTTTAATAAAACGTTTAGTTTTAATATTTTTTATATTTAATATTATTAATTAATTTTTTTTATATATTAAAGCTTTTTTTTTATGTTTGTTTGCTTATTTTTTTATTTGTTTTTAGTTAGCTTTTAAATGTTTTTTAGCTTTTTTATAAACTTAATTTATTTAATAAACATATATTTAGCTGCTTAAGTTATAAAAAATATTAGTTAATAAATTATAAGCAGCAAAATAATAATTATAATTAACATAAAAAAAAGTTATATATAAAAAAGCTAAAACTATATTATTATATATAAATTTAGCTATTAAAAAAAAGTTTTTTTAATTAAACATTTTATAATTAATAAATGTTTAAAAATATACTTTAAAAAACTAATTTAAACATTTAGTTTATTTATTAATTTAAAAGTAAAAAGCTATATTTATATAAAATTTAATATTTATTAGTTTAAAAAAATCTTTTTATAAATAAGCTATAAATTTAAAGTTTTTATTAAAAATAATATTAAAAAATATATTATAAAGCTTTTAATATATTTTAGCGAAAATTTTAATTAAATTTTCGGTTTTTTTTTTATTTTTTTTAAATAATATAAAATAAGCTATTTTAATAAAAAAGTTTATTATAATTTAAATAAAATTATAATTATTAAATATAAATAAATTTATAATAAAGTTTATAATAATAATATTTTATAAACAGTAATAATATAACAATTTAAAACAAACTTATATTTAATAAATTATATAATTATATATATAATAAAAAAATAATAAAATAATTACGCTATTAATAAGCTTTATATACTTTATTATATATATATATAACTATATATATTTATATATAGTTATAAGCTACTTTTGTATTTTTTTTTTTTTTTTTTTTTAGTTTAAAATTTTTGTTTATAAAATTAATAAACTAATATTTTATTATATAATAATTATAATATTATTTTAAGCTTTAAAATTTATTTGCTAATAAATATTTAATTAAATATATATTTTTTATTATTTTATATAACTAGCAAAATATAAATTAGTTATTTTAATAACTATAATTTTAACTTAACTATAATTATAACTTTTATTTTAATAATTATAATTTTAACTTTAACTATAATTATAATTTTAAACTTTGTTAAATTTTATGTTTAATTAATATTTTAACGCTAAGTTATTTATAAAAAAAGCAATTTATAGCAGTTATAAATAATTTAAATAAATAATTAATAATTTATTTGCTTTTATTAAAATTAACAAAAAAAAGTTTTATAAAGCTTTAATTTTAAACTATAAAAGCAAAAAAGTTTAAATTAATATTATTAATAATAACTTTAAAATAAAACAATTTAATAAAAATATTTTATTAATATTTATTAGCAAAAATAATATAATAAACTAATTTATTATTTAACTAATAGCTAGCAATAATAAAAAAAAAACTAATTATAATATAAAGTTATTTATTTTATAACAAAAAATTTAATAGCTATATAAGCTATTAAGCTAGCAAACTTTTGCTATAAAAAAATATATAAGTAATATATTTTTAAAAAATGCTAACTTTGTTTTTTATATTAAAAAAATAGCTATATAGTTAATATTTTAGTTATAAACAGTTTATAAAAATAAATAGCATTAATAATATAAAAATAAAACAAAAACTAAAGCTAAATATTTAAACAAATTTAATAGCAATAAAAATAAATTTAATATTTAAATATATAAACTAGTAAACAAGTTTAAAAAAAACAAACTAATATTTTGTAATAAAAAAAGCTAAATAAAATATTTATTATTTTAGCTAAAAAAAAAAGCTTTTTAATTAATTAAAATTTAATATTAGTTAATTTTATAACTTTTTAATAATATAGCTAAAATAATTTAAGCTTTAACTATTGTTTATTATAATTTTAATTAAACTATTATTATTTAATAAGCTTTAAATAAATATTAATATAAATTTTTAAATAGCTTTAATATTTATAATTTTATTTTAATTTTTAATAGTTTAGTTTAAAAAGTAATAATATTTAAATTTAAATAGTTTTAATTATTATAAAAACATTTAAATATAAACTAAAATATTAAATTTTTTAAAACTAATATTAACTAAATAATATTTTATAAACAATTTTATAATAAAATAATTAAAATTATTTATAATTATTAATATTTTTATTAATAAAGCTAAAAAAATAAAAGCAAAGTTTTAATAGCTTATTAAAACTAAAATAATAATAAAGCTATTTTAAAAAAATAAAACGTTTTTTAAGCTATAAAAGCTAACTAAAACAATAAAATTAAAAAGTTAACTAAAAAATAAAAAAAAGTTTACTAAGCTAATAATATTTATTTTAGCTATAATAAAATAAGTTATATAATAAAAAATTGTTTAAAAAACTAAAATATTGCTGCTATATTTATATAAATTTTGCTTAATAAAAAAAAATCAAATAAAACTTTAAGTTTTAGCAATTTAAAAAACTAAAAAAATTAGCAAAAAACTTTTTGCTAGTTTAATTATTTATTATAGCTAATATAAATAGCTTAAAAAAATTATTTAAATTTATATTATTTATATAAATATAAAATAATAAAAAAAATATAATAAAATTTATTGTTTTATATAATATTAAAGTTTAAATTAACTTTTTAGTTAATTAAAATTTAGCAAAAAAATTAAAATAATAAAAATAAACAAAAATAATTTAGCTAAAAAAGCTAATATTATTAACTAACTATTATAAGTATATAATTAAAAAAGTAAAAAAAATTTTAACTATTATACTAATAATAAACAATTAAAAGTTTTTTAACTAAAAGTTTAAAATTATAAAAATAACTTATAATATTATTATTAGTTTTTATTAGCTAATAGTTTAAAAAATATTTTTTAATTGTAAAAAAAAATTGTTAATTATTATTTAATTTAAAAAAAACTGCTTAATTTTTAAACTATTTATAAAAATATTTTATAGTAAAAAACTAAAAATATTTAAACAAAAATTTAAATAACTAATAATTTAAAATAATTAAATAGTTATTAAACGTTTAAAAAAAAGCTATTAAATTAATTTAAATTGCAAATAATAAAAAAAAATAAAGCTTTTTATTATATTAATTTTTATAAAATATATTAATTTTTATATAAAAAAAACAAAAAAAGTTATTAATATATAAGCTTTTTAAAAAAAAAACTAAAAAACTTTTAATAAATAGCTAATATTATTTTTTGTTAATAAAAACTTTAAATATATTAAGTTAATAAAATAATTAATTTTAAAAAAGCTAGCTTATTTAAAAAGCTTTTTTTTAAAAAAGCTTTTTATTAAATTATTATTATTAAAATTAAGTTATAATATAATTTTAAAATTAAATAATAAGCTTTAAACAATTAATTTTTTAAAATATTAAACTTTTATATAATATATATTACTAAAAAAAAAAAAAGTTAAAAAACTTTTTTAAATAAATTTTATTAAACTATATATAAATTTAAATATAGCTTTAGTTTTTTTTATACTAAAATTTTATTTTACTAAATAATAATTTTATATAAATTTTTAATAATAAAATTAATTTTTAAAAAACTAACTAATATAAACTTTTAATTTAAATAATACTATATATAACTATTATAATATAATAATTTATTTAAAAATAAATATTATTTAAACTTTTAATTAATTAAAGCTTATATTATAGTTTTATTATTTAATAATATTTTATATTTATTTAAATATATATTAATAAAAAGTTTTATTATTTAGCTTTAAAGTTAAATTAATTTGGGCTTCGGCCTATTTACAGTTACCTGGTGATTTGTGTCTTACGTACTACGGTACAATCGGATGTCTATTGCTGACTAACCAACCTAAACCCCAAGCTAGGCTTTCTGTTGAGCCGCAATTTAAGCCGAAATGCCAGAAATAGCTTCCTCCCTCGCGTAGCGATAATGCCTTTCAATTAAGCCCTAGACAGCAGCCGCAGAGACGCTTTTGTTGTGCTTTTATTTTAAGCCGCAGCTATTAAGCCATTTAGCCTGCTGCTGTGCGATAAGTCGACTGCGGCATTAGCGCTTAACTATGCTTTAGATTTATATACTTGTTAACTTTTTAAAGTGCTTTAATAAAGATTTTTTTTTTAATATTTTTAGTTTTATGTTGGTTTATTTTGCTTTAGTTTATTCTAGTTTTTGTTATAGCTTTATAGAATTTTAGATATTAGCAATTGTTTAAATATACAAAAAAATAAATAACTATAAAATAGCGTTTATAAATATTATTAAACTTGTTAATGTTTTAGGTATTAAAATTTTTAATTACTTTTGGTAATTTAAAAATAGTTTTGGCTAAAGTTTTGCTTTAGAGGTTTGCTATAGTTGTTGGTAGTAGTGGTGGTAGTAGGTTTTTTTAAAGCCGAAATAATACTTAAAAAGGCTACTAAAGGGGACTTTTACACTAGTTGTTGTAAAGCATGTAGTAGTGATGGAAGTGTTATAACAACAGCAATAAAAAGTAAAAGAAATAATTGCTTTATGGAGCTTTTTGCTTACTTTTTATTTTTATAGCGGCAGGTATTTTTATTTAAATTTAGGTATACGCGGCGTATTAGATAAGGTTTAGTCGGCAAGCTTGAAATGGCTACTTTTTTGCTACCTTTTTAGCTAAGGTTTAGCGATTGAGTGCGTTAGTTTTTTTTTTTATATGTTGCCAGCGATTTGTGATGAAGGAGAGTTTGGCTTGGCGCGTACGCCAGGTCCGTTCTTAAGTTTAAAGCTGTGCTTGTTGCAACAGCCATATGGGATAGTTTTAGTAAAGTTGTTAAAGATTTGTATTATATTTATATTATTTATATAAATAACTGTATAGCAATAACTATATATTTATAACCAACTTTATTGTATAAAAATAACTAGGTGCAAAAAAAAAGCAAGCATTGTGCATTTAACGTTTTAATAAAAATCAAACTATAATAAAAGTTAAATTAATTTAGTAATAAAACTTTATTAACATTTAATTATATAAATTGTTTAATTAGTTTATTAATATATATATAAATAATATATTAATTTATTTAAATAAATAAAAAAATTATTAAAAGTAATATAAAAAAGTAATTTTTTATTTAAATAAAATAAATTTATAAAAAAACATTAAAAAGTTTTACTTTAATATTATTATAATAAATTATTTAAAAATAGTTTTAAAAGCTAATAAAAATATTTAAATTAATTTTTATAAAATAAAAACAATTATAAATTAAAAATTTAAAAACTTAAAAAGTTTAATATTTATTTAATTATTTTTAAAACTATATAATTTTATATAAATATTTATTTATTATATTAATAAAATAATAAAACTTTTAAACTAATTATTAAAAAAGTTAATATTATAAAAGCTAAAACTTAAGCAGCAAAAAGCTTTTAAAACTTTAAAAAAACTAGTAAACATTATTTTAATAATTATATTTTTTAAACTTAATATAAAAACTTAAATTAAAATAAATATTTTAAAAAATGCTATTAAAAATATTATTTAATAAAAACAAAAAAATAAAAAATAAAAGTTTATAAGCTATTTTTTTAAAACAATAATAATATTTAAAAAAGTTTATTTTATATAAAACTAAAAACTATTAATAATAATTTAAACTTTAAAATATTATTATTTTAAGTTAATAAATATAAAATTTTAAATAATTATTAACTATTAAATATTAATTTATTAATTTATAAAAAAAATATTGTTTATTTAACAAATAAAATAAATAAACTTTTTAAACAATTTTAATATTATTTTTTAATATTAACTAAACAAAAAAAATATAGTTATAAATGTATTATTTTATAAAACTATTAATTTTTTAATAATAAAAGCTAAAAAAAAATAAAAATATATATTTGTTTTAATTAAACTAAAATAAATTAAAAATTTAATTATATTAATAAAAGTTATTAAAATAATTAAAAAACTAAATATTAATTTTGTTTTATAAAAAGCTAATTTAATAAACTTAATTGTTTAAAAAAATAAATAATAAAAGCTTAAAAATTATAAAAATAAATTATAAGTGTTTAAGTTAAATTAAAATAAAAAATTTTTTTTATAAACTATTTTATTATAAAAAATATATAAACTAGTTTTAATAATATACTAAAGCTAAAATAAGCTTATTAAAGCTATAAAAAAAATTTACTATTAGTTTTTTTTAAAATATAATATATATTATTATATAAATAATTATTATAGTTATTATAAAAATAAACAATTAAAAAATAAAACTTTAAAATTATTATATTTTATATTAATATTTTAAAATATTTAAAAATATATAATAATAAATAGTAAAAATATATTATTAAATAAATATAAATATAATTATATATAAATATTTATTAATAAATTTAATAAAATAATTATAATTTTATTAAAATATAAAATAAATATAATAAAAACTTTTATTATTTAATATTATTATTTAATATATTAATTTTTTAAAATATTTAAAATATAATTTTTAAATAATATAAAACTTTTTATTTTTAAGTTTATAAAAATATTAAATTATTTAACTAGTATAAAATATAAGCAAAAAAATATTTATTATTTTTAAATATAAAAAATAATTAAAAAAACAAACTATAATTTAAATTAAAAACTGTAATTTTATATTAATAAATATTAAAATAACTAAAATATTTATTTATTAGCTTTAAATTTTATATATAATATTTTATAATATTTAATAATTAATATAACTTTAATAAAAATAGCTATAAAAATTAAACTAAAAAACTATTTAATTACTAACGTTATAAAAAAAATATTTAATAATAAGCAAGCAAAAAAAATAGCTAAACTAATAAAACAAACAAAAAAAGTTTAAAAAGCAATTTATTAAATAATTATAATAGTTTAAAAAAAATAAAAATTATAAACAAACAAAAAATATAAGCTTATAAACTTTATTATAATTAATAAAGTTTTTTTAAACAAAAAAAGCTTATTTATAATAATATTAACTATATAATTAAATTTATAATTTATAAAACTATTTATTATATTAAAACAATATAAATATAATTATATATTAAATATATTTAATATTTACAAAAGAAAAAATTTGTTTTATGCTAATTAACTATAAAAAGCAAACAATAATTTATTATTTTAATAAATATAAAAAAAACTATTATTTAAAAAAATTAATAATAAATTTAAATATAAAATTAATTAAATAAAAAAAGCTAAAATATTTAGCTACTTTAAAAAATTATAATATTAAATTTTATAAAAAAGCTATAATTTTAATAATATTTAATATTTAGCTAGCAATTTAAAAAATATGTTTATAGTTTTAAATAAGTTTTATTAAAAATATTTAAAAAAATTTAAACTTTTAATATGTTTATAAAAATAAATATATATAGTTATTATAAATAAATTTACTAAAAATTATAAAAATAATAATTATACTAAAAAATTTAATATTAAAAAACTAAAAATATATTATTATAAGCAATAAACTTTAATTTAGCTTTTAACTAAAGTTTTAGTTTTAGCAAAAAATAATATAATAATTTAAAACAAACTTATATTTAGTAAATTATATAACTATATATATAATAAAAAAATAACAAAACAATTATATTATTAATAAGCTTTATATATTTTATTATATATATATATAACTATATATATTTATATATAGCTATAAGCTACTTTTATATTTTTTTTTTTTTTTTTTTTTTAGCTTAAAATTTTTATTTATAAAATTAATAAACTAGCATTTTGCTATATAATAATTATAACAAATAAAGTTTTATAAGTTATAAAAAACTATATAATATATATTAAAATATTTTATTATATTAATATTTAAAATAGCTTTTTATAAAGTTTTTTATAATATTTTTTATATTAAACTATTAAAAATTATAAATAATTAACTTTAAAGTTTTATTTATTTTTATATATTTTATTATATAAATATTATATTTTATATATATAATTTTTTTTTATAGTTTTTTAAAAACTTATAGTTAGTTTTTTTAATATAATAAACTATTTTAGTTTATTATATTTTTAAAAAGTTTAATATTTTAATAAATATATTTTATATTTTATTAATTTGTTATTTTAATTTTATTTATAAATTTTATTGTTTATTTAAATAATAAAATATTGCAAAATTTTTATAAAGTTAATAATATAAATATTAAATTAATAAAAATTAGTTTTTTAAAATAAAAAAAATATTTTTTTTATAAAACTAAAATAATTAGTTAATTTTTTTTTTTTTTTTTTAAAGCAATATTATATAAATTGCAATATTATATTAGCTTTTTTATTTTGTTTATTTAATTTATAATTAATAATAAACTAATAATTTAAAAGCTATTAAGTTTATTAAGCTTATTATTAGTTTAAAATTTTAATTATTATAAAATAAGCAAAATTTTAATAATTAAAATATATTTTAATATAATATTTAACGCTTTTAAAATATTATTTTTATTAGTTAAACAAATTAATAATTATTAATAGTTTTTTATTATATATTTTATAGTTTATTTTAGCTAATATAAGCTTTTATAAATAAAAAACTATTAAATAAAGTTTGCTATTATTATTTTTTTAAAATAATATTATACTAATAATAAAATTTAAAACATTAATTTTTATAAACATAATTTTTTTTAAATTAAAATAAACAAAAATAAATACTATAATAAAATAATATTTAAAATAATAAAATATATTTTTTATAGCATTTATTTAAATTTAAGCTTTTTTGTTTTTTTTATTTATATTTATTAAAAGTTTAATAATAAAAAAAAACTTTTTAATAAATTTTTTATAAAAGTTAATAAAGCTTATAAACTATTAATACTTTTTAAAAGTTTTAAAAGTTTTTTATTTAATTATATAGTTAATTTTATTTTAAGCTATTATTATTTTATTATAGCTAATAATATAGTTAAAAAATTTAATTTTTTATATTTGTTATTTATATTTTTAAAAAGCTATAGTTAAATTATGTTTAGTTAATTTATATAAAACTTTTTTTATAATTTTATTATATTTTTTAAAAATATTTATATATATTAATAAATTATTTAAATATATAAAAAGCTTTAAGTTAATAAAATTTTAAAAAATATTATTTATTATTAATTAAAATATTATTAAAATATTAATTAACTTTATAAATATTATAATATATTTAAAAAGCTTATATTTATATTAAAAAACTATTTTTTATTTATAACTTTTTTTAATTTTTATTAAATAAAATTTAAATTTTAAATTAATTTTAAAAAACTATTTAATAATATAAAATTATATTTATAGTTTATTTATTAAAAAAATTAAATATTTTATTAGTATTATTATATTATTAAGTTTTTAATAATTAACTATAAAATATAAAAAATTATTTAAATTTTTTTTTTTTATAAATATAAATAAAATGCTATATAATAATATTAACTTATAAATATATTTAATATTTAATATTTTTTTTAGTTAAAGTTTTAACGCATTAAGTTTTTATATATTTATAATATATAAAAAACTTTATAAAAAGTTTTTTTTTTTTTATATATTTATTATATAATTTTAAAGCTAATAATTAAAAAATTATAATGTTATTTTTTAGCTTATAATAAAAAAATATTTTTAAAACTTTTTTAAAATGTTAACTAAAGTTTTTTTAATAGCTATTTAAATAAATATAATATTAAATTTAAATAAACTTTTAAAGTTTTTTTTAAGTATAGTTTAACTAATATAATTTTTTTAATAATAAAATAAAATAAAACATATTTTTTTTAAATGCTTAAAAAAATATATTAGCTAATATTGCTTTATTTATTATTAAAAAAAAATAATATTATATTAATTATTTATTTTTATTAGTTTAAAATTAAAACAAGTATAATAATTATTTTAATATTATAAAACTAAATGTTTTATATAATATTGTTTTATATTTTATATTATTATAACATTAAAGTTTGCTATAAATTAAAAAACTTATTGTTTAATAATTAATAGTTTTTAATAGCAAGCTTAACTTATTAATATATAAAGTATTAAATTTTTTATATTAAAAATACTTATATAAAATGTTTTTTATTATTATATAATAAAATTATAATAATAATAAGTTTTAAGCTTATTTAAAGTTTAAAATATAGTTTTTTTAGCTTTTTTATTATTAAAATTATAAATATATTTAATATTAACAACTTAAATTTTTTTATTATTATTTAATTATAATATTTTATAAAATAAAGTATAAAAGCTACTTAAAAATTTAAATTAAATAAATTTATTATTTTTATATATTTTAAAAAAAAAAATTTAAATTAATTATAATAAAGTTAACTTTTACTTTTTTTTTTAAACAAGCAAAATTTTATTATTGTTTTTTTATTTTGCTAAAAAAAATTTTTTTAAAGCTAATAGCAAGTTTTATTTATTAATATTTTTTTTTATAAAATAAACAAAAGTTTAATAATTATTATATTTATATTTTTAATATATTTTTTTTTTTTTTTATAAAAGTTTATAATTATTTAAAAAAAAATTTTAAAAGTTTTTTTATTAAACGTTTATTATTTATTTTTTAAGTTTATTTTAAATATAATTTTAGCTTTTTTAACTTTTTTACTATTATTTTTTTTTTAAAAATTAATTTTAGCTTAAAATAAAACAGTTTTTTTTATTAGCTTATTAGTTTAATTTTAAATATTTTATTATTAAAATAAACTTTTTTTTTATTAAAAAACTAAAATTAATAAATATATTTTTATATATTTAGCTAGCTTTTTTAATAACTTTAAAATATTTATTATTATTATTAAAAATTAAACTATATTTAAAATATATTAATTATATAATTTTATTAAGCAAAGTTTTAATAATATAAATTTAAAATATTATTTTTAATTATTTAACTATTTTATTAAAGTTTTTTAGCTTTATAATATATTAAATAATATTTTTATAATATTTAAGTTTAATTATTTTTTTAAAACAATAATATTTTTTCGAAAAGTTTATAAAATAAGCTTTAAAAGCTATTTTATAAATATATTATTTGTTTAATAATTTTATTTGCTTTATTTAAATATATTATTATTAATATTATATTTAAGCTTTTTTTATTAATAATAATTTTATTTAATTAATATAATAAAAGTTTTTTAAAAAAAAATTAATATAACTTTTTATAAAGTTTTATATTTTATTTTATTAAAAAAAAAACTTAAAAAAAAATTTTTTATTATAATTAAATAGTTTATTAAATTAAATAAAATTTATAATAATATTTAATATTAAAAAGTAAACTATTTATTTTAATATATAAATAAGTTAGTTTTTAAAGTTTTAAAAAAAATTAGCATTATTTTTTTTATTATTATTGTTTTTTTTTAAAAGTTTTTTATAAAAGCTTAAAAAACTTTTTTAATAGTTTATAAAAAAAATTAAATAAATATAATAAACAATTTTTATTAAATAAATTATAGTTTAAATTATTAAAATTATTATTATTGCTAGCTTTAAATATTTTTATTAATAAAAAATATAGCTAAAAACTAAAATATTAATTTTTAGTTGCTTTTAAAATAGCTTTAGTTTTATTAACTTAAAAAGCTTTAAAAATTAGCTATTAGTAAATTTTAGCTTTACTGTTTAAATATTTAAAAAAAAAAAAGTATAAATATTATAGTTTAAATAAAAAAATAGTTATTAAAGCTAATTAATATATTTTATTAGTTAAAATTATAAATAATTAAGTTTATATTTATTATTTAATTAAACTTTAGTTAATTTTTAAACTTAGCTAAAATTGTTTTAATATATAACTAAAAATTTATAAGCTATATAAATTTAATAAAGTTTTTATTTTATAAATTAATAATTTTATAATTAGTTTTATTAAACTATATAATAATAACTATATATTTATAACCGACTTTATTATATAAAAATAACTAGGTGTAAAAAAAAAACAAACGTTATACATTTAACGTTTTAATAAAAATTAAACTATAATAAACTATAATAATTAGTTTTATTAGTTTAGCTTTTAATAATATTTTTAATATATTTAAAATTTGCTTAAAAAATATATAAAACAAATTAATAATAATTAACTATTTTTTATAGTTAAATAATAGCTTAATTTTTTATTTAAATATTATTAATAAAATATATAACTATTTTTTATATATTTTAAAAAAATTTTTAAATTAGCTTTTAAAATATATTTTTAAAAATAAGCTATTTAAATATTTATAAACTTTAAATATTAAACATATAAACTTTTTAAAATATTATATGCTTAAGTTATTTTTTAATATAGCTTTTTAAGTTTTTTTTTTTAGTTAGCTTAAAAGTTTTTTACTTTTTTAGCTAAAGTTTATATTAAATAATAAGCTTTTTATATATAATAATTAATATTAATAAGCTAATAAAAAAATTTTTAATAATAATATTAATTATTTTAATATTTATATTAAATAAAGCTAATATATTACTAAAGCTTTAAAAGTTATAAAAAATAAAAAAATTATTTTTTATTAAAAGTTTAAAAGTTTATTTTATATTATTTATATTAATATTAATTAAAAATTATATAAAAAATTTTTAATAATATTAATAAATTTATTATATTTATTAAAAAAATTTAATATAGTTTATTAATATTAAAACTTTATTAACTAAAAAAAATTTTAACAAAAATAGCTAAAAAAAAATTAATATAATATTAAATAGTTTTTTTAACTTAAATATAATAAATAATAAATTAAATTATTTAATAAACATTAAAAACTTATAATAATTTTTAAATTGTTTATATTTATTTTATAATTTTTTTATAAAGTTATAAAACTATAATAGTTTTTTTTAAATAAAAAAAAAAAAAAAATATATATATTAATAAAAAAAACATTAAATAAATTTTTTAAATTAAAATTAAATTGTTTTAAGTTTAAGTTAATATTAGCTTTTTTTAAATTATTTTTAAAAATAATATTTTTTTTTTTAAATAAAAGTTTTTTAAAAAAATTTTAAAAAATAAGTTTTAATTTAAAGTTTTTTTTTTTATTTTTTTTATTTTTTTTATTAAACTTTTTTTTTAATTTTTTTAAATTATTTTTTTTATTTTTATTAAACTTAATAAAAATAATAATAAAAATATTAACTATAAAAAAAATAGTTTTTTTTATTAAAAAATATAATTTATTATTAATAATAAAAGCTAATATAAAAATAAATATAAATAAAAATAATAAAAAATATTTATTATTAATAATAATTAATAAAAAACATATAATTATATAAATAGTTTTATAAAATAAATAAGCTTATAAATTTATAAATAATATAAATATTTTAAAATAATTTTTAAATAAATAAAAAATTATTTATAATAAAAGCTTATATAATAAAGCTTAAAACAAAAGTATAAAAGTTTATATTTATAATAATTTTTTAAAAGTTTTAAAAAGTTTATAAAAGTTATAATTTTTTTTTTTTTTTTTAAAAAAATTAACTTTTATTTATGCTTATATAATAAAAGCTTAACTGCTAGGTTTAAAACTTATTAGTTTTTTTACATTATTGTTAAGTTTAAATGTAAGTTTTTATAACTCTACTTTAGCTAATTATTTTATATAAGGTAGTATACAGCTGTTGGTTTCTAAATAGATCTAGCGGCCTTGTTGGCCGTTTTGGCAATTTTGGCCGTGTGACACTTAGTGAAATACATTTTGGTGAGGGTTCAACTGAAGTATAGGTTGATTTCCTGGTGTGTTTGGGTTTTCGAATGCTGGCTAGATTGTTCAACTGCTGCTGTCTGATGACAAGATGAGCTTTATTTCGGGGGAGATGATACTCCTATTTATACTTCCTTTCTCGCCTTAAACTTCCATAGAGTGTCGTTGAGGCCATGATGAATGATAGAGTCTCTCACTACATTTAGCCTTTAGCTGTGATTCCTAATTACGTCACTCCAGTTAGACGACTTCTAGCCTTCCTTGACATCATTAGGATTGATCAACTATGTGTTTATACGTCTTGATGCTGGTTTCGATTCCTTAATTGTCACAATGGCACGATGGTCACGTGCAGACTTTGCCAAAAACTCTTGGGCTCCTATTTATAACGTTACTTAAGACATCCATAATCCTTCATTTTCTACTTGAATGGTATCGATCAACGTCGCAACTACCCTTCAAGCGGCTGATTATTCGCCTTGCGTTCGGTTGCCATGACTTTTCAGCATATTGTCAACCCCTGCCAAAGCTTTGTAGATCAGTAAGTACGGTGGCCCACAGCTCTTACTGTGTTATAACCTTCACCTTAAACACTATAACACCTAACACGGGCCAACTTCAACCCTTTTAACGTGATTACCTCTGCAGCATTAACCATTAAGCTATAATACTTTATACAAACAATGTAGCCTTCGAAAATTTGCATTTAACAAACTTAATTACGATTAAATAGCTATTGTTAATATATATTAGCTAATATTAGCATATTTTAAATTAGTTGCATAATATATAACAAATTAAAAAATATCGCTATATAAATGTAAACTTTTGCGGCTACGCTATACCTAAAACAGAAACCTCTAAGCCTAATTGATTATAATCGGTGCAGCTAAGCTATATTAGGTCAGTTTCTAAGGTTGAAAATAGGAATATGGTGTTATTAAATATGGTTATAACACAGTTACAGCTGTGGGCCACCGTAAGTAAGGCCCCGCCTCATATTGTGGAGGGCATATCTAATTATGTAACATAGGGCTTCCCCAGATTTTTTTCGTCTAGACTTCAGCCACGCTACGGAGTGGTGATCGGCCACTAGCTACTCCACTAGTTACTAGGACGGGAACACGATAGGAATATGGCAACCTAATTGCTACGCCGCACTAAAGCTCTCGCTTTATAAATATAGGGAAGATCAACGAAACTACAGTCTCAAAACCACGTATATGGGCAAAGGTAATGCGGATCATTTTATTTCTTGGTTTCTGGCTAGCATGCTAGGAATCTATTTTTGCTAGAGATTGAGCAGTCTTAAGCTGCCTAGAACTCTAGCGGACCGTATGTTGATGGAGTAAACGAATTTCCAATTGAGAACATACTAACGAGGTATAAACTATTCGGGTTTGTGGTTTATGCGATTCCCCGTAGGATCTATCGTATGATCCCTTGGGAATAGATATTCATTGTCCCATTTGCCGCCGACACTACGTCAGCTCAGTCTCTAATATGACGTCATATTATATAGACATATTGAAGCACTTCAATATTATCATTTGTTTGATGAAGGGGAATAAAAACGTTCCTGGGCAAACAAAGTGCTCAATCTAGTCGAGAAGTTTACCGGAATACTCAGTCAATATTCTTCCTCATTATTACTTTCCACGATGGCTCCAGGGCAGCACTTACAAATCATCAATCCCGCGAACCATGAATCTAGAAGTTTTTCTCCATTTTTACGTCTCCCTACAGAGCTTCGACTAGATATATGGCGGCTTTCACTGAGGCGCTGGCGCTTAATCAAGATTGCACTTGCACCTAGTGAGCAGGACGACGGGACGCAGGATCAAGATGCAGAACCTCGGTACACGACGCGCAATGTGCTAGGGAGCATCATTAGTGGTGCACCTTATCGAGTTATTGTGAAAGGGCCACAGTTACTTAGCAAGCTGTTGCGAGTCAACCGTGAAGCAAGGCACGCTGCCCTCGGCTTTTACAGAGTGCATCTACCCTGCCAGCTTGTCGGGGGCGATAAAGTGGAAAGCTTTGGAACTCTACCTTTTAATCCCGAATTCGATATTTTACACATTCAGCCCGGCGGTGGAGATCATGATTTCGTCCATTTTCTTCATGATATTCGAGCCTACGACAAATTAGGTGTTGGCCTATTGAACCTAGCTTTGGACAATAATGGTGTCAATAATCTTTTTAGAATCGACGGCCCAACGTTGGAATGCGACGGCCGAGACGCTTTTATCTCGACTCTTTTAAAGCTACGGCAAATGTTCTTCATTAGCATAGAGAGTGGAGGGCGCACCTACTTAGGGGTAAGGTCTGGAATTCATACCAATGACCGCTATGAGCTTCACCGCTCTCGCCCGATTATGCCGGCTATCCCCTCATTCGAGCGTTCAAGTCGAGATCCTCGAGACGGACTAGAAAGGGATCTCAGCCGAGTTTACGTGGGCACATTTGATCCTCGACGCATGGTCTCCCAATGGCAGAAACTCCTCCACAGATGGAATGTTATATACACACCCGGGAAAGCTCCAGAGTATAGCGTCATAATCTCGACTGGGGTGGGATCTAGCAGTAAAGACATTATTAGTCGAGATGACGCCAGCGAATGGCTGCAGCTAGAAGATGAGCGCTGGATTGGAGGCCAACAGCGACACGCTTCCAGAATCATAAAAAAGGGCTACAAATTGCCCTTAGAGTCCCCAGAAGAGTTAGCGAAGGCTCCCAGGCCAGCCATCGGCTTTTGGCTGTTCCCTATAGAAGCCCTTGGGGAAATTCCAGGGCCGGAAGCACTGGCAGAGAATGGCGAGTCCATTTGGGAGGCAAAACGAGTTGTCGATATGAGGAAATACTGGCCAGAACTTTGGCTGGCGCACATGGCGTGATGGAGACAGTATTGCCTAATCTGTTAGCTATAGTTTTATATGCTGCCTGATCTATAAACAACATTGCCGAGCTATCCTTGTGACCACTCTCCTTTGGTGTCTAGCATGCGCTGGTGTGTTGACAATTGAAATAGCGAACAATGGCTCCATAGCTTTACTGTGTTGATCATGTCTCCCTGTACGGTGGCCTGTCTGCGACGGATATTCTCATAGGCAGGATTCAAACCAGACAACAACTCTAAGGCCGTTCGCTTAATACACATGCTCCCAGCCCCCTTGTAGTTAATTCCTGCAGTATCAGCGATTCGATGATGCGACTTCTTTGCTGAGCCCACCAAGTTCCGCGACTGGTGAGGAGAATACGCGCTGCGCGATAAAAGTGGCAGAGTAGTATCAGAGCCTCAGAGTCTCCTCGCAAAGCGGATTCGCGGAAAGCCCCGCTGTAGTGAATAGGGAAAGAGAAGAATAAGCGTTCAGTGTCAGGCTGGAGGCGGATTAAAACTTGGGTTACCGACTGGCTAGTGGAGTTAGACATCGCGACAAGGCAGAATAGTAGCGATAGCCGCTTGGCGATGCCCTCGAAAGCTGCTCGTTGGGGGTCGATACTGGGTTGTTCTGTTACCAAAGCCGCTTCATCATTGTACCTGTTTGCGTATGGACAGGTGAAGGCTCTCATGTCTTGATCATCATGCACCAGCGGCTGGCAGCGGCAGTGGTTATAGATATCCATGAAATAGTTGACAAACCTCCATGGATCTTCTCCTTGCTGTAGTATGGCTTCCTTAATTGCATACCTTGGGGTATAAAGGCCTGTAGCAAGGAAGACACTGTCACTGCCTGAAAGGATATGGAAAGCCTCGTATAATATCCCTCGCACCCCAAAACTGAGCTGTAGAAGAGGATCATTCGAGAGAAATGTAGCCAAAGTACTATTGCCATTTTGGTATAAAAGCCGTTGATGTTTCTCGATGAATTCAGTATTACTCCATGATATGTAGTGCATCAAGATAGAAACAGCTATTAAGGCTTCTCCGTCATGGGCCGTAACAGCACACGATACCTTTTCACTAAACAGAGATGCTGACTTGGATAGGAGCTGGACTGCGGTATCTGAATAGCGAGGAGCATCAGGTCGCAGGGTCGAAAGATGTGTTGCTGCAAGACATAGAATAGCACACATGACGTAAGGTTCCTAAGACATTTATTTTGGTTAGAGCGATGCTCCTATTATTGCACTTTACTAGTTACCCTCTATAAGGAGTTAATGGGGAGACGGATCACACCTGGAATGACCATGGTAGCACCAGTTCCCAAATTTCGGGAAAGGCGAGACTATCAACAAGATCTCGTTGAAAATGAGAAAATAACTCTAGATGAAGGAGATTGATAGTAGAATTATCGGCCGCTAAGGGGCTAGTAAGTTGAGGCCGAGAGACGTATGTACTTAATTCGTTGCCCCTATTCTGTAGGTGAATGCATCTTTCATTTCTTTTCAGGCAGTTGGAGCAGGGAAACCGTTCGTCACACTAATGATAGCATATCAGCTAATGAGCTTCAAAAAATGTACCTAATGCACGAGTAAGAGTTGCCACACATGAGCGTCATGTGCCACTGACCTTGACTCTCCTCCGCTTGCATACAAGGCAGCCACGGCGGCTCTTCACGTGCGGTCGCTTCCCTCCGGGTTTCCGTTCATGATCTACCGGGTGAGGATTTGGATTGGCGGCCGCTACTGGAGCTTCACCATTCACGACGAAGAGAAAGGGCCCTTGCGGCGCATCAGGTGGGTCTTCCATGGAAGCCATATCGACACCTCAGAACTACGGAACAGGGGGCTAACAGACGATGCAATGCAACTCTTCGCCTGGGACAAGCTAAACGTGAATCAACCTAACTGAAGCGTGTAGTCGTCTCGTTATTGAGTGCGAGGTAATGTGCAATGTGCAATGTGCTCCGCAAAGACCGACTGTACCGAAGTATACGGAAACTATCTACGAAGATGATTGGAAGAGAGCTTGAGTGGGGAAGATCATGACATAAGTCTGCCTCGCACTTCGTTTATTTCCAGAAAGGGAACTAGACTAGCATCAATAATACCCAATCATCATCGTACATGCTATTTATTAGCATTAGCATTACGCTGTGCGACCACATCATCACGTCCGTCAAGTACCGCCCGTAATTCCGAAATGATAGCGATGGCAACGCAAACCTCGCATTCATCGGACATTTCTAGGTTAGGTAGGATGGTTTACTTATTGCTGGGAACTCGCATGACAAGAATTTGTATCGCCAAATCCACCCAAGCATGTCACTTCTATAAATGGACGCGTTAGGTTTCACGTTATACGGCATTACTTCCGTCTTTACTGTTGCCCACCCGCTCCCTTTTACCACCTCACTTTAGATTAGCCGTGTCGCTCTCGGCCTCCTGTAAGATCAGCCCACAAACATGTCTCAGAAAAAAGAGACGGATAACTATAAGCAGGGCTATTCTAGCTATACTACTGCGACACACGAAGCACGCACCGCAGAGTCCAGTGCAGCCTTTCTCATCCCATACATCAAGAAGACTGATCATATCCTTGATGTCGGATGTGGCCCGGGCACTATCACGACGGGCTTCGCCAAGTATGCTCATGAAGGCCTCATAATCGGTCTCGATATTTCAATGAAGGTCCTAGAAAGGGCTAAAAAACTGGCAGCCGAAGCGGCCGTACCTACCGACGGGCCAGGATCTGTCCACTTCGAGCAAGGCAACGCCTTAGAGAAGCTTCCTTATTCAGACGACACGTTCGACATCGTCTACTGCTCCCAGGTTAGTTCTCTGGAGTCTTTTATTCCCTTTTTGGAATGTCTGGGAGTCATAAATTACCTTAACGGGTAATTTCTGCTCCTGATACTCCTGCAACCTCCCGAAACCCATAGTAAATTTTACCGTAAGTGGAAATTATTGACTCCAGTGTAATAAATAGGTCCTCGGGCACATGCCGCCGCCGAACCTGCCTCGTCAAGCCTTAGTTGAGATGCGTCGTGTTCTGAAGCCGGGAGGTATCCTAGCTTCACGCGATGCTGTGTCTAGCATGTTCTACCCGAAAAACCTACGTCTCGATCGTCTATGGTCGCGTAATTTGAACAAGGTATTGCGCCAAGGAACTCCGGACGACGTGGAGGACACGGGACCAAGCCTACCGGCGCTCTATCGTAGCGCTGGATTTGATGCCGATGGCGGCAAGGTGCGGATTGGCGCTGGGTCGATGGTGTTCTCGGGGGCGGAAACTCGCAAATGGCTCGCCTGGAGAACTGCTGGCCAGCTTAAAGAGGGAGACGCCTTCTATCAAAGCTGGCTGGATGCTGGTATCTCCAAGGACGAGATCCAAGAGACGGTGCAGGCTGTTGGAAAATGGGCTGAGACAGAAGACGCCTGGTTCGCCGCCATGCAGTGTGAGATGCTTGCGTGGAAATGAGGTGTATTCGAATCTTCATCTCAACTGCTAGGTAGTTATGTTCATGAGATAAGCTAATTCTTTGAGTTAGTTACATACGAGGTCCTGTTCAAATCCCATTTTCTTGTTTTTTTTTTTTTTATTTGCACCATGGGATTAGGTATTACCATGGAGACTGCTCTCATTTGATCTGAGCACAGCACCATGATATCCTCTTTATACGTAGGGCTTTCCCGTATTGTATGTTTCCGCTGTTTATGTGGAGGGTTATTGATACGGTGCAGATATGTAGTTTAAATAAACAATTTGTGTCAAAAAGGATGATTACATAATATAACCCAAAAGGATAGGGGTCACCCGAAATAGCCTAGCACTCTTTTTCCTCAATAGTCTATAACAAGGAGAGCGCCAGGAACACCGTAGAGAATGATGTTGTTAATGATCTCATCTCAGGGTGCCCGTTTGACAATGAGAGTAATAAGACCCCGTTAGGTGCCGTAGATTGGCCGCAACACAGTGCTGCACTCCCTTTGCTACTCGATTGTATCCGGGCGAACAGCACCGGAGACATCGAATCGATTCAATACTACTATATCGATCCGAAAGTAAATATCAAGGGCTTCTAATATGCTATGACTAATTTCTAGAAAGAATATGTACAGGTTGGGGAAGCACGAGGCGCTTAAGAGTTCAAGGTCGTCTTGGACAACGTTAGTATTTAATACTACATCTTTACAAGTCTCTCGCCGTTGAAAGAGGCTTCAAATGAATAGATGAATATCATGAGTGGTACGGGGCCCGGTACAAAAGATATTGCTATACAAGTTCTACGAGTTGAACTATCATCTGGGCTAGGCTGATATCTCTCTAGCATAGTCGATAGACCTGGCCTTTATGTCAATCTGCATCCTGTTATTGAAGGTGAAATGCATGGAATTAAGAGCATAATAGGTAATTGGTATATATACGGGCGGGGAAACTGTATATGAAAGTGCATGTCTAAGATGTCTCCAAACCTGTCCCGGTCAGTAGTAGCCAACAATAGACCTTGACATCAATCTGGATCTCATAAAGCTGCTGTTTTTTCTGTCATTTTCTGCAAACGTATGTATGCAATGGTCAGCCGCAAAGGACCCGAATGACCTTAATAGACTATAGCCCTAAAAAGGCCGGCTGCGTCTGGGGTTACGATCCACACCCGGGATTTGTTTATTGACTAACGCTACGGCTGTGGCCGCGAGGGGCATCTCGCTATGACTCTCCCCGGTTTTGCGGGGTAGGAATCCGGGGTCAGTTCCTGAAAAGGCGCTTTTAGATCGAGCACCAATCGGCAGTTTTTTAGGTTAGGCGAATCTTAAATCATAGGTATTTGGTTGGACGGAGGAATTTTCTTGACGAAAATGGAAGTTCGGGCTATTGATGCTCTGAGCCTAGTAGAGCTGCGATATAGACGACGATACTACGCTTTCTGCATGGTAAGTACTATCATTCTACTATATCAGAGATAGCTCGCTAGGCTAGAGAGTGAATAAAATTAGTCTAAATAGAGAAGCGTCTAAATAATATCTGGATCGCAAAGAGTAGGTTGAATGTTATGCTGCTGGCAAGCGAAGCTATCTGCGCCTCTGAATTGACTCTTGGCGAAAATCAGATCCCAATCCTTTTTCCCCACCGTCGCGTCTGCGACACCCCGGTTCTGTGTACTAGATCACTACCTATGTGTCATCATCAGAATTGAGCATGGCGGGCGGACAGAGATTTTATATCGATGAGAAATATAATATAGGGAACGTGGCTTTCTCGTGTCTAGTCGCCTTGTCCCTGGTGACTTGATCGGGACAAGAAACGCCAAGATCCCTGTGAACCTCATTATTGGCAAGAGCTATCGAAAATGTCATTCTGCAGAACATGTTGCTAGAACAATATGTTGCCAGACATCGTTGTCGCCCTTTAACCTATTGTTGTTACATAGTCACTCCCCAGCAACCTGATTGGGTTATATTACCTCCCGCCAGTAGTGGCGCCCATAGCTAGAATGTCTCATCTTCATCATTCTCTTCCTCATTATCATCATAAGGCACAACATTAGCGGGTTGCGCTGCCGGGCTGTGCTCCATACTCGGCGGTTTTGCTTTGTAACCACCGAGTCCTTTCAGGAGACCCAAGAGCTCTTCCACTAGGTATACGGTAATGGATTGCTTCTTTCGGATCATCACCACAACTCTTGAGTGTGCTTGGGCCCATCGTACTCCCCCGATAACGAAACTTTGACACGCCGGGTACGTCAAAATGCACAAGCGCAGAACCCTCATAGAGGTCGTCAAAGTAGAAGTGTATAACCGAAGAGTCCCTAGCATGTGTTAGAAGTGATAGGCTTTAGCTAAGCTCGGGGCGTACTTACTTTGAATAGAAAGTTAGCACTAGCTCATACTAAGTGTCTTGGCTTTCAAAATAGTAGAAATCGGGAGGCGCTATAGACATACCGGCGTTGTTATATAATCGAAAATCGAGGCATAACTACCAGTCTCTAGACTGACATCGGCCAAGCAAATAGATTTTGGATGGATATTCTTCACAAACTGGAGGATATCACTTTCGGTAGTATGAATACCTCGGATACGACACCTAGAAAGTTGTGTGAAAGCTAGCTGGGGTTTGATTTGGACTCTGGTTTCGCTCTGTGTCGCAGAGGCAAAGTGCAAGATATTGTACCAATGCACGTCCAGACTCTTCAAACTGGGCATGATTGTTGACATCCCCAGCAGACCCTGAAGAGCATTTATGCCATGTGTACCTTGAATTGAACGCCTCGAGTCCTCTATCGCACTATCTAGAGCTCCCCCGTCGACATTATCTCTGTATGGCGATGACAAACTCACACTGAGTCGTTTGAGGCTGCTGAAAACTGTTGTTGATGCGAATTGGCGGTTGAGAGACACTAAGGCATCGTAAGGTAGACTACACGCCTCGACATCGTCGAATATGTTTAGATGATCATCTACACATAATCCGGAATCCTGCAGCGCAGCCATAGTGACATTAAACGTGCGTATAGCTGTTTCCCATGTGAACTTAGGTAATGCAAAGACATGAAGCATAGACGTCTCGTCGTCTTCAAGGTCCAACGTTTTGCCGTTGGCCTGTATCCCGCGCCGCGTTACATGTAGGCTTAGGGAGGCGAGCCTGCCCTCGGTAGAATATTTCTTCAAATTGCTGAAAGCTGCAGTCAACAGCTGTTTGTACTCTTCAACACGATTCGGGGTGAGCGTCACTCCTGTAAAGCCGGTAATAGTACAGTGCTGCAAAGCGCACGCCGCTGAACCTGGCCTCATTATTTGTATCATCGAGGTCAATGAAGCTCGAGTAAGATAGACCTGCTTCTGAGAAAAAAGGCGAGAGTTGGTACTCTTCTCGGAAAGAATTGCCCGGATAGTACGGCTGGTTAATCGCAAAGTCAAGATATCGGGGAAGTCAAGGAGCGCTGCGACCAGGCCGACTATCTCGAGGGGAAGGGTATGGAAGGACATGATTGTCTACGAGTATTGATGTTAGTTTGTCAAATCGTCTGATCTTTTGATGCCCATCGGCGTCGATGGCTTGGGTGGAGTAATGACAACTGGTGTCAGTTTACTTACCTAGTTACGGAAATGGTTGGGTTGGATTTGCTAAATTTCCATGCTAATCAATCGCCTAGGTCGGTGGGTGATGCACAACACCTGGAGATAAGAGGGGTAAATTTCCTCCAGAACACTACAAAGAACACGGGATCTCGTGTATTATGCCTTCGTTTTTAGCGAATAAGGTACGAATAAATGAAACAAAGGTGAACTATAGTCCTAAGCATGGAAAATATCCAACACTTACATACATATTAGGTACCTAGTAGGTACCTAGATACCTAGGTACTCGTTATCTAATCAAAGAGCACCGCTTGTCCCTCGAATTCAACCTGCAGGTACCAGCCTGTAGGCATATGCATGTATTGTACCTAGATCAGTCATACCTATTCTCATCCCGCCCATTCGATAATTGTTGAACCTCTCGGCTTTCTCTATTCAATCGAACAAGTTGTTTCCGAGTTGCCTAGAAAGATTAAGCAGCGCCCATATCCCTTTTATTTAGACAATGAATTCTGGGATGCAATGGATTCGGCACGCAGAATAAAGCTCCAAGTGCCGGAAGATCTCGCGTACCTGGTCGCCAACGTTCGACGCGTTGGCGTGTTTGTTGGGGAAGACAGACTTTATTGAGACTGCCAGAAGGTTCCCCAGCTAACCCAATATCCAACACCTCCATACCCAACCAACCATTACTAATAGATAGGTAGAGGTAGGTATCTCAGATCTTGCGCATCAGACTGCCTCCCTCATCTTGCTCTCATCTCGGCCTTGTATTTCTTACAACCTCAAGTCTTACAGGTAAAAACTACAGGTAACCCAAAAATGACTTCCTCTCTTATACGAGAAACATAGCCCGAGGAAGAGACAACAAGCGACTTGCATTTTTAGTGATGTCATATCGTAGGCATTACCTAACTTGTCCCTTCACATTTTGTCACTCACAGAACTACTTTCATTTCTTTAGTCCATTTCGCTAGTCCAAGACGCTGCTGAGCAACTATTTAGCCATCATTCGAGCTAGGAGAGCACCACCAATCAACGCAACTTCATTTCAAACTGTCTCATGCTTCTTACACCATTCACTACCAGAGACCAATCTCCCATCTAGACGATTCATATCCAGTGATTCCCAAGGCCAAGTTCACAGCCTGGAGATACAGGCCGTCAGCTAAGCTGATGACTTCCCAGGAACCCCACAGCCTTGAATTATTATTACTGGAACAAGCTCCTGACAGTGCCAGCAGGAAGGCAACCCAAATTATACATACTTTAAAGAGAAGCCTACCTTGCCTATGATGATATGCGCTGAAAAGCGCCTGAGGCTACCGACCGAATAGAGGGGAAAGAGGTCAAGGCGACGGCCTAGAGATCAAAACAGGTTGTCAGCAAAGCTGACATTGCAGGAACCTCATAAGTTACGGTATCTCCATAGAGCTGGGGGCTCTCAGGTTGATCCTTTGGTTTCTTGCCTGTGATGATACGCGCTGGAAAGCGCCTGAGGCTACCGACCGAATAGAGGGGAAAGAGGTCAAGGCGACGGCCTAGAGATCAAAACAGGTTGTCAGCAAAGCTGACATTGCAGGAACCTCATAAGTTACGGTATCTCCATAGAGCTGTGGGCTCTCAGATTGATCCTTTGGTTTATTCATTGGAAACCTGCCTTGCCTGTGATGATACGCGCTAGTATGCGTACGGTTGAATGTTGGTATGCACCCGTTCTGGGAGATGCTATACTTCGACAGGACTGAGGCGGCCCAATGAAAAGGGCACGGCAGATACAAGGGGCTCGAGGTCCCAAATCTAAGAATTTAGTGTCTAGTGAGGCTGGGATCATCTAAGGGTTGTCGAAGCTATAAGAGAAGTATCCCAACGGGCATTACAAGAGGGGAGATGTGGTTAGCATGGGGTTTGACGAGGACGAGAAAATGAGATGAGAAGAACGCGGAACAGAGGAGGATAGCAAGCCTGTCTAAATAGATGCGGCCTCGGGATGTTTTGTTGATCTTTCTTAACTTTATTTCGTCGACCCCTTCCCATTTCTACGGTGTTACTTCTAGCTTGGAGGAGCTACGGTTGACATATTCTTCCCGAGGGAAACTAGGATTGCTTCACTTTCGGGATAGACTCGCGCTTCTTGTGATAATGATGGCATTGGAGCATAGCTCAGTTGCTTGCGCCTGCTTCTCCAAAAGCCTCGAGTGACAATAAGGAGAATGTAAAGCACTATCTATCTACGTACTATGTGATAGAACGTTGCCCATAGGCCCTCCTAGACAGTATTACCGGCAGAAATGCAACAGAGCAACCCATTTCGCCAACTAATCTTCCACACCACGTTAGAATCAAGGGATGGCAAAAGGTTCGTTGCCGCTGCCAACATAGGCTGGGGGTCTTTGGTGGTGTAATATCTACAGATAGAGAGCTCTCTTGCTGAAGTTTGGCGACCAGAAAATTCCGTTATACGTCATAAATCGAAGCTTTGCTCCGTTACGCCTGTGTTGTTAGAACCGTATATTTCGGTAAGAAGGGGCGTTGGATGACACATTCGACAAAGCAGTAAGTATCGAGCGATAAACGTCAATATCCTAATGACGGCGTTTAGCTCATCCATAAACGGTAAATGGGCAAGCGCTCCTTGCTTTAGACTACACGAAGTGGCGATTCCTAACACAAAGACTACATTTATTACATACCATTGCTCTTGCATGCAAGCCTGGTGGCCGCCAGATTAGTAGTTGGGTCGGTGACGACCAGCGAATCCCTGGTGTTGTATGTTTTTTTCTTTTTCTCCATATGACCGACCTACCACCTTGGCGCCATTGACCAAAATGAGTGGTTCTACAGGGTGCAGGACCCACCGCATAACCTTTCTACCTACAACACTAAATATCAAGGCATACCAGGCTCGAATACTTATTATTTAAAATCGATCTGCTTGCTGCTTTTTATTTAGGTACTTTACATTATTTTTATACTTAATTTACGTTTTTTATATAGGTACTTAGTTATTTTTAGTTATAGGTAGGTAGTTTTAAGCTAGTTCATTAGATTACTTACCTACTTACGTAGGTTTAACCTAGCTGCGAAAACTAGCCGAATAGGCTTACGCTCCCCCAATACAACTACTACCTACCTACTAAGTGGTGTGCCTGGTTGTGCTGTAGATGACCACTATTAGGCATTCATGGGCATTACCGATTCTGCGCAGTATTCTGCTTAGCGCTTGTCTAGGCAGTGGCAGCATCACCCTATGAAATTATGAAAGCAGACCCAAATGAAGGTTTCATATCCCCCCGAATAGTCATTTGAAGTCGATGAGTTAAATACGGCACAACAGTGCACGTAGGTACCTTAAACTTTGTTTATTTTACGTTCACATGATTGGGTCCAATAGAGCTGTGCTTCTTACTTCTGGATTTGCTTCTGACCCTGAGAAAGGTGCTCGTACGGGTGCTCAGGTGAGTTTATTCCACATCTCTCCACGTTCTCTTAAAGCCCCGTATTAGCCCGTTCGGTAATCGGTGCTCTTACAGCTTTGTTCCGGCCAGAATGTCCCTGTGACAGGAAGAATCCCTGTTTTTAATGACAATACTAAACATAATAGCCCCGAAGAGAATCCAGAAGTTCGCGCCATCGCCGAACCACATTTGCGCACCAATCACGATTTAAGCTGCAAGAGAACTCTACTCTCCAATATGTATTCTATTCCGTCTTGTCTCTTCTTGGCTAATCTACGGAAGCATTATGTGGGCTATATCAGAACATTGATTAAAAGCTTCGTTTCCCAGAAATGCATCCGAGTTCATCTCGTTGTGTCGCTTGCAATGCAGACATAGCAATGAGCAACACGTGAGGGATTATCTTGACCAGTCAGCTAGAATGCATCTTCCGACACGTGTAATATTGGCGCATGCCTTTTTCGGCTTCAATGCTGCCTTCGCCGATCTCACGACAACAATTAATGCGGCGTCGAATTACGGAGTCTGGGAGGGTTGGGGGACTTCTCTGGCGTGGTGGGCGGCCGCATTCGGCGATCGCGATGATCTCGCCGACGCGGTTTTCTCTCTCGGAACCGTGTCGTTCAATGGCGCCACCATACCAGGCCTTGGTTTGACCATCGTGAGATATAACGCCGGTGCTACCAGTTCAAACTCGGTCAACGGTGAGAGTATCGTCAATTCCCCCAAGATAATCAAATCTCGCCTAATAGATGCTTTCTGGATCGACTGGAGGGACACAAATCCGGCGTCCTCGAACTGGACATGGACGGTGGATGCTAAACAGCGATCCATGATGCAAAAGGCTAAGAGCCGGGGCGCGAATCTCTTCGAGCTTTTTAGCAACTCGCCAGTTTGGTGGATGCTGAACAATCACAACCCCGCGGGGTCCAATGATGGATCATCAGACAACCTACAGACTTGGAATCGTCAACAATTTGGTGTATACCTTGCCAACATTGCGCAGTACGCCAAGACCAACTGGGGGATCACGTTCCACTCCGTGGAGCCTTTCAATGAGCCGTCTGCGAACTGGTGGAATGGGCAAACGGGAACGCAAGAGGGTTGCCATTTCGGCGCCGCGACACAACAAGACGTCCTACCTTACCTTAGATCCGAGCTCAACAGCAGGGGGCTCAGTTCGGTTCTGATATCTGCCTCAGATGAGAACACGTACGACGTTGCCATCAGTACCTGGAAAGCCCTAAACTCGACCGCCAAGGCGACCGTAGGTCAAATCAACGTCCATGGATACCAGTACGGAAAAGGAGATCGGACTGGCCTATACAACCAGGCTGTAAGTTCGGGGAAGAAGCTGTGGAATAGCGAGTACGGAGAATCTGATGCAACGGGATCTCAACTGAGTGAGTATTTCTCGGGGCTATGCTCTTCAAGTTTTAGCGATTTCTAGTGCAGACTTTCCCGTTTAGTGAGAGTTATGCCTTGAAACTTTTACGATTCCCGTAATTGATACTCAAGACGTCGATAGCTAACTCCGATTGCTCTAGTTAGCAACGTGATCCTTGATTTTCGCTTTCTGCACCCAACGGCCTGGGTGTACTGGCAAGTGGTCGATGGCGGCGGCTGGGGCCTCATCACCGGTGACAACAATGCTCTGACACTTAGCACGCCAACCCAGAAATACTTCGTCTTGGCCCAACTCACGCGGCATATTCGACCCGGATTGCGAATCCTCGATTCAGGCGCCGACTACGCGGTTGCCGCTTATGACGCGACGGCCAAAAAGTTGGTGATAGTAGCCGTAAATTGGGGCAGTGCGCAGTACTTAAACTTCGACTTGTCTCAATTCAGTACGCCGGGTACGAGCGGTACGACGATCCAGCGTTGGAGCACCCAGATAGGTTCCGGGGATCAATACGCTTCGTACAAGGATACGACACTAAGCGGAACCAAGTTTTGGTCATATTTCGCGACAAACCAGGTACAGACATTTGAAGTTCCGGGGGTAGTTATCTAACCAGAGGAACACGACGAGTGGAAGTGTCATTCTGGATCTAGGTTGTGTAGAAGTACATGCCCAAGGTCCTAGCGTAGTTTTACGGAATCAGGCCGTGAAATATATCTTGAGAATTGAAGAAGACTCACACAATATTGATGTTTCTGTGACTGAATATATGGGTAATCGATTACAGTAGGTAACCGTGCTGTAACCTAGGAAGATGGATGGCGCGCGTACAGCTAGTAATTATACCAGGACTAGGGCGCGATAGCCATGCTATGATGCGCGCTACGGTTAGTTATTCGCTTTCTAGAACAGCCAATTCGTGTGAATTAATGTCAGCAACGGGAAAAAAAAAAAGAAAAAACCAACGTGTGATCGGTTTGACACCTCCACATACTAGTTGACCAACATTGGCGAAATAACTATAAGCAGGTAAATCTTCAACCTGCTGGCGTCATGCGCATTGTTCTGCGTATTGAGCGTATTAGCTGCCCGATAATTGGCCACGGGAGTGTGCGGGGATGTCAAAGCCCTACACTTAGCGCTGCACTTCCTCCAGATCTTTAATGCGATCGGATCGGTCCCCCGACCCGGCATAACCTACAAAGGTGTCGTAATCGAATCAGGGTTGACCTCGAGGTAATTGTCACCAATTTGATGTGAAATTTCCCTTTCCTGTTGTCTTGGTTGGAGTAGCCCTCTACCTACCTTCCTCTTCGATTCGGTGACGATATGTAGTTGAGACTATACGCGTGTTTGGTGTGATACGCGTACCTCACCCGCCCAGACCTAATAACAATTATTCCCAGCGATCTTTCTCGGCTATGAACCTCCCTTTCCCTTATATACTGACCTTATACAGCCTCTAGGAGAAGACATGCATGCGGACATAAACGAAACCCCTACGCTTCATGCGTAGATGTCTAGACATAAAAGGTCGTACCTCTCACGTTCATTACGCGAATTGGTCTTCTAAGCCTAGATCTTTCAAGGTGCGACTGAGGGCACCTATTATTTAGCTATTATGCGCTACCTTATAGCTTCAATTATTGCAGTTATTGCAGTTATTGCGACAACCCGGGCTTCCTTGCCTGAGCGCGCATCTCAACTCGATCCGCTTTGTAGGTATCTAGCAAGCCAAAGATTCATTACGGTATCAATAGACACTAATCGGTGTGAGTAGCATGGCCTGAAGCTATATCTAGGGCTGGCGACTTCGTGTCTCAGCTAACGCTTAGTGAAAAGGTTGGAATCGTCTCTGGTGGTTACCTTTCCCCAATGCTAGCTTGCGTAGGCTCGATAGGGGCAATTTCTCGCCTTAACTTCGACGGCCTTTGTTTTTCGGATGGGCCAGCCGGCGTCGGACGTTCCGATGGCGTGAGCCTATTCCCAGCCGGGATCACAGTCGCAGCGACGTGGGATCGCGACCTCATGTATCGCAGAGCAGTAGCCTTAGGGGAGGAATTCAGGGCCAAAGGCTCTCACGTCCTTCTCGGGTGACTATTTCATATTCCCTGCATCAAGTTCTAGCTAATCATTCGTACAGCCCTTCTACCGGCCCAATGGGGCGCCATGCTCGCGGGGGACGGAACTGGGAAGGGTTTGGTCCGGATCCGTATCTTGCGGGTGTGGCAATGAACGCCTCTATCACCGGTATTCAGTCCACTGGCGTTCAGGCATGCGCTAAGCACCTAGTCGCTAATGAACAAGAGACCCAAAGAACATCAACGACATCTAACGGGAGTGTCATTGAAGCTGTCTCATCAAATGTTGACGATAGAACACTTCACGAACTATACCTTTGGCCGTTCGGAAATGCGGTAAAGGCCGGGACATCGACAGTGATGTGTTCCTACAATCGTGTCAACGGAAACTATTCATGCGCGAACTCGGATCTTTTAACTACAATCCTCAAAGATGAACTAGCATTTCCCGGTTACGTCTTGTCAGATTGGTTCGCCACGCACTCGACAGAGAGCTCTGCGAACGCAGGTCTCGATATTGAAATGCCGGGGAACGTAAGCGCACTTGCCGGGCCTGCTTATTTTGGCGATGCACTTCTAGATGCAGTTAACGAAGGTCTCGTGCTAGAGGAACGGCTCAATGATATGGCAACCAGGGTAATGACTCCCTACTTCCGCCTTGGCCAAGACCATGACTTTCCCACAGTTGATCCTGCCAGCGGCCCTGTCTTTCTGGTTTACCAATACGGACACCAATCCCCATTGAGTGCATTATATCCGGAGGTCAATGCTCGAGACGTACGTGGCAATCATGCGGAGGTAATCCGTGAAATCGGCTCGGCGGGAACTGTATTGCTGAAGAATGACAATGGGACCCTACCCCTAAAAAATATCATGAATGTTGGCATTTTTGGGAATGATGCTGACTATCCAACTATTGGATCGGCTTTCCTCGACATCGGCAATCATCCGGAGGGCTTCGAATACGGAACATTCGCCATAGGTGGAGGATCTGGCAATGTGCGGCATACCGATCTCATAAGCCCACTTGAGGCGGTGCGAGATCACGTCAAAGGTTATGGCGGCCGGGTACAAATCGTCCTCGATAACGATCAGCTAGCTGAAGGCTCCTTCAAAACCATTTATCCAGTCCCGGACGCATGCATACTTTTCTTGAAAGCTTACGCTACAGAAGGGGCAGACAGGCCGTCTATCGATTTACAATTCAATGCTACGAGAGCCGTAGAGAGCACAGCAGCCGTCTGCCCTAACACCATCGTTGTGGTTCATGGACCTGGTACGGTACTCATGCCCTGGGCGGATAACGAAAATGTCACAGCTATTCTGGCGGCGCACTACCCCGGAGAACAGACAGGAAATTCTATCGTCGATGTTCTCTGGGGAGCCGTTGAGCCCTCGGGAAGGCTTCCTTATACAATTCCGAACACCCTCTCTGACTACGGACCCGATATTGTGGAATCACCCGAGAGTGAAGCGCCAGATGGATGGCAGTCTGATTTTAGCGAGGGCCAGGCGATCGACTATCGACATTTTGATTCCCTGGATATCGCACCGCAGTTTGAATTCGGGTTTGGCCTATCATATACAACATTCAACATGAGTGCTATACTTGAAGTTAGCATTCTTGATAATGTCTCTTCCGTCGCGGATAAGTCCTTGGGTATTGAACCAGGCGGACTCATCGATCTATGGACTGTAGTGGCTAAAGCCACAGTCGAGGTCACAAACACGGGCAATATCACGGGGCTTGCGGTCCCGCAGTTGTATGTGTCATTCCCTCAGGATACCACTCCCAAAGGGACTCCTATCAAAGTTTTAAGGGGCTTTGATAAAGTGGCTCTAGATGCCGGTGAAACAAAGGTAATGAGTTTTGAGCTGACGAGGAGAGATTTGAGCTTTTGGGATTCGGATGGGACCGAGTGGGTTATTCCTAAGGGCGCCTTTACCTTCCTTGCAGGCTTTAGCTCTAGGGATCTCAGAAGCCGTGTTCTAGTTGCAATGTTGCCCTAATCTACGGACCCCGATACATGCACATAATTGTTGACCTACAGTCAATATTGAAATTCAAAACATCTTCCACGAATGCAATGCGATATCTTAGGAAACCCTAATATCAATTTGTGAACTAATAGAACTTTTCACATCATCATTCTCCTCCTCGGAGGCTGGTCATAATACATGTGTGATCAAGTGTTCGTGCCCTTCTGTGTACTCTGGGAATTACTCTCGGGTCATTTCCTTATGGCCTAGGCATGTCAAATGCGTTGAATCCCTTGTCGGCTTATAGTCGTCGTCTAGTCGCGACCATATACTAATACCACAGCGCAAATTCGGGCTGTGGGAGCGAGCCAGTCGGCATTTGTGCATCTGGAAATGGCATGGTCAAAGACATAAGCGTCGAAAGATTTGGCAATCGCCATCCTCCATCAGTATAGACAAACACTTGGTAGGCTAGGTATGTTTCATGTCTCATTCAAATAGCACCCGCACAAAACGGAAGCCCAGCTCCGTCTTATACTGCCCCCAAACAGGGACGAGGGTTAGATACGAACCCCATGTCTCTATCACAAAGCAGTGCCTGTCTTCTTGTGAACAGGGGTGATCCAGCCTTGCAGCTCTGCGTCGGTCGCCTCCGCCACCGAAGTATTCTTTGGGATGTTGACATTGATATTGATAAAATACGGCCGGCGGTGGTTAGCAATAAACCCATTCGAATTTGGCCGATGCGGAGCGTCATTAGGATCATACCCAGCAAATGTCATTACCCAGCCAGAGTTGGGGCCAATGCTAGCCACAGTAGGAACACCAGGAGCAATTACCTGGTCGCCAACGTAGCGCCAGCCATCAGTCTCGTCGCTCTGCATCAGGTAAAAGACCTCCTTCGGCCCGGTTGAGCCCCAGAGATGATCGGGGTTCTCTTTCATCACCTTGCGATAGGACTGTGGACTCGGACTCTGGGGAGGGAGGAACGTGTCCGAGTAGGCGACGCCGATCTTGTAAGTCTTCCTGAAAAACGAAGCCGCCGAATATGCCATCACAAACTTGCCGTTGATGGCGCGAACATTCCCAGTTTCTATAAGCTTGAAGGTGTCGTTGCCTTCAACGTAGTCTTCCGAGCGCAGGTCATCATCGGGCAGGAGCAAAAACGTGGCATTGGCGCCGGGTTTCTTGGTCTGTGGATCGTCCATCGGCACCGCCGCCACGCCATCGCGTTTCCCCGACTTAGAAGGCATGCGCTTTGAATACAATAGGTAGAGTTCCCCGGAAGGCGTCCTGAAGTACTTGCCGTCATAGTTGGCATCCTCGGCAGTCAAGAAAGACCCAATCAGCAGCTTATCTCCAACCCAGGACGTAGGCGGGACGTCGACGGCGGACGGATCCGCGGGGTGAGCGTGCACGATGACGCTCCAGCCTTTGAGGCCCACGCAGTCGGGGTTGTCTTGTACGTGTAGCGTCACGACTGCGTCCCATGTTCTGTTGGCGCCGGTGCCGCTCTGGAAAGGATGGATACCCGCGGAGCTGCATATGTGTGTGCTGTTGCCCTTCTGTTTCATCAGCACCTCGCCGTTTTTGTATTTAATGGCCTGCGGGGCCTTTTGGGAGGCGCATTTCGGCGTCAGAGAGGTGTCACACTCTAGGTAGTTGTGTGTAGTGCCGGAGATGTAGATGCTTTGGTTGCCTTCGTAGGGGATATGGAAGGGATCAGAGAAGTATCCCGTTTTATTCTTGACGACCTGAGTTATGGGGTAAATGGGTATGTTGGACGCAGCTTTCGCTGCAATGGCGAATGCGGTAAGATGAACGAGCGATGGGAGTAGTATCATTTTGAATCGAATTTCGACTAATTTTGGAACTGCCAGAAGGGAAAAGCGAAGTAAGCTAGCCGTTTAAATAGTTTCATAGCCCCAAGATCACTCTTCATGTCAAGAGATGCCGAACTTCAAGGTCCCTATATAAAGTTATCAACTACTGGATGGCAAATTCAGGGGATGCACACCACCCTCAACTGGCTTACCTCATGTAAGCAAGGGTTGTAGTATTTTGTTAGAAAAGTTGATTCTAGTTTTTCGTCAGAAAAGACGTCATAAATGAGTTTGGGTTGGGTTTAGAGACATCACTCCCGACCGACTTTTCAAACCTGCGTAAGAAGATCGCCAAGAGCGATACCATAATCATCAGAGCTCTGATCAGAAGAAGTCTGCTACATGGATAACTACCTACTGAAGGCAGATATTATGCAAAACACTAAAGTGGAATTACATCCTATACTTAGATGTGTTACATAATTATCCGTACAACTGCCGTATAATCCTCTTTGGGGCATCGTATGTTCGCGAATTAGCTATTGATACCAGAGAGACCAGTTCACTATTTTCCGGGGAATTCAAACCCCCAGTATTTACATGTCTCCTTAGAAACAGCAGACGATAACTATAGGCTGTAGAAAGCTTCTTGTGTTGCCATCTTTTCTAAGATGTTGTCATTTCACTTAACATGTTGTCATTTTATTAATAAGCCGTCGCGTTTAAGATGTTGTCGTATTGCATATGTTATTATGACAGAAAGGCGATGCCGTTAATCCCTACACTGAAGTGGTGGGATGTAGGATTCGGGATGTGGCGGTGTATTGGTCAGAATATATTGGTGTAGGTTGAACGAGCGTGACTGGTCACAGCCACGAACATATTGTGGGCTGGGCTCATCTAGACAAATAGCATCAAGCAGATCTCCTGTCGCCATCATATCCCTGCACTATCAAACAAATGAGGCATTGATTAGCAACTTGCAGCACAGAATCTCGATCTCATGGCGAAATATATGTGGCGAAGGGAGTCGCGGTACAGACCTGTAGATGATGCGTCGATGCGTCTTTGAGGATGCTCCCCAGAAGATGTAGCATCTCATTAGGCATAAGGCATAAGGTACGATACATGCCTCTCAGCCCAAAGACACCGCTAGCCGTACTATAACAACTGTTTATCTCAATCTTGGTCCTTAATCATTGATACCCCTTATGGAAAGCAGCAACTCAACGATATGCGCCGGTCTCAGTCCCGGTAGGTCTAGACTCCCGTCACGTACACCGCAAATAACTAACACCCATCCGCACAAGCTGATGGCGAGTCTCTCGTTACTTGGCAAACGGCGTGGTTTGCAATTGTGGCCATTGCAATGAACTCCATGTCATCTCCTAATGGCATGGTGCTGGGGTTTCCGTCAGCGTGGGGCGAAGTCCTACGAAGCTCACCCATAATCTGCCTTTTCGACGCCCTCGAACTATCCGCCTTCTGGCTGTTTGTAATAGTATTTAATGGCGAGGGACCATGCATTGCCGCCCGTCGCGTGGTACGCGTGCGCTTTGGCGACGTGCTATCCAAAGATGAAAAAGGCATTGACAGTGAAAGGAACCAGAGCCTCAGCGAGCTTCGGTCGCGCTTCTGGATTGCGCAGGCCGCATTTGGCATCGGGACTCTCACACAGGCCGTGAAGCTATTCGGTCTGCGCGGCGTTTATGGGTCCCAGATCTGCGCCGCCTTTTACCTGTACTCGTGGCTCGTCTCTCAGGCCCTCATCCTCGCCTCCGGTTATGGTACCCAAAAGCCGCTGCCAGCTCTAAAGCCGGGCAGAGTGCGAGCTATAACGGCGCAGGGCTTGCTTCCGTATATACCGTTTCATGTGTGGGGGGTAGTCACACACACAGCATGGTTGTACGGCCTCCAGGAGGATCTAATCCAGGGCTCCTCCTTTCTAAACATGGGGTTTCTGGAAAACGGGCTAGGATCTATAGCCTGGACAGTCAATTTGATTATTCTAAGCGCCATCCCGCCGTTCGTCTTGTACAAAATGGACAGCTTCCGGTGTATCAGTCTTAATCCAGAGCAAATACGCAGGTTTCCCATTACCCTCCTTACCGCAATTCTCATCATGCAAATATGGAATGTATTTGCAGATATATTATTTCCGAAGGAGGTAGTTAGCTTTTATTTTAAGTCAATGGACTGGTCGGTTCCAGACCTCCAGCTATGCGCCTTCACTCCAGCGACGCGAGAGAGGATTGGTGGCTTACTACCTACCATCTACTTCTTCTGTCTTACCCTGATAATAGCTATCTACCCTACGTACTACGCCGACCGAACCAGCGCGTTGGTTGTTTCAATCCCCACAACAGTCTTTCTTTCTACCGCTTTCTTTCCACGCTCGGTCACTTCTTGGTTCTCGTCGCGGGCGCCTCGTCTCTCTGCTTCATTATCCAGGTTGCGGCTAAGGGAAATCGTGGAGAAATACATACTTTCGTCTATAGGGATCTTTGGTACTGTGTTTGTAGTACTAGTCCCCTTCGTGAAGAGTACAGTAGGCATAATTGTTAACATGTGGTGGCAGCCGGTGTACCTCTTGTTGTTACTGACTGATTGGGTGTTAGAGTCAGGTGGCACAGCTTCGTTTGAAGCGGCAGGATGCTGCTTTGTGGGCGCAAACTTTGTGTGGTCTCTGCTCTGGTTCTGGAAGGCCTGGGATGATTTCCATCCTGAATGCACTGCCAAACCAGGATGGACCGAATATTTGGGATGAAAGCTTAGGATATGCCATAGGCAGTCGTCATGGGAATATATCAACTCTAAAATGTAATGTTAAATGGTGATCCAGGTGATTCTAGGGCTCTAATGGTCTATTGTAGCCGGGCATGTATTTTAGAAATTGCTAAGGGGGATACGACAGATATTCCGTTTCTTAAGGTAGGTAGGGCGTGACGACTAGGTCTGGCGTTTGAAAAGATCGATTGTGACTTTGAAGTAGCGATTTCTTATTGTTACAAACAAGCCTCTCCTGACACGATATCTGAAATCAAGACAGAGGCGATATGCCGTCCCCTTATAATTATAACTATTCACACACCAAGCAACCGCGAGAAGTAAACCCTGAGCATTTCTCCATACTTCGCAGAGCTCAGAAGTTCACCGGGCCCGTAATATCATCAACCTCGTGCACGTTTACATGCAATTGATCCCAGCCAAACCGATCATTCATATCGTACGCCAGGAGCACGGCCTCATACACACCACCCGGCTTCCTCGCGGCATCCTTCGCCCTCTTATGCTCGGGGATAGCGTTGAATTTCCACCAAGTGATATCCGCAGGCTCAGCAAACCGGCTGTCAATCTTCGAGTTCTCGAGAAGTAGCTTCCCGGCGCGCTCGTTGGCCATCTCTCTGATGGTGAAGCTTTCGAGGGGGAGCTTCTCAACGCTTTCCACGCTCACGGCCACAGGTCCGGTCCCCGTCAACTGGTCCTCAACACTCATCGGCTCGCCGACCTCGTCGTTTCCAGGTCCAGTAACATGGCGGAACCCGTATCGGATCAGCTCGCATGCGACGACGTAGTGCGGGATCTTCGGCCGCGGGGTGGCTTTCCACTGTGCTTGTCTGCGCTTGTCCTCCTTGAGATCGCTGAGCACCACCATTCCTCGCTCCACCCACATGAGGTGATGCTCGCCGTTCGTCAGCTCAATGTCGACTTTCAGCAGCCGCTCTGGGCCTTCTAGAGTAGTATTCCGGCTGACGATTGCCTCGAGGCCGCCGACGACGTTAGGGCTTGTCTTCTTGTCGAGGTACTCGTTGGCCGTCTTGCGGTCGGCGAAGCTGCGGTCCTTCGTGGCCTTTTCGGACAGGTCTTCGTCGTCTAGGATGATGTCCGCGCTCTCTACGTACATGATCGTGTACCCCCATTTGAGCTCCGGCACAACGTATTCGATAGGCTTCTGGCGGCGCTCGTGTTTTTGGATTAGCGCTTCCGTCCGCTCCTCGGAGCGACTGCGCGGCGTCTTGGGTTTGCGGAATTGGTCGAAGAAAGTGTCTAGAGGATTATTATTTGGCGCGGGTGGCTGACGAGCGAGTTGGTTTGTATCATAATTCCCGTTTGGTACGGGAACTCTTCCAGGTCCTGGTTTATGTGCTTCAGTTGATGATAGAGTAGGTGGGCGGGTGCTCTTCAGCATTTCCCCGCCATCAATCTTAGCCACGACATAGCGACTGGTTTGAGATTCTCCTACAGTATCTAGTTCAGATTCGGCGGTTTCAGGGCGATCTGGGAACTTCTGGTTGGCTCGACGAAAAGGAGCAAGCTTGCTTTTCTTGGCAGTATGAGAGTTTTTGGTCTGCGGCTTGGTTTTCTCACTAGAATTGTTTTGTTCTTTATCAGCCTGGGTTCCCTGTGTTGTATTTGCCTTTAGATGAGCCTTCGACGTAGCTGAGTCAATCTTGGATCCACTTGGATGACGATGTTCATCTTGGGAGGCAGCTGTCTTGGTGTCTTTAGTAGTATGGGAACTTGTTGGCTGCTTTCTAACTCTCTGTGTAATAGATATCTGTTCTGTATCGCCCCCATTTGGGTGCCCCGTCCGATTGCTACCGGGGAGTAAGAGGCTAGGAGTACGACCAGGAGAGTCGAGTCTCCTTTTCTTAGCAGCAGGAGGAGCGGCCGTATGCGAAAGTGGTTTGGGGGCTTTGGATTGGCTCTTTCTATCATTTCTTTCATGATTTCTAGTGTTGGATGAAGATGAGGCTTCCAAATCAGGGCCAAATGTGACAGACTTGCTTCTTTTAGCGGTATAGGTATGATTACTTTTGGATTGTGTTCCAGCTTTCCGAGGGCCAACTTCGTCTTCACTATCACTAGGGTGTGGCCGCTTACGGTCCTTAACTCGCAAGGGCAGGGGACGGGAGCTTTGGGATTTCTTCCTGTTGACCTTTCGGTGCTTCCACCACTCGATATCAAGTGACTTCTAGTCGTCTTGACGTATCACTTGGTAGGGTTTTATGGTCTTCCGATGCTTGCGGAGTAGAGCGATCAAGTCCTCTTTGTCGTCGGAGTCTGCAGCGAAAATATCGATAGAAAAATTCCCATTCAAAAATCTTAGTGGTACCGAGATTGAAGGGGAAGAAGACGAAGACGGAATAGTTGTTAGTGAAGCGACCTTTGCTGTCTCCGGTAACCTTGTCGTAGATGGTGAAGAGACTCTCACAGCTGCAGCTTCCCTGCCGTCTAGTGCACCGCGGCGCACGGTACCTACGTCCAGGTCATGGTGAGCTTCTTTTGACAGCTGTTCTTCCATATTAGTCATTGTCGGGGACTGAAGAACAATTATAGATCAAATGGTCGGCAGAACAGTTCAATCCGGTGGTACTTAGGAAAGAAGGAATAACCTAGGTACATGGTGCAGCCAATTAGTCGAAAATAACAGTGAGTAATGCACGCAACGCGTCTGTTAGTTAACTTGGAATAATCATGATCATAACTTGTGGTGACCCGCGCGACCTTTAGGTGATACGTACTGGCCACCGCGTTCCTGCTATAAACAAAACAACATAGTCGAGGCCTAGTTAGCTAAGGATTTACAGCATATACACCATATTGCTACGACGAGTTCTTAGCTACTCATCCTGTAGATAAACCTGACCTTGAAGCATGTAGACAGGCCATAGCCTGCAGGCGATGCGAAAAAAAAATTGTCACACCAAAATAAGCTACCTACACTTATTACCACCCCGTATACCGCCTTGACTACGTTTAACAGCTTATGTGGCATTGAATTGCACGGTTCGTTAATTATATTTTGTTTAAGGGCCTTTTTGCGGTATATTGCTATAGCAAAAGGTTGTTTTTTAGGGGTCAACAATGTAGCTATTAGATCAGTGTACGTGGTAGAAGTGGTAGTGATGGTGGTGTAGGTACCTTATTTTGGTGTGACAGTTTTTTTTTTTTTTCGCATCGCCTGGCAGGTTGGTAGATAATGTACGAAGTACCTAGGTACCTTATAATTGTTGTTAAGATGCCCTAAGTTGTTAGTAAGTACTTAATGCACACAGGGCAATCGCAGCACGCAACATATAGGTCCGGTGTTGGCATCAATCATACGAACAAAGGGTGCCATTGTCGCATTCCTTGTGAGTAAAATACACATAGTGTATTATATATCTGCGATCTACCTGGAGTCTAGTACAATCTTAGGCGGTTTACAAAAGCCCTTTAAAGAGTCGTTTGATTGTATCTGTGCAGCAAAAGAAATAAATTAACTAGATCTACGCATTTGAGCTCTTTATACTGAGCTCATTGCAGTTGATGCTCAGTGGGCTAATAGGAATGAATCGACTCCCTCATCTATTACTTTTAGCTTTGCCTTTATCATTAATGTTAGATAACTGTCAACCTTCTTACCGAGAAAGTGATGTTAAAATTGAGGGAATCAAATCTTCATTCTAAGCTACATCTACTTCGCCTTGGGCCGAGCCTTAAAAGATCTCAGGGGGTCTATTTTCCGGCCACCACTGCGTTTACCCTTCCCCTTATATATCCGGCCTTTCCTATTCTTGCCATCTGCTTTCTTCATCGGCACGAACCCAATATCACTTGCTGTCAATTTCTTCTTCCCTTCTGGAAGAAGATAGTCGGGAACATCTTTTAGATGGGGCTGGGTACGAGCTGAGCGAAGCTGTCCGTCGTGTCGTAAAGCGTGCAACTCTGCCGGGTTCTCCTCGAATCGACGTTGAAGTTTATCACTTTTCAAAAGTTCCTGACGAATTTCGCGCATTCGGGCTTCCCTCACCGCAACCTTGGTAACTGCACGGAGGGCATCATTAACACGGTAGCGGAATCCCTCCAACGTCTTCCAATCGAAGTGCCAAGGTTTTAATTCTTTTCCGTTCGCGGCCTGCTGCTTCCTAATCTTCGACAATGTCTTCTCGTCGTTTTCGGTAGATGCTATACTCGTAGGCATATGCTTGCGAAACTTATCGGAAGGGATTACCATAGTGAGGGATGTTCCGGTCTGTCCTGCTCGTGCCGTCCTGCCTATACGATGGGCGTAACTGCGGGCAGTTGTAGGACAATCGAAATTCACTACTATAGCGACATTTCTAAAGTCAATACCTCTCGATACACCGTAGTCCTTATCGCGACGCGAAGATTTCCGCTTCTTCTTGGGTGGTGCTGTCTGGGTATTTTCACTGCCAGGTTTTTCGGGTGAATCTTGGCCATTGGGTTCAATATCTTGTGTCGCTCCATTCTCTTCGGCCGCTAAGCTAGCCTCATCTCCTAGCACTTCCATCTCATCTGAGGATATCAATATGTCAAACAAGCCTTGATTGAATTGCTGTACAGTATGCACACGAGAAGCAATGGGAAGCTGGGAATTAAGAACTCTGTTACATGTGGAGTTAGCGGATGGTCAGCATGAGATCTAGATAAAAACTTACGCTGAGCGGATGCCGAACTGTTCGAGGTATAATTTTAGTCGATATGACCGGTCGACGTCATCGGCAACAAATATTAGGCATTTGCCTCGAATGAGCTTAAGTTTGAGTAAGACGTAAATGAGTAGAAATTTGTCGTCCTCTCCGCACTCAACGACATATTGTGTTATGCCCTCTCCTTCCGCTTCAGGATCATTCAGATCTAAAACAGTCGGGTTCTTGCAGAATCGGTTCTTGAGGCGATCAACGTCACTACTAAGGGTCGCGGAAGTCAAGATAGCCTGCACGCCCTTAGGTATTGAGGCGGATAGCGCAGTGAGGTCCTCTTCATAGCCATACGACAAGACTAGGTCTGATTCATCGATGACAAGAGTCTTCAAATCGGAGGCCCACGGAGAGATCTTAAGGCTTGAGGACGCGCGCGACGGTGTAGCGACGACAATATGAGGCTTAGAGGCAAGCATAGACCGCACAACTTCATCGGGAAGCTGCTCGGAAAGCTTGATAGCCCGAACATCTTTTTGGCAGAATGCTGTGAATGTCTCGATGGTTCGTAGGACCTGATCGGCAAGCTCGCGAGTCGGAACGAGCACTAGAGCGGAAGTAGAATCTTGAGAAGTCTCTTTGTTTTTAAGTATGCTTTCTACGAGCGGCAATAGATAGCACAATGTTTTCCCGGAGCCGGTCTTTGCGCGAAGCACTAAGGATTTGCCGTCCAAGATTTGAGGGATCGCTAGAGCTTGCGGCACAGTAGGTTTATGGAAGCTTTGGCCTGCGATTGCGGTCAAGATACGTGGATCGAGCCCAAAATCGGTGAAGGCAGCATCTTGCGACGGCGATTTTGTATCGGCGGCGGTAGGTAAGGTGATCAGAGGGTTGTCTTCTCGCAAATCGTCGATTTTGCGCTTCATTCTGTCCAAGTGAGTGCGGAATGGCTGGAGGACGAAATACAATACAACTTAGTTGGCGAGGGTATTGTTAGAGGTACGATGCTAGCAGTTGCCAATGAATTAACTATATGGCCTCGTGAAGTTAGTGTATGATAGGCCGGTATGTCGCAGTGGTGGTGAGTTGCAAGTGCTTCAAGATCTGGATGTCCCCCGAGATCTAAAGCTTGAGATCTCGAAAAATAGTTGCTGTACCTATCTTATCGCGAATTAAGTGGGTCACTCAACACAACCCACCTACTAAAGTTCTAATGACATAGGTTAGTAGAGATGGCTAATAGGTATGCGGAATTGTTCCGTTTTCCTTAAACACATTCCCTCTTCTATCTAATTCCTATATATAGTATATATGCAAAACCTCATGTAAGTTTTCTAGCTAAGATAGACCTTACCGCGGGTTATACTTTGGTTTTATTCCCTGCATCGAGCCGCGGTTCGGCCCTAAATAATCACCTTTCCAATGACTTTTATCTCCCGAGAATGCGCTAACTACGGGCGCTGGCTTCCGGTACGCGTCGCTGTATTCCACGCCAGCTCCTAATCGAACGGCAGGTCTGGCATAAAATTGACTACTGTAGTTTTATGAATTGTATTCGTTTGAGGTGGCGCATCCATAATGCGAGAGAGCCCTTACTCCTTACTCATTGACCGTCCGAGGAAGTCATGGCCTGTAGCCGGACCCCTATTTGATGGACGCATCACGATCCCTCTTCATCGCAGCCCAGTCCTTTACCCACTTCTCTATCCAGCCAGGATTCACAGATTCCAGCTTGCGAAAAGGAGCGCTTGTTGCAAGAGCACGCTGGATATTTATGCGGTGACTCGAAGAAGTCGCCGAGCCCTAATAGCATGGCCGCCGCTCAATTCCGGATTGTTTGCCACGATGTGATATTCCATAGAAATAGGGTTTCTTTTCTCGCCAGCCGTTTTTTAGGTAACGTTTGACGGTTGCGACATCATTGCTAGTTTCGCGACTCTTGGGGGCCAAGACCTGGGCACAATGGAAGAAAAAGATATACCGACCACATAGCCGACCTTAATAGTAGCGAGTAGGAGAGCGCCGTAGCAAGCGTTGTTTGGACCGGGATAAGTCAAAACCTCGGCCAGAATCTCGGCGTCGGGTCCGTAGCTGCCCCGGCTCTGCCCGGTCCACGTTCCACCAAGCCAAGCCGTTAACCATGTTATGCATAATTGATAATCACAATGTCGATTGCCGTAATCCATTCGGCATACCCGGAACCGGGCCGGTCGCGCGCTAATCGGTTGACGACGTGCGGTATCAGGTCGTCTTGGGTACTGTGCAGTACATTCGTGATCCGTAGTCGTCGCCATAATGCTGTAGTAGTGCAGGTGGTCAGCCCCAAGTGGGCTCAATTAGCAAGGGAACTTTATTTCGCGTCGTTTTTCATGATAGATTTCTATTGCGTTCGTCATTAGCTAGCTATCCACACCTTGATACCAATTCTACTCTTTATGTCTTGGAACTACTACTCTATTCAAGCACGTGAGGCCCCAGTGAACTCTCTAGGAGCGCCAAGTGAGGTATTCAGCTCTCTAAGTTACAGGGCAAAGTATTGATTTGCGAGTTCTGCCTCAAGGCGCCCAAATTCTGAACGTTACTTACTCAATGAATTAAACACGAGAATGGCCCCCACGGCTAGGTAGTGTAATGCGCGCCCAATGGCCCTATTCCATCGTATTAGGGGACGGGGTGTAGTATTGCATCGGTTGCCTTATTGCTACCTACTCCTCAGAACACTTAGATATCGGTGCAACCTCTATAAAACTTATGCTACTGTGGTGCCTATATATTATACCTAATAAATACCCTATTAAGCGTTGAGAGGCCACCTACAAGGGCTCATGCACCTCTTCCGATACTCCCCGGAGGCCCTTCAACGTTGACTAGATAGCCCGCAGCAGTAAGGGCCATGCCACGCCCCTGAGCACTTTCGCCGTCACCGAAAGGGAATGTCCATAGTAATTTATATGCGACTAGGAAAGCCATTTCCTCTCCCCGAAAGTCTTCAAAATCTCATACAGTTGAGTTGAATCTCTTTAGTTCCACTTTCTGGCATATCTCCACGGCCATGGCAAGTGACCCAGCCGCTTCACCCGAGTATATTGGATATAGACTGGAAGCATTCATTGGGGCTTTTACTGCCTTAGAGGCTATTGCCTTTGCGCTACGAGTTTGGGCACGCAGTTTGACTATGAAGAAATATGACGCGGGCGACTACCTCGTCATCGCGGCTCTAGTTGGCCAGATTGTCGCTAGTGGCGTGGCAATCGGTAAGTCTCGAACATACTATGAAGGACCATTGTGCAACTGACCACAAGCATTCAGCCATCGTTAAGACCGCCGGTGTTGGGTATCATGTCGAATACCTGCTCGAGACCAACCCTAAGCTAGTCACTAACTTCCTAAAATACCTTCTCGTCATTTCAACATGGTATGCTGCTACCGAGAGTCTCGCCAAGATAGCTATCTGCCTTCTATACAAACAACTCTTCCCACAACGACATATCCGTATAGTGGTAAATATTACCATCGCCGTTTTGGTTGTCGCATCTATTGCTGGAGGTTCGGCCGTCCTTTTCGGTTGCACCCCTTTCGAAGCGCACTGGGGGACGCCGGAAGAACAAGCTCAGCATTGCATCGACACGGAAGCACTATATATCTGGGGCAGTTTCCCCAATATCATCACGGACGTCGTTATGCTTATTATACCACTTCCAGTTGTTATAAAATTGCATGCATCCCCGGGACTTAGATTCGGTCTAATTATCACGTTCTTATTCGGAAGCATGTAAGTCTACAATGGCCGTACTACAATATCAGTGTAACTGACGGGCTGTACAGTGGACTTGTCACGTCGGTCATACGCTTTGTAGTTTTCTATAACAGGAACTTGTTTCTGGACCCTACCTACAATTCCGTTGAGTTGACTATATGGACTGTATGTGAACCAGGAGTCTATCTGATCGCGGCATGTCTTCTGGTCTATCGCCCTCTGCTCGACAAGCTTGGGATCTTCGCGGCCGTTCGTAAAGTAGTCAACAGCACAGGCGGTGGGCGTAAGGGGGGCTTGTCAGGAGGGAACAACGGCGATCATAATGTCGACCTTGTCACCATCGGTGGCAGTGGGTTCAAGCAACTCGCCGGCACCAATAGGGGGTCAGAGAGAAGCACTGATGTTATAGTGACAACATATGTTGACGTGTCATGGGAAGAAAGAGGTACGTGCAAAGTTGACACCCAATAGGTCAATCATTAGGGAATCGACGTGGTTTGGGTTTCGGAATCATGATTATCGTCTGGGAGCGAAAGGAAGTTCTAGTCGAAAGATTAAGTATTTATCACACAATAGGTCTTTAAACCGGGGTTCTCAATTCATGATATAACACACTAGTTTTTACCCAATGTCCTTATCTCCCTACACATATGTACCTATTCACGCAGTTAAGTTGTCAAGCCCAAGAGTCATAACAATCATATTTAACAACGTAAAATTAAGTAGATTTGACAACCTCGTACTATTAAACTTATTATCCTGAAGTTTGCTTCGTACCTCGATTGGGGTGAAAAATGACATGCACAGTTTGTGTTGTAGTCAAGCCTTATCGGTACGCGTCTACAACGTGTAATTAGCTACATCAGTACTACTCGAATTACAGGACATTATTAGGTGGGAGACCTGACCAGAACCTGACCGCCTGTACTGCTGTACTTACTATATAGTAATTACTATGACGTCATGGCAGTATAGGGGTCTACCTCTTACTTACCTAAGTATGTATATAGGTTGGTGTTCGCCCGGAAGGGTTACTTTAGTTTAATATGTTCGAAAGTAGCAGTACACTCAGGAGAGCAGCGCAAAAGCATGTTCCCTCCACCCAGCACGCATCTATCGGTCATGTTTAAACGCCAATTCCGAGAGTGGTACTATATGAGGGTTTGGCAGAAAACCTCATTAGATTTATCTAATATTATATAAGCATTGTCCGATGTAGTATGCTGTAGATAGAGTGACCAGCCGAAAGCAATACTTGTTGTTCATATTTTTATTTAACTACATGGTAGTGTGACTAGCGTTGGCCTAGCACAGATTGGCTCCAAGCGGGTCACTGTCAAGTGGGATGCAGGAAACAACAATCAATGGTTTGCTATGCGTTTTGATCGAAATGCGCGGTCGCATGGCAGCATCTAAACTGTACCTATGCAGTATAAATCATGCAGCTAGGTGGGTACACCTATGTAGGCTACAACATATTTGAAGTGCTGCTGAAATTGTACGGGATATATTCACCTACCTTAGGTAGGGTCGAATGTGTGTACCGGATTACAACCCAGTCACTGTCTTGAACAGCACAGCAGCAAACACCAAGTAATTAAACGCCTCTCAATCTTAGATATACCGCCTTAAGGGTATGATAAAGGGCGGTGTAAAACTAACCCCTTTCTTACAATGCGTTGAGGAAATAGAGAACGGGATTCAAGGCCTGGGTGGGCACCTGAAATTTGTACCTCCATAAATTAGGTACTTTGTAGTGGATCTACGTACTTAGGTATATTGGCAGTCTAGCCCTACGGACCCATCCTTTTGGAGCTGTTTGTAACGTAAACGGTAGGCCATTACCACATTATCCGAACTATTTATTTTCTAATTTACCCTTCTGTTATTCTGCACTTAAAAAATAACTTTATTTAAATATTAATTAAAAATGTTTTGTTTAATAAATATAAATTAATTTTGTAATAAAATTATTATTTTATATAAAGCAAAAGTTTTAATTTTTAATATTTTTAATTTTATTAATATTTAAAGCTATTTATTAATTTAACAAATATTTAAAAAGCATATTTAAGTTTAAAAACTTAAATAATATAAAAATATATTTTAGTTAAATAATATTTTTTTTTATATTTAGTTTTTTTTTTTGTTTAAAGTTAAAAAAATAAGTTTATTTAAAAAAACTTTTATAAAGCTAATTGTTTAATTAACTTTTATATAATTTAAAATATTTAGTTTTAATATAATATAAAATAATACTATTATATAAATAAAAAATATAATAAAACTTTTAATTAAACAATTAAATAACTAAATAATTATTTAAAAATAAAGATTATAATTTATAATTTTAGTAAAAATTATTTATATAAATTTATTTATATATATATTAAAATTATAATTAAATAAAACTAATTATATTAATATTATTAAAAATAATAACTAAAATAAATGCTTTCGTTTTTAATAAATAAGTTTATAAAATAAATAAAATAAAAGTTATTTATAGTTTTTAATTTTTTATTACTATTATTATAACCTAATTAAAAAATGCTTTTTTTTTGTTTAAAATTAATATATTAATATACTTTTTATTTTTTTGCTTATTTATTTACTTTTTTATTTATTTATTTATTTATTTATTTAGTTTTAAATATAAATAATAATGTTAGCAAAAAAATTTAATAAACATAATATATGTTTATATTTAAATTAACTTAATATAAAAGTTAAAATAATACTATATATTTATATTTTTAAAAAAGTTAAAATAGCTTTTAAAAAAACTAATTAATTTAGCTAACAATGTTTTCGAAAAAATAGTTTAACAAGCTAAAAAATTATTTAATATAATAGTAATAGCGGTTAAAAAATATAGCTAATATTAATAATAATAAAATAAAGCAAAAAATAAAATAATTTTATATAGTTTAAAACTTTTGTTATAATTATTTTTAAAATTTATTTAAATAACTATATAGTATTTATATTAAGTTTATATTTTAGTTATATTTTAGCTATATTTTAGTATATTATAGCTATATTTTAATATATATTAGCTATATTTTAGTATATGCTAGCTATATTTTAGTATATATTAGCTATATTTTAGTATATATTAGCTATATTTTAGTATATTTTAGTTATTTTATATTATTTTAATGTTTAGTTTATTATTATTTTAATATTTAGTTTATTATTATTTTGGTATATTTTAATATATATTTTAAGTTTATTTTAGTTAGTTATAACTATTAAAACTATTAAAAATTATATAAAGTTTTTGCTAATATAATAATAAATATTAATATACTATTAATTAGCAAGTAATAAAGTGTTAATTAACAAGTAGTAAAGTATTAATTAATAAATAATAAAGTGTTAATTAGCAAGTAATAAAATAATATAGTTAATAATAAACCTAAAGTATATAAAATGTTATAATAATAAAATATAATAATAGTTAGTTAAAAAGTAATAAAGTGTTAGTTAGGTTAAAAAGTAGTATAACAAGTAAAAAAAGCATAAAAATAAAAGTTTTTTTGCTTTTAAGCGTAAAGGCTTTTAGTATATTAATATAGCAAATTTATTATTTTAAAGTATAATTTTATATAATATTTTAATAGCTATATAAAACTATAAAAAATAAAAATTAAAATATATATAATAATTTATTTAATTATATATTATAGTTTAATTTTTATTAAAATATTAAATATATAACGCTTGCTTTTTTTTTGCACTTAGTTATTTTTATATAATAAAGTTAGTTATAAATATATAATTATTGCTATATAGTTATTTATATAAATAATGCAAATATAATATAAATTTTTAATAACTTTACTAAAACTATTTTATATAGCTATTACAATAAGCGCAGCTTTAAACTTTTAGCGTATATGCTAAGCTAAACTTTTTTTTATTATAAATTGCCGGCAATATATAAAAAAAAAAACTAATGTGCTTAATTGTTAAACTTTAGCTAAATATCACGATTGTTATATAGCAGAATGCTAGTTTATTAATTTTATAAATAAAAATTTTAAGCTAAAAAAAAAAAAAAAAAAAAATACAAAAGTGGCCTACAGCTATATATAAATATATATAGTTATATATATATATAGTAAAGTGTATAAAGCTTATTAATAGTATAATTGTTTTATTATTTTTTTATTATATATATAATTATATAATTTGCTAAGTGTAAGTTTGTTTTAAATTGTTATATTATTTTTTACTAAAACTAAAACTTTAGTTAAAAGTTAAATTAAAATTTATTGCTTATAATAATATATTTTTAGCTTTTTAGTGTTAAATTTTTTAGCATAATTATTATTTTTGTAGTTTTTAATAAATTTATTTACTATAGCTATATATATTTATTTTTATAAACATATTAAAAGTTTAAATTTTTTTAAGCATTTTTAATAAAACTTATTTAAAGCTATAAATATATTTTTAAAATTGTTAGCTAAATATTAAGTATTATTAAGGTTGCAATTTTTTTATAAAATTTAATATTATAATTTTTTAAAGCAGCTAAATATTTTAGTTTTTTTTATTTAATTAATTTTATATTTAAGTTTGCTGTTAATTTTTTTAAGCAATAGTTTTTTTTATATTTATTAAAATAGTAAATTATTGCTTGCTTTTTATAGTTAGTTAGCATAAAACAAGTTTTTTTTTTTATAAATATTAAGCATATTTAATATATAGCTATATTTATATTGTTTTAATATAATAAATAGTTTTATAAATTATAAGTTTAATTATATAGTTAATATTATTATAAATAAGCTTTTTTTATTTAAAAAAATTTTATTAATTATAATAAAGTTTACTAGCTTATATTTTTTATTTATTTATAATTTTTGTTTTTTTTAAGCTATTATAATTATTTAATAAGCTATTTTTTAAACTTTTTTTATTTGTTTTACTAGTTTAGCTACTTTTTTTGCTTGCTTATTGTTAAGCATTTTTTTAATAATATTAATAATTAAATAGTTTTTTAGTTTAGTTTTTATAGCTATTTTTATTAAAGCTATATTAATTATTAAATATTATAAAACATTATATATAAAGTTTAAAGCTAGTAAATAAATATTTTAGTTATTTTAATATTTATTAATATAAAATTATAGTTTTTAATTAAAATTATAATTTATTTTTTTAATTGTTTTTTATATTTAAAAGTAATAAATATTTTTTTATTTATATTTTATACTAATTAAATAGTTTAATATTTTTATAAACTTAAAAATAAAAAGTTTTATATTATTTAAAAATTATACTTTAAATATTTTAAAAAATTTATATATTAAGTAATAGTATTAAGCAATAAAAGTTTTTGCTATATTTATTTTATATTTTAACAAAATTATAATTATTTTGTTAAACTTATTAATAAATATTTATATATAATTATATTTATATTTATTTAATAATATATTTTTACTATTTATTATTATATATTTTTAAATGTTTTAAAATATTAATATAAAATATAGCAATTTTAAAGTTTTATTTTTTAATTGTTTATTTTTATAATAACTATAATAATTATTTATATAGCAGTATATATTATATTTTAAAAAAAATTAATAGTAAGTTTTTTTTATAGCTTTAATAAATTTATTTTAGTTTTAATATATTATTAAAACTAGTTTATAGATTTTTTATAATAAAGTAGTTTATAAAAAAATTTTTTTATTTTAATTTAGCTTAAGTACTTATAATTTATTTTTATAGTTTTTAAGCTTTTATTGTTTGTTTTTTTAAATAATTATATTTATTAAATTAGCTTTTTTAAAAATAAAATTAATGTTTGGTTTTTTAATTGCTTTAGCAATTTTTACTAACGTAATTAAACTTTTAATTTATTTTAGTTTAATTAGCATAAATATATACTTTTGTTTTTTTTTAGCTTTAATTATAAAAAAATTAATAGTTTTATAAAATAATATATTTGCAACTATATTTTTTTTGCTTAGTTAGTACTAAAAAATAATATTAAAGTTGTTTAAAAAGTTTGCTTATTTTATTTGTTAAATAAATAATGCTTTTTTTATAAACTAATAAATTAATATTTAATAATTTATAATTATTTAAAATTTTATACTTATTAATTTAAAGTAGTAATGCTTAAAAGTTTAAATAACTATTAGTAATTTTTAGTTTTATATTAAATAAGCTTTTTTAAACATAGTTATTATTTTAAAAAAATAACTTATAGGTTTTTATTTTTTGTTTTTTTATTTTTATTAAATAATATTTTTAATAGTATTTTTAAAAGTATTTGTTTTAATTTAAGTTTTTATGCTAAGTTTAAAAAATATAATTATTAAAATAATACTTACTAGTTTTTTTAAAGTTTTAAAAGCTTTTTGCTATTTAAGTTTTAGCTTTTATAATATTAACTTTTTTAGCAGTTAGTTTAAAAGTTTTATTATTTTATTAGTATAATAAATAAATATTTATATAAAATTATATAATTTTAAAAATAATTAAATAAACATTAAGCTTTTTAAATTTTTAAATTTTTAATTTATAATTGTTTTTATTTTATAAAAATTAATTTAAATGCTTTTATTAGCTTTAAAAACTATTTTTAAATAGTTTATAATAATAATACTAAAATAAAACTTTTTAATGTTTTTTTAAAAGTTTATTTTATTTAAATAAAAAATTATTTTTTTATATTATTTTTAATAATTTTTTTATTTGTTTAAATAAATTAATATATTATTTATATAAATATTAATAAACTAGTTAAATAATTTATATAATTAAGCGTTAATAAAGTTTTACTATTAAATTAGTTTAATTTTAAAGCTAAATAATAAAACTTTTTATTAATATATATTTAAGCAAATATAAAACATTATTAAATAATAAAATTATAATATAAGCTTTAATTAATTAAAAGCTTAAATAATATTAATTTTTAAATAAATTATTATATTATAATAGTTATATATAATATTATTTAAATTAAAAGTTTATATTAATTAGTTTTTTAAAAATTAATTTTGCTATTAAAAGTTTATATAAAATTGTTATTTAATAAAATAAAGTTTTAATATAAAAAAAACTAAAACTATATTTAAGTTTATATATAGTTTAATAAAGTTTATTTAAAAAAGTTTTTTAATTTTTTTTTTTTTTAGTAATATATATTATATAAAAGTTTAATATTTTAAAAAACTAATTGTTTAAAGCTTATTATTTAATTTTAAAATTATATTATAATTTAGTTTTAATAATAGTAGTTTAGTAAAAAGCTTTTTTAAAAAAAAGCTTTTTAAATAAGCTAGTTTTTTTAAAATTAGTTATTTTATTAACTTAATATATTTAAAGTTTTTGTTAGCAAAAAATAATATTAGCTAGCTATTAAAAGTTTTTTAGTTTTTTTTTTAAAAAGTTTATATATTAATAACTTTTTTTGTTTTTTTTATATAAAAATTAATATATTTAATAAAAATTAGTATAATAAAAAGCTTTGTTTTTTTTTATTATTTATAATTTAAATTAGTTTAATAGTTTTTTTTTAAATATTTAATAACTGTTTAGTTATTTTAAATTATTAGTTATTTAAATTTTTATTTTTATATTTTTAGTTTTTTGCTATAAAAAGTTTTTATAAATTGTTTAAAAACTAAATAGTTTTTTTTAAATTAAATAATAGTTAACAATTTTTTTTTATAATTAAAAAACATTTTTTAAGCTATTAATTAATAAAAACTAATAATAATATTATAAATTATTTTTATAATTTTAAACTTTTAGTTAAAAAATTTTTAACTATTTATTATTAATATAGTAATAAAAATTTTTTTTATTTTATTAATTATATATTTATAATAGTTAGTTAGTAATATTAGCTTTTTTAGCTAAGTTATTTTTGTTTATTTTTATTATTTTAATTTTTTTGTTAAATTTTAATTAACTAAAAAGTTAATTTAAGCTTTAGTATTATATAAAGCAATAAATTTTATTATATTTTTTTTATTATTTTATATTTATATAAATAGTATAAATTTAAATAATTTTTTTAAACTATTTATATTAGCTATAATAAATAATTAAACTAACAAAAGTTTTTTGCTTGTTTTTTTAGTTTTTAAATTATTAAAGCTTAAAGTTTTATTTAACTTTTTTTTATTAAACAAAGTTTAAATAAATACTATTATAACGTTTTAATTTTTTAAATAGTTTTTTATTATATAATTTGTTTTATTGCAGCTAAAGCAAATATTATTAGCTTAATAAACTTTTTTTTGTTTTTTAGTTAACTTTTTAACTTTATTATTTTAGTTAGCTTTTATAGTATAAAAAGCATTTTGTTTTTTTAAGGTAGCTTTATTATTATTTTAGTTTAAATAAGCTACTAAAAATTTGCTTTTATTTTTTTAGTTTTATTAATAAAAGCATTAATAATTATAAGCAGTTTTAGCTATTTTATTATAAAATTATTTATAAAATATTATTTAGTTAATATTAGCTTTAAAAAATTTAGTATTTTAGTTTATATTTAAATATTTTTATAATAATTAAAACTATTTAAACTTAAACATTATTACTTTTTAAGCTAAGCTATTAAAAATTAAAATAAAATTATAAATATTAAAGTTATTTAAAAGTTTATATTAATATTTGTTTAAAGCTTATTAAACAATAGTAGCTTAATTAAAATTATAATAAATAATAATTAAAGCTTAAATTATTTTAGTTATACTATTAAAAAATTATAAAATTAACTAGTATTAAGTTTTAATTAATTAAAAAGTTTTTTTTTTTAGCTAAAACAATAAATATTTTATTTAGCTTTTTTTGTTATAAAATATTAGTTTGTTTTTTTTAAACTTGTTTATTAGCTTATATACTTAAATATTAAACTTATTTTTATTGCTATTAAATTTATTTAAATATTTAGCTTTAGCTTTTGCTTTATTTTTATATTATTAATATTGTTTATTTTTATATACTGCTTATAATTAAAATATTAATTATATAGCTATTTTTTTAGTATAAAAAATAAAATTAGCATTTTTTAAAAATATATTGCTTATATATTTTTTTGTAATAAAAGTTTACTAGTTTAATAGCTTATATAGCTATTAAATTTTTTGTTATAAAATAAATAACTTTATATTATAACCGGTTTTTTTTTTATTGTTATTAGTTGCTAGTTAAGTAATAGTTTAGTTTATTATATTATTTTTGCTAGTAAATGCTAATAAAATATTTTTATTAGATTGTTTTGTTTTAAAGTTATTATTAGCAATATTAATTTAAACTTTTTTATTTTTATAACTAAAAGTTAAAGCTTTATAAAACTTTTTTTTATTAGTTTTAATAAAAATAAATAAGTTGTTAGTTGTTTATTTAAGTTGTTTATAGCTATTATAAATTGCTTTTTTTATAAATAATTTAGCGCTAAAATATTAGTTAAATATAAAGTTTAATAAAGTTTAAAATTATAATTATAGTTAAAATTAAAGTTGTAATTATTAAAATAAAAGTTATAATTATAGTTAAATTAAAGTTATAATTATTAAAATAACTAATTTATATTTTGCTAGTTATATAAAATAATAAAAAATATATATTTAATTAAATGTTTATTAGCAAATAAATTTTAAAGCTTAAAATAATATTATAATTGTTATATAGCAAAATGCTAGTTTATTAATTTTATAAACAAAAATTTTAAGCTAAAAAAAAAAAAAAAAAAAAAAATATAAAAGTGGCCTATAGCTATACATAAATATATATAGTTATATATATGCGTAATAAAGTGTGCAAGGCTTATTAATAACACAATTATTCTATTATTTTTTTATTATATATATAGTTATATAATCTGCCAAGTGTAAGTTTGTTCTAAATTGTTATACTAAAAAAGTAGCAAAAAAATAACCGTTTTAAGCTTGCTAACTAAACTTTATTTAATATGTTATATATACTTAAATTGCAGCCTATAGTTAAATATATATATAAATAAAAATGCTACAAAAATAAAAAGTAAACAAAAGCTTTATAAAGCAGTTATTTTTTTTACTTTTTATTGCTGCTATTATAACTACATTTTTATTACTATTATACTTTTTATAACAACTGGTGCAAAAATCTTTTTTAATAGCTTTTTTAAATATTATTATAGCTTTAAAAAAACCTACTACTATTACTACTATTAATAACTATAGCAAGGCTTAAAAATATAGCTTTAGCTATAGCTATTTTTAAACTACTAAAAGTAATTAAAAAACTAAGCTTATAAAACTTAAATAATTTTAATTATAATTATAAAATTTATTTTATTTTAATATATAACTTTATATATTTAAATAATTGTTAATATTTAGCAATTTTTAAAGCTATAAAAAAGTATAAAATATAGTTAAAATAAGTAAACAAAACTAGTATTAATATTGCAAAAGTTAAAAAAAAAGTTTTTATTAAAGCACTTTAAAAAATTAACTAGTATATAAATTGGTTAACTTATTGCATAGCAGCAGGCTAAATAGCTTTAGCAAGCTAAATGGCTTAATAGCTAACTGTTTAGGGCTTAATTAAAAGGTATTATTACTATGCAAACAAAAAAATACAGGTTTAGTATTAAGGGAAAAAGCTATTTTTAGCGTTTTAGCTTTTGTTATAAGAATTGAAAATTTGCGGACTTTATATAAAAGAAAAAGCGTTAAAAGCGTTGTTAGTAGCTAACTAACAAATTGCAGCTTAATAGAAAGCTAGGTTAGTTAGTTAGCAATAAACATCTAATTGTACTATAGTACATAAAACATAAATCACCAAATAACTATAAATAGGCCGAAGCTTTTATTTAATTATATATATAATAGTTAATTTATTAAATTTATATTTATATTAATTTATATTTATATTAAATTATTTAAATTTATATTAAGTTAAATATTAATAAAAATTAAACTATAATATTAAGCTTTATTTAAACAAGTAAATAAACTATAACTAAATAGCTAAGCTAAAGCTTAATATATAAAGCAAAAAAATAAGCAATAATTTTTTTGCATAAAAAAAAAGCAAGCTATATAAGCTATATATAGTTTAGCTTTTTTTATATAATTAATTATTAATAACTATATATTAGTAATTATATATAGCTATTAATAACTATTAGTATAGCTTTTAATAATATATATAGCTACTAATAACTAATTTATTATATATAGCTATTTTATTGTTTTGCTAATTGTTTTGCTAGGTATAATATTATTGCAAACAAGTTATTAATATAAAAATACAAGCTATTAATAGCTAGCATAAATTAACATATTATTTAATATATAAAGCATAAAAAAAACTTTTTAACTATTTGTTTTTTATATATAAAATATTATAATAAAGCAATTAAAACTTATTACTTTTTTTAAAAAATTTAAAAAAAGCTTAGTTTAAATAGTTTTTATTATATATAGCTTATAAATATACTATAAAGCTTTTTATAATATAGTTTTTTTTTTAAATATTGCTTTAAATAGTAATAAATTTAAAGTTTAAATATTAAACTATAATATTAAGCTAAATATATATATTATAATTAATATATTAAAATAATATTTTTATATTATAATTATAAATAATATTACTTAAACAAAAAAATAAACTATAACTAAATCTACTTAGGCAAGTAAATAAACTACAACTAAATAGCTAAGCCGAAAGCTTAGCACGCAAGCAAAAAAGTAGGCAATAATTTTTTTACATAAAAAAAAAGCAAGTTATATATAAGCTATATATAGCTTAGCTTTTTTTACGTAACTAATTATTTACAACTGTATACTAGCAGCTATAAACAGCTACTAACAGCTATTAATATAGCTTTTAGCAGTATATATAGCTGCTAACAATTAAATTATTATATATTAGCTATTTTACTGCTTTACTAATTGCTTTGCTGGGTGCAATATAGCTATAAACAGGCCGCTAATACAAAAATATAAGCTGCTAACAGCTAGTAAAATATTAATGCATTAGTTAACCTGCAAAGCGCAAAAAAGCACTTTTAACTATTTATATGCTATATTATAGCGCTATAATAAAACAATTTAGCATTTATTATTTTTTTTAAAAACCTAAAAAAAGCTTAAGTTTAAATAGTTTTTACTATATATAGCTTATAAATATATTATAAAGCTTTTTATAATATAGTTTTTTTTTTATATATTACTTTAAACAGTAATAAACTTGAAAATTAACTATTAAACTATAACTAAATAATTAAGCTTAAGTTTAATATATAAGCAAAATAGTAAAAAATAATACTTTTTTGCTATAAAAAAAAAATAAACTATATAAGCTATATATAGCTTAACTTTTTTTATATAACTAATTATTAATAACTATATATTAATAGCTATAAATAGCTACTAATAACTATTAATATAGCTTTTAGCAATATATATAGCTATTAATAATTAATTTATTATATTTAGCTATTTTATTATTTTATTAATTATTTTGCTAAATGTAATATTGCTATAAACAAACTATTAATATAAAAATATAAGCTATTAATAGCTAGTATAAATTAATATATTATTTAATATATAAAATATAAAAAAAACTTTTTAACTATTTAAAAAAGCTATATAGCTATTATAATAAAACAATTAAACTTTACTATTTTTTTAAAAAAACTTAAAAAAAGCTTAAATTTAAGTAGTTTTTATTATATATAGCTTATAAATATGTTATAAAGCTTTTTATAATATAGTTTTTTTTTTATATATTGCTTTAAATAATAATAAACTTAAAGTTTAACTATTAAAAGCTTATTAATATAGCTAATAATTATAATTTAATTGTTATATTGTTATAAAATAATATACTTAAGTATGCATATATATATAGATTTTAACCTATTTTGTTTAAATAGCTTTAAACCTAGCTAGTAATTTTTTAAAAATATATTTAATTAATTTTTTAGTTTTTAGTTTTTTTGCTTTATAAATATATTATATTATTTAATAGCTAGCATATTATATGTTTTTAACTATTATAACTATTAGCAACCTATTAAATATTTTTATTTAAAGCTAAATTTAGTATAATTTTAAAAAAACTTTTTTTTAATATTAAATTTACTACTTTATTTAAACCTAAATTATAAGCATTAAATTTTTATTTTTTTTTAACTTTACTTTTTGTTTATTTTAATTTTTTTTTTTTTAATTTGTTTTTTATATATAAAAAATAATACTTTTTTATATTTATATAAGCTTTTTTTTTAATTTAATAAAATATTTAGTTATATAAGCTATAGTTTTATTATATTAAAGTTTTTATTTTTAAACTTTATAAAGTGCAATTATTATTATATAATTTAATATGTTATAATAAAACTAATAGGTTTAAATAAACTAATTATAACTTAATATTAAGTTATATAAAAATAAATTTTAATATATTTTAATAATATTTATAAATTTTTAAGTTATAATTAACTTTAATAATT